>BLBF01000039.1:34390990-34402542 GCA_015471245.1 Laticauda colubrina | reverse complement strand
AAGGAAGGAAGGAAGGAAGGAAGGAAGGAAGGAAGGAAGGAAGGAAGGAAGGAAGGAAGGAAGGAAGAGGTTTCAGTCCCCATATGGGCTCTTTTTAGAAAAAAAAAATAGGGAGGGGATTACTTCCATATTCTAAATCTTAATTTGGCTCCTTTTACTCTCCAGAAAGAAAAAAGAAGAATCCCATCTTTTCACTCAATGTCTCTCTGAAAGCAATGCTTGGATTCAGTCCAACATTATTGCATTTTTTTAAAAAAAGTTAAAAGTTCCCAGCTTTAGACATTTGTCTCTTTTGGTTTATATTTGGCTTATTAGTTTAATGCACACTTCTATGAATGAAAACAAATTGTATGCTGATATAATAAAATCCTTTCTACTAAATTAATTTTTCAGCAAGCAAATAAGGTTCCATGTACCAGCCTGATGTTAAAAATGGCTACCCACCATCAGACCGTTAACTCCAGCATCTTGTGTTTACCAGTGAAACATGCTGTGTAAAAATAATTGCACTGGAAGCTATTGGTACATTTGAATGCAAATTCATTAAACCGTGAAAAACCAGGCATCCGCTGACTATAAAAATAAATTAGAAGAAGGCCTTAGCTTGGCTGCCGATACCATCTGAGCACCAGAGTTTATAACTATTTGTGATACCATTAACAGATGTCTTTGATCATCTTGTGTGCTAGGCTAGAATAGTGTTGCATTCTACTCTCTGCTGTACTCTCTGTTGAACAAGTCAAGCAACTTTGCTTTAAGGTATAATAAAACCTGGTTTGATATAGGGACCCTATGGGAAATTATACAATCATGTTACCTATGTAACTAATTTTCTTCATATAAAATCCTGATTTCCACTACAATTTTAGAGCTGTTTAACACCACCATTTCTCTGTTAATATCCCAATAAATCTTAGGAACATAATACCATGTAAAAAAATGGAATTTGCCAGGAGAATCGTAAATTTTCTTTTCTAAATTAAAATGGGAAGAAATGTTGGCTGATTGTACTCCAGTTTTTTGGTGTTTTTTTTTTTACTATTTCATAAAATAGTTCTGTGAGAATTGAGCTGCATAGAGCAGTGAGATATATGAAGTTTTATCACTGAGTTTCATGACACAAGGAACAAACTTGAAGGAACAGAAGGATATTCAAGGCGTGCACTTCCAGAAGAAAAGTGGCTATTATGGTATACTCTGTTCAAAAAGCAGAACACAGTTCTTCTTAGAAGCTATTTAGCCACATGGGGTAGAATTCTTCAAGAATGTCTTTGGAATTCCATAGGTTTTTCTCCCAGTCATCAGAAAGAATTCCATGTAAAGAACAACTTATCTTTCCTTCCTCAGGATTATTAAAAACAAAAAGGTTGGAACAGTTGGAACTGTCAGACCCAATCCCAAACACGACACAATAAAATCTAATCAAGTCCATTTTTAAAAAAATTACTTAAACCTAATGGACAAAATAAAGCTATAACTTTCTAACCAACTAAATAAACAATATATCTGAGAGATTCTAGGGCAACCCTAAACTTTTTCACCACTCACCCATCTAGTCTTTTAATCCAGGATTCTGTCTGGAAAAGCTCTATGCTGCCAAAATTCTGCCTTGCAGGTACACCTTACAATACAGGATCAGACATATTTAAAACTATTCTATCATTTCATACAATTTATCAGTCGGAATGAAAATATTCCAAACCCTATGTGTTTAAAATATTGTTGGGAATTAACAATAATTAATTCTTTAACCACAACAGATTTCATGCACATTTGATATCTTAGCATACCATTCAGCATTTTGAACTCAAAACCTTTTCATTTGATATCTCTCATTGAAAATGATTGGATTTATATATAAGAGTGGAGACCAATAAAAGGCCCATCACCACTATTTCCTAAAATGGTCAGGTCACATACAAAGAAACCAATGTAATAAATCAGAGTGTTAGAACAGTGGCCCTCAAACTTTTGTGCACCAGGGGCCGGTTCTGTCAAGAGAGGTTTTTCCACAGACTGGAAAGCCACATCATGCCCATCAAGCCACACCCACAGAACAGGTAGTAAAAAAAATTTGAATCCCACGAATGATTACATGTCTTTCCCCTGGTGTGATTTTGGTTGGTTGATAACTTCTGAGAGGCTAACAATGTTGAATTACCTCCATTTGTACACAATCTGCCTGACTGTAGAGTCCAAACTCCTGAAACTAATTTTGTAAACTTTTCTATATTGGTAAGCATCTGCTATTTGGGGCCAGTGCTGAGAATTTTCCTTTGAGTTTAACCATAGCACATTTCCACATAGCTATATTGTGAAGATCAGACTGTAATATCTCCAAAGTACAAGTCTCTTTTTAGCTTTCACCTTTTTAAATTCTATTTTATAGAATCAAATAAAACATATTTGAAATTGTTCAACATCTTTTTTCATGCTGGGAAAAATTAGAAATACAGATGTGACTGAGATCCTAAAATAAGTTTTAAAAAAATTTTCAAGTGAGATTATCTTCTCAGTCATACATGATTTTTTTAAAAGAAAAATTCACATTTTCAAAGCAATTATATGAATGAAAGAAAAATTCACATTTTCAAAGCAATTATATGAATGAAATGCTGGAACTTAATATTTAGCACAGATTCAGATTAAAGCAATGACAACAAAGAAATGAAGTTATGCAGAACCAGTGAACAATCTTTGAATTCCCAAAATGTCAAGGTCATTGTGTGTGTGTGTGTGTATGTGTGTATATACACATACATATAATTCAATCTAGTACACTTTAAAAAAATTTAGTCTTACCTGAGTTTTAGATCTTTTATTACTTCTTAATCACCCAAGGGAAGCATATGGTTTGTAATTCTTACTGGCTAATTGGAAAGTATCTGTTATGAGAGCATACTGCATGACTAGCATGCAATGAGCTAATTTATATGTGAAATTAGAAGACCACAAAAAGTCAACAGAGGGCAGCAGATACTCTTTGCAGAAAAATTAGTTAAGCCATGTCTTCGATTGACTGAATGTACATTTCATCCTTTCTTCAAAGGGTAATTTACCTTGATAAAATTAAATAGGCAGAGTATTTTGAATAAGCTATTTATGGACCTCCGTAGCTGAACTCAGATTTGAACTTACTGTTGAACCTACAATTTCCCAATTGAAGAAGATTTATAACATAATTATGTATATATATCCAGATATCAATTAAAAGGTAGACCCTCCTGAATTGAGCTTGACTCCTAGTGGCTAAGGGGACAAAATAATGAAGTTTTCTTGGCAAAAAAAAGTGGTTTGCTACTGCATTGCTTTAGGATTCTATTTTTTTTTTCAGAAATTAGCTAGTTTAGCTCAACCTAGACCAGAGGTTTCCAAACTTGGCAACTTTAAGACTTGAAGACTTCAGCTCCCAGCATAGCTGGCTGGAGAATTCTGGGAGTTGAAGTCCACAAGTCTTAAAGTTCCCAAGTTTGGAGACCCCTGACCTAGACCCTTTGTCAACCTAGTGAGAATCAAACCTGCTTTGCTCCTTAATCCAGAAAAGATCAAGTTGAGGTTGTCATTTATTGGGCCTTAGACAGCTTTAGCATAGCCAGTAATAAGCATTTGACTGACAAGAGTAGTTTCACAGGGACAGCAAGACCAAGATTAAATGACTTTAAATCTATTTAGATAGGCCCAGTTGGGGATAGATCATCTTGGAGAAGGTCCATAGTTTTTCTGACCAAGGCTTCCAAGACTGTAATTAAGCACACACTTAGTTAAAACAACTCTTGTTTTATTTCAATGCTGTGAATTATGTTCTTTCCCAGCCTATAATGAGTCCCAGAAAGTCCCTTGAGATAAGCACCCACCCTTCTCTCCTTTAAATTGCTGCCAACAACAAAAGTGCCAAATTAACTATAAAAAAACCAACCAAAGTACAAAGTCCACACAGAACTTCAAGGATTAATCCAAACAGAATGAATGACTTTGCTTCCTACAAAAGTTTCTTCACCTTTGCCTGTTCTTTATACCTTATGGGAAAGGCAATCACCTCCCAGCCTTACTCCCAAGTCACTCCTTTTATTTCATCTGCTCTTGCCTTCTAGCAGCTCTGGGAACAAGCTCCCCTTGTTCCTCTGCCTTGCTACTGCCAGACTCCAGAGGCTCTGGAGTCAGTGCCCCACTCCCAGATGGTCCTGGCCCCATCTCTGCATTGGACACAGGACTCTCGTCTGAGTCCTCTCCAGACTCCCTGACTAGTCCCCATTCTTCCCCACTGTCCGATTCCACTGGTGTCTGCATAGGCTATTGGCAAACCACAACAATAGTATGTCTGTGGTCTCTAAAAACTGATATTAACGAAAAACTGATAAAAACTGATTAAATAAAATAAATAATGTGTTAAATTTTACTTTTAATTTGAGGTATTTTTTTTATTTTAAACAGCCGATTGGTAGTTGGTAGTTGACAAATAAAATAAATAGTAACCTGATCTGAATGTCATCTTTGCCAGGAAAACATTCAGTGATCTTTTAAGCAAGCTCACTCTCTAGCTTCCCTTTAGCTTCCCAAAGCATGTGATAAACAACTTCTGTGAAGCTGCTTAGCATATGAATGATGAGACCACTTTTGTTTTCTTTTTGTATTATTGCAACTTTTCTGCAAGAGAAGAAATGCACCAACACTATACATTCATTATACTGAATAATATACTAAAGAAATAGTATACTAAAGAAAAATAGTCAGTGCTAAGATATATTAATCCTGGGACACATTCATAGCTGCCAATACCATCCTACATATGTATTTATTCAGCCTTATTGAGGTGAGGATGACAGATTTATAAAATATTGGTATTGATTAGCTATAGTGCAATGCCATTCTAAAAGTATTTCAGGTAAAATGCTATATCCCAATGGATACTATTTTAAGATAATTCAAATCTTAGCAATTAACTATTTAATGCTTGGCCAGCACAGTATTTTGAAAACATCTGATTTATGATAACTTTTACATCTCACAAATTCATGCCAGTTGATGAATGAATGGTCATCAGTCTTGTTTGCACTAAAGCTTTGATTGCCTAGGTGCCTTCTAAAATAGGTTAATAATGATAGTTGCAACTATATTTAGCCACTTAAAATGTTACCTACTAATATGAGTGTCTATGAAACTGAATAAATATTTTCTTGTCTTCAGACATAATTGTAAGAATTGGCACATCTTTCAAAAATGTTACTTCTCATGAATCTTCATGACCTTAGGTTAGTCCTCATGATAATTCAGAAGAAACTAATGTGCACCAGACTTTGCAAGTCTTCTGAAAAAATATATTATGGTGCAGTAGACTTGTAGGACAACAGCACTAGCACTTAGACTTATACACCATTTCATAGTACTTTATAGACTCCTCTAAGCAGTTTTACAGAGTTAGCAAATTGGCCCCAGTAATCTGGTTCTTCATTTTGTTGATCTTGGAAGAATGGAAGGCTGAGACAACCTTGAGCTGGTCAGGATCGAACTGAGGGCAGTCGGCAGAATTAGCCTATAATACTGTATTCTAAGCATTGCATCACCACATAGTTATCAACAAAAATTAATAAGTATTAACAGAACAAAAACTTGTGATTTATGTTCAATGACTCCATAAGATTAAATAAGAAAAGCAGTAGCCTGTATATGCTGTTATGGGTGAGTGGGTACTGGAAGGATAAGTTTCATTTCATTTCACACCATAAATATAAACATGTACATGTTATTTTAAGAAGTAAAAATGTTCATGATATTTCTTCTACAATAGTAGAAGTTTCTTCTAGAATTCATCAACTTTTTATGGTATTAGATTCCAACACAATTATTGTTTTGCCTCAATTTATTTCATTGGAAGATCATAATAGGAAGCCCAATTTTTTTTCTGATTAGCACATTTTCTTCCTAGGTCAAGTACAAATGCTTATTAAAAAGAAAGAACAAGTTGCTATTCATGGAATTGTAAGAAAAATTGTAGTGTGCATGTAATGGTGCTAAACAAAAATTATGTCCACTTGTTCTGAACTTTGAGATAAGAAACCTTGGAAATATATTTGATACAATGCAACTAGGGGTCAAATACTAAGAAGTATGATATCAAATGTAATCTGTGTGGTTTTTGTTGCTGTAATAAAAATGAGGAAGGGGTAGATGTTCAAATCAGATTGCATACTTGTTCTTTTGATTTATTGACCATACCTGGTTCAAGCTGTTGGGAATTGGATTCCCATGATACCCAAAAGGTCACTCATTCTCTGATGTGAATTCTTGTAATGCTTATCTAGAATAAATTAAATACATAGATCATTCTACCAAATTTCTCCCAGCAGATTCTGAACTTTGGAAATGAAAAAAAGGGATTAATAACAGTACATTTCATATTTGTGCTTCTCTGTCTAAAGCTTTGATTATTTATGGTTTATTCCCAAAAAGTGTTCACGGTCATCATGAATACATCATGAATATTTGCTGAAACTAATACACAAGAAAAAAATGACCTTCAAATGCAATACATTTCGAAGCTATTATTTATCTCATTGTAAAACTGAAAGGCTATTAAATCACTTCAAAACAGTGCAAATGGAGAAATAAGCTTTCTGGAATTTTTCTGAGGCTTCCAAACATCTTATTGGAAAACAGATCATAGAGATGTTGTAATCTATCTATTAACTATCACTATTACTACTGATAAACTGGCTACTGGCAAGCAAGTACTGGCAGGACCATAAAATAAACAAAGCCATAGAAAATGAAGGGGCTAAAGTGTTCTGGGACTTTGGAATTCAAAGAGACATGTATCTGCCACATAACATATTAACAATTGTCAATAAAAAAGACAAAAGTCTAGATAATGGACATGAAGAAAGAACTTGGGGGTGGGAATCTCAAAACAGAAAGATCTACAAATAAAAGTAGAACAATTTGTGGCAAAAGAAAGTAGCAATAGAAGCATTGGATACGATTCCAAAGGATCTGAAGAACCATCTGTGTTGACAAAATCACCATTAGTCAATTGCAAAGGACAAGCTAACTTTGAACATCTTACATCTTGCAAATGGTACCTTTAATACCATGAAACAACAACATCTGCCTATCCCAGATCCTTGGGAATAAAAATTCCAATTTCAGTCCAAACATCTGTCTGACTATACAATCAGTCACAACAATACAATCTTAATTAAAAAGATCCCTGTTGATGAGGGACAAATGTACCCATCAAATCGTAGTCTTCTACTTACATTTTCACCTTCAAAAAAAGAATAAAAATATTGTACATGTGCGCATATTTCACAAAAAGATGTTGTCACTGAATAGATACACCTTTATATGTATTTTATCTTGTATAGCTTGTATAATTGTATGTCTTGTATACAACATTTAAAATTATAAAGAAGACTGAAAATGAAGTAAAGTGCACTTTCAATATATTATTTAACAGTGCTGTGACAGCAGGTGAAGGATGCTTGAAGCTATATGACATCAAATCTATTGTATGGGTTTGGGAAACATAAGTTTGGCCAATTCACAGTTATAAAATTTCTCTCTCTCTCTCTCTCTCTCTCTCTCTCTCTCTGTGTGTGTGTGTGTGAGTGTGTGTGTGTGTGTGTATCCATAAAACCGTAAACATTATTTTTAAGAGTCCATGCATACTTTCAATTCCTTGTACCAGAACAGCATTCATTAAGTTACATATATGGAAAAGCCTGGGGTGGCTGTAAGAAATGCAGAAACATTTTTCCTGTGAATAAGCTTCCATCAGTGCATCTTCGAATGAATTGCCCCTGTTCCTGTGGTGCAGTCTAAAGAGGAACATTAAAGACATTGGATTCCAAGTTAAAAGAATTGGATTAAGAAAGTCGCATGAGATTAAATCCTGGCTGTCAAAACACAAAGCAGTTTGATCTTTTTTTTTTTTTTATAAAATTTTATTTGGGTTTTCACACACAAAATACAAGTAAAACAACTTTTTTGAAAATAGCATGGACCCGGATTGAATTTCTTTATAAAGACACAAAACTCAATTTCATGCTCCTTTTTGTATTCTATTCTATATCTTGTACTATTTTACATTTTCTATATAGTTTTTCCCCTCTTTTAATTTTCTCAATTTTATTTTGATTATCTCATCTCAATTCAAATCATTATATTTATACTTTTGTCTGTCCTGTTTCAATTTCATGTTATCTTTTCTCATTAAACCAATTTTCTCCTGTCGTTATTAATTGGAATATGACACCTTTATATCTTTTAATTACATCCATTCAACTCTTATTTAAACTTATATACCTTAAGGTTATGACCTTCAATATAATACATAATATATAACTTCCAATCGAATTCTGCTTGGTACATTCTCATAATACACACTACATTCTTTAAAAAAAAAAAAAGATTGTAAATATATGTAATTATAAACCCTCATTCCATTCCAGTTCAGTTCTATTATTAATAATCATTAAAATCTTAACATATTTAACACTTCTTTTCAATTAAATATCATACTTCCTCAAAAACACATATAATCTCCATAATTAAATTTTCCCTTATTTCTCTTCACATAAGTTTTATAAATCATGAAATATACCTTTTGTTACATTTATTTATTGACAAGCATTCTACTGAATTACAATAGCTATTTTGTCAGACATTTTAATCATAAATTGTTTCATATTTTCTAAAATTATTTCTGCTTCTAATATAACTATACTATCTCATGTACCTTTGCAGAATCCCTTTTTCCATTAAGTTTTCACCCATTATCTCTAAGTAGGCCCTGTTTCTCTATATTTTGCTTCTGTCCTTTATAATTTCTTTTCCTTTCCTTCTTCCCTCTCATCTTCTCCCTCCCTTTTTTACCCCCTTGTCTCTCTAGTTCTAATTCTCTCTTCTGCATTTCCCTCTTCTGTTGCTTTATGATTTTACACTTATTTTTCACTGTATTTTTTGTTTGGAGTTGTTTTTCCCAATCTTAAACTTTCCATTCTCTTTCCCCCTTTTCCTTTTTTCCCCCCACCTAAGATTACTTGTTCTTTAAAGATGGCTTCTTTGTCGCAATCTTCTTGTTCCTCAGCCATTTCTTGTTGTTTCTCATAATTCCAAATCTCCATTTCTAAAAACTGAAATCTGAAGCCAAAAGAACCTCTCCCTTCTTGTGCATCTTCTTTGTACTTTTTAAGTTCCATTTTCAGTTCCTCTAAAAGTGCAGCCATTTTAAACAGTTTTAAACAACCACCCAATTGATTTTAGTCATTCAAAACAATAACCAAGAATCCAGAAATCATCAAGGAATCCAGATAGTCCCGAGTTATATCTTCTTATTTCTTTTTTGATTTTCGCTTCCTGGGGTTTTTGTTGCGATATTTCAGTTAGAATGTATCTTTTGGAAGTCTTGTTGAGATTTTGCTGTAAGGTTTTTTTTTAAATTCCAGGCAGTCTCCTTCTTTCCAGATCCTGCCCTTTTATTCTTTTTCTCTCCTTTCCTGTTTTCAAAAGGTTTTAATTGTCCAGAAATCTTTATTATCCCTTTGACTTTTTATTTTCAGCATTAAACGCCTATTGATGTCAAAATGGATTTTTTTTCCAATTTCTTACTTAAGTCTCTTAACTGTCAGTATAGGAAAAAAAGAAAACCAAATCTTTTCCCTTTTCTCTCTCCTTTGCAGCTTAAAATGTTCTTCTTAGGGAACAATGTTATTGTTTTTTAACAGTTTCAGTTCCAAGGTACCTTATTTGTTGCTTTTGCTGTTTGACCTGGTCAACCAAAACTTTCTCTTCTTATCTTCCTCCTGAACATTCTTTTCTGGTTAAGTTCTTCTTTATGGTGGCAATTTCTGACCACTGCTACAACTGCCTTTGAGAAAGGGAGTAATAGCCAGCTGGGGAGGAGAGATGTGGCCCTCCTCAACCCTGCAGGCAGTCTCCCCCCTCTTCACCACCTCTATGGGGTGGCTTAGCCCTGAAATCAGTCGGCTCGGGGTGCTCCAGCCGCAAGCACGGATGGAAGCCTCGCAGAGACAAGGTTTCGGTCTGTTGCTGAAGAAGCTCAAACCAGAAGTCAAAGCAGTTTGATCTTTGTTTCCTAAATAAATTGGTTATGTTTCAGGTATGAAGAGGAAAAGGTCCAGAGAAATTAAATATCACCCTTGTGAAAGACAGATTGATCAAAAATTGAATTGAAGGTTTAAATCATATTGAATGCAGCTTAAGTGGAAGTGATTTCCACTTACATATGGGACACATGCTTCTTTTCCATATCTTCAGTGAGTGATAGAAAAGTATGCTGAGTTTACCCTTTCTTTATTTTTCACAAAATACATATTTCAAATAAAAGGAAAACTGTTGATGATCAGGTATCGATACTATAGCATTGTAATATTTCCTTGGAATGAAATTGTACTAATATTTACTTGATAATTAATTTGTATAGACTTCATCAGGGATGGGGTTCAGCCAGTTTGGACTGGTTTAGGCAAACCGTATGTTAAATTTACATCTGGATTGCTAAACTGGTAGTTGAACCAATTGGCCCCTCTTGCCCCTCCCAGGAATATCCACGTAGCCTGTTTTAGATGCAGGTAAGTGCAGGGTCCATGCAGAGGTTCTGGTAGGTAAAAAAATGGGCCTCCCAGATGTTCTAGAAGTCCAAAAATGTTTCCAGCTTCCAGAGGGCTCCAGAGCCTGGGGAGATGTTTTTGCCTTCCCAGAGCACGAGGGAAGTCTACGGAGCCTGGGGAAAGTGAAAAATGAGCCTTCCAGAAGTTCCAGTAAGCCACACCCACCATTGCCATGCCCACCCAGCAACTGGGAAGATAACCAGTTGCTGGGATGTTTGAATCTGACCCCTCAGGTTCTGATGAAAGTGTTAAAGAAGCAGAAAGCATCTATATTAAGGCCCTGTCACACTGCCCAATGGATGCAAAACATTTGTAAAAAGGACACAGCGGACGAGAAAAATGTTCCATCCATTGTTATCCACTTTCAAAAGGGGCGAAAATTTGCATAACCAGAGCGGATAACACGGAAAGGAACGGACGGGGGAGGACGCAGGGCGGATGGAAAATGGATGCAGAGCGGAAGCCTAGCGGATGGGAGCGGATGGGAGCAGATGGCACATCCGCTAGGCTTCCGGGGGGCCTCAGCAAAGTGGACGCGGAACGGAAAGAGCGGATGCAGAGCGGACGCGGAACGGATGAAGCGGATGCACAGCAGATGCACAGCGGATGAAGCGGATGCAGAGCGGAAGCCTAGCGGATGCCTTGCGTTAATTGCGCATGCGGGGGGGATTTATTGCGTCAGCCCTGCGGATATAAAGGGAAGCAGCTCGGAAGCAGGTCACCATTCAGAGGAAAGACCTGCTGCCAGACGCATTGAGTGCCTTGCCTGCCTGTCTTGCTGCCTGCCATCCTGCCAGCCTTGCTGCCTGCCATGCTGCCTGCCATCCTGCCAGACTTGGTGCCTGCCTCCCTGCCAGCCTTGCTGCCTGCCTGCCTGCCAGCCTTGCTGCCTGCCAGCCTTGCTGCCTGCCAGCCTTGCTGCCT
>BLBF01000039.1:34363121-34381597 GCA_015471245.1 Laticauda colubrina | reverse complement strand
AGGGAGACACACACACACACACACACACACACACACACACACACACACAGAGAGAGAGACAGAGAGAGAGAGAGTGAAAGAGAGAAAGAGGAGAGATGGATGAACTTTGCTTGCCGTACACAATCTAGCAGGGAAATAAGGACTAGTCACAGTGTTCTTTAGTCACACAATTCCAGTTTGAATGCTTGGCAACTGGTTCACAAATACAGGATCCCATAGGGTCCTGCAGGATCCCACAATCACGTGATCATCATTTTTAACCTTCACTGCCAGATTCTCACAAGTAAAATAAATGGGGAAGCTAGCAAGTGGTCACAAATGGCAAACACGTGATATCGCACATAATGTCCATGTGAGATTCACATAATGACAGCAACCAGAACTCTGGAACTGCTGTTATAATTGATGTCATGCTTTATGATCATGTTGCTTAGTCATGTAGTTCCTGATCTAAATTACTGTCATTAACTAAGGACTTCCTATAGATGTTTGAGAAGTTTTGCTTCATCCATTCTTTCCCCCTTTTTTTGCTTCCCCTATCCTTTGGTTTTAAGTTTCTGTAAATAAAAAAGAAGTAGTCTTCAACTTACAACAGTTTGTTTAATGCCTGATTAAAGTTACAATGATACTGAAAAAGTGACATGACCATTTTTCATGCTTACGACCAGAGGTGGTATTCAGCAGGTTTTGACCAGTTTGGAAGAACTGGGAGCAGACATTTGGAATAGTTTGGAGAACTGGGAAATACCACCTCTGACTGGCCCTGCCTCCCAAGTCCCAGATGATTAGCTGGGTCTTCTTTGGTTGCCCTGCCCAGGGACCTGAAAAGCAGGTTAGTGGGGTGGGGAGAGAATGAAGATTATGCAGTATGTCCTTCCCCTGCCACGCCCATCAAGCCATGCCCACCAAGCCACATTCATAGAACAGGTAGTAAAACATTTTGAATCCTACCATGGCTTATGATCATTGCAGACTCTCCTCTGGCCATGTGATCAAAAGTCAGTTGCTTAGCAACTGACTCATATTTATGATGGTTGCAATGTCCCAGCCCATGTGATCACTTTCTGCAACCTTTTGACAAGCAAAGTCAACAGGGAAGCCAGATTCACTTTAAAACCATATCACTAACTTAACAATTGCAGTGGTTCACTTAATGACTGTGGCAAGAAAGGTTATAAAATGGGCCAAAACTCACTTAACTCACTTAGCAACATAAATTTTGGGCTCAATTATGGTCATAAGATGAGGAATATCTGTAATGACAGATAAAATATCTCATTGTAGCAAAATTTTTAATGAATATTATTGAAACTTGTTTTCATTCATTGTGGTTTATTTAAGTGGTAATTTTATGGATTCCTTTAATTTCATATATTATAATATGTATAGCATTGCTAGATAAAGTAGAATATAACAAGTTGTTTATTTACTTAGTGTCTTCCAATTAATCTTTTAAAGAAAATTTTTAGAGACTTCATGTATTAAATCCCCACACGGATATATTTTTGTCAATAGTTCTGAGGTCACATTCCTTTCTTTTATGAATAGAATACAACAGAATAGGAAATAGAATAGAACAGAACAGAGTAGAACAGAATAGAACAGAACAGAACAGAGCAGAACAGAACAGAACAGAACAGAACAGAACAGAACAGAATAGAATAGAATAGAATAGAATAGAATAGAATAGAATAACAGAATTAGAATGTATCTTGGAGGTCTTCCAGTCCAACCCCCTGCTTAGACAGGAAACCCTATACCATTTCAGACAAATGGTTATCCAATCTCTTCTTAAAACCTTCCAGTGTTGGATCATTCACAACTTTTGGGGGCAAATTGTTCCACTGATTAATTGTTCTATCAGGAAATGTCTCCTTAGTTCTAAGTTGCTTCTCTTCTTAATTAGTTTCCACCATTGCTTCTTGTTCTGCTTTGCTTTGGAAAATAGCTTGACTCCATCTTCTTTGTGGCAGCCCCTGAGATATTAGAACACTGCTATCATGTCATTTCTAGTCCTTCTTTTCATCAAACTAGACATATCCAATGATATTTATTGAATTCCCAACCTATGCACAGATAAGATTGAACCTTTTTACTGAAGAACAGTGAATAAGAAACAATTCTCCAAAATAAAACATGGGAGTTTTGCTTAAATTTTACATATCATGGACAGAGGGCAATAATTCATCCTAATGCATTCTAAGTGGAAAAGGCTGAAATTCAATACAAATCATTTCTATGATGTCTCTTTTTCATTCAGCTATTTTACAGGAGATGCCATTTTTACAGATGTATTTGGCAAATATCACTCTTTTTACAGAAAGAGTGATTTTTTCAGAAACATTTGGCACTTGAACCCCACAAACATGAGGTAGTAATATTATTTTTCTCTAATGTCCCCATGGCATTATTTTCAGGTTGTCTACAAACCATAAGTGAGATACCTTTAAATCATCCTTAGCTTTATCAGTGTTGAAACAGTATTTTCCTCCTTTATACTGATATCGTCAGAGGTTCAGCCTCAAGATATATAAAATCTCTTTATCACCAATTCTTTTGAAGAAAATTCAGGTGGCTGCAGTAAATTGAAATGAAGGCAATAGAGATTGGCAACTGGAACACCAAATGTCATGTTATTATTGCTTTCTGTTCATTCAAAGATAAGAGTAGATGGGATTTTGATATAGCTTTGGGGAAAGACACTATGACAGTTATATCACTGGGAAGTTTTCTGTTGTCTCATTGTCGGTATTGGACTTACATTCAGGTTTACTGTACATTTGGATTAATTTCAGCTATAACTTTCTAGTGTTATTTGAATGAAATGTGCTGGATTTTTAATAACAGAATATCATAATCAATCTCAATGATCTAAAGTGATGGCATTGATATGATTCCATTTTCTGTGATTTTGAGATAGGAAATATACTAAACTGTAAAAAAAAAAAAGCTTTGTCCAAGTGGGTAATGTGGCTCCACCAATTCTACATTGCAGCCAAGTCCATTACAGCTGTCACAAACAAACACCTTAAATATTGCCTCTAGTTACAAGATTCCCTACTACTACTTTACATAACCCATGGCAAACAGTCATCAGCATTTATTGACCTGAAAATTGCTGTCTTTCTACCCAAAGCTATTTATTTGAAGTAGTGTCTCTTTCCATCCATCTCATCTTCAAAGTCACTTAACTTTCTTCCCCTCTTCCTTTCTCTCCCACATTCTTAGTATTCTTTTCAGAATAAAATCCATTTCCAATAAAATCACAATCAGTTGATTTCTCAATCTGCTGTTAAGAAATTGGAAGGGGAGAGAGCTGTACACAAGACACATGTTTAATTTTATTTGAATCCTCCTGCCTACCAATATTGCCACCATCTTTCATTAGCTGTATTGCTCATTCTGGATATATCAAGCAGCTGAAGTTATGAGAATAAGTAATTCTACCACAAAATAAGAAATTCCAGTTGAGTACATGTATTTCAGAAGATTGTAGGTTCGACTCCTGCCTGGCTCGCCAAAATTGTTGTAAGTAAGAGCAGAAATGAAATGAAATAACAGACTTGTTATTGTGATGTACTTGTGAGAAATACATAAAAATGAATCAACAGACTTTTGATAATCTGATCCATAGGATTCTTTATTATGGAAAATACTGCAGTATGGACCCCTGTACTCCAGAAAAAAAACATTTTCTAGGAGGAAGGAGACACTTCAATTTAGTGACTACAGCTTATATAGATTTAGCATATCACATGGTTACATAACACTTCCTGTTTTCCATATATGGATGTTATACATTTTCATAAAAGCTTCCAACCATTCATGGAAAACTCATTATAGTCAGATTTCCTGTTATTCAAATACCAGAAAATTATAAGAAAACATTAATATTTCTTAATGTGATATTTATAATGTCAGAGCATCCCAGCACATATCTCTAACTCATGCCAAGTACAGAGTGTTGCAATATTATATTATTCCTAGCAGAAAACACATTTCATAACTGTTCTGAGCTTTAAAAGTTCAAACTTTGAACACAAAATGGCTTCAGTTAGGCTCTTTATATTCTCAGGTGTAATAATCAATTTTTACTTATAACAATCTAGAACAGTGGTTCCAACCATCCCAGGTTTGTAGACCGGCATCAGCTGCAGTTGCGGGAGGGAGAAAAGGGACAGTTCTGTGCAAGCAACATTTGAGCACGAGATCAAGCACAATTTCATTTGTGTAAACAGATGGCACGGGTGCCTGCCACTCACACAAATGAAGCTTTGCATACTCCTGAATGTGTCCATTGCACACACAAGTACTTGCACAGCCCAGTAAAGTACTTCTGCTTGGCAGGCCGAATATATGTATAAATGCTGGCTTCTTCAGAAAGAAATTCAAAATTTGTCATTTTCAAATAAAATAATATTTAGAATTAGTAAATTAAACAGTGATTTACTTGTTATGCAAAGCAGCCTTGAGATTCTGTAACAAGCCAGAGTTGTCTTGACTTTTTTCTAATTACTAGATTTTATTCTATACCTATGCATTTGGTTTTTCTTTCCTAAATGTAGTACCTTACTTTTTTCACTGTTGAATTTCATTTTGTTAGATAGGACCCAGCACTTTGAAATATCTCAGTGGATAACTAGTAGTTTAGAAAGTTATAGCTTTAGTTTGATAAGATTCTGTCCACTAGATTTAAGAAAATAAAAGATTGAAACTTGATTGGATTTTGCTATATTGTCTTTAGGCAAAGCAAATGAGATTAAAATACGGTTTTGTTAAAATTAGTCCCATAGAAAGCTACAAGATAAAAATAAGATTCTAGGCAGGGACAAGGTGCTAAATCTTCTAGTAGGATAACAACAACTCTTGATTGGAAAACATCTTAAGCAGTACAATAATTCATTGAGGATGTACAAAAATTTAAATTTCAGAAAAAAATTAATATCCAAGATTATAAGGCTTAAATAACTACACACACAAATAAAGATTGCTAGAAGGACAATTTTATTTATTTCAAATAAATGTTGCCTGGAATAGATTTGTTGGTATCTCAGTTGCTCCTAGATCTCTCCTCTCTGAAGATTCCGGCCAAATAATGTCTAATACTGTTTTTCCCAGACTTGGGTCCCACCTTTTCTACTCTTTTCTCTGTGGATCATTCTTTTCTCTGTGGCTTTGAAGTTTAAATTTTAAAAACAACAAAAGGGAGTTGCTTGAGAACCCCACTGGCAAGTACACAGTTAAGCTTCATGTCTCTAACTTGTGACAAGTTGCACTATTATTAGAACCAACTTGTTTAGTGGTTAAGTTCTGATCCTCAGTAGGCATGAAAAATGGCTGGATGATTCTGGGCTAGTTACTCTTTGCCCAACTCATTTAATGGGGTCATTATGTAGAGACAAATAGAAGATAGGAGTATTAGGTATGACTTCCACCTTGAGTTGTTCATCCTTCCAACATCGGCAAAAAAGAGGACCCAGATTTTGGGGGCAATATGTTGACTCTGTAAACCACTTAGAAAGGTCTGTAAAGCACTATGAAGCAATATATAACTCTAAATGCTATTGGTATAAAAGTAACATAAATATATGATCAGTGTCATCACAAATCTGGACTACTATGTGATAGTGGAATTGAGATTCAGATTAATCTGAAAGAATTTATTTAGAAAACCATATATTCCCCCCATTTTTTCCTTTTTAATTTTTCTTTGTTTTTGTATATTTTATTCTTTGCTGAAATTTAAGAAAGTGGGGGGAGGGGGAGAAAAGAATATATTCATTTATACACTTAGTATATTCTAACAAATGATGCATCTAATTTTATTAGGTCTTATGGTCTCCATCAAATTTTTAATTGGTTCCAACTAAAGTAGAATCAATTATTCCCATCAGCTAAGCGCTCATAGGTTAGTCTGAGTCTCACAGACCCACCTGAGCACAGAATTAAACTAACACCACTCAGTCAATGATATAATTTGAACATTTAAAGTTAAGCCCATGTCACACTGAACCAACGGATGCAAAGAGGATGTAAAACGGACAAAAAACCTTGCCATCTGTTCGAACACGCGATGCACTCACTGCCTCCGTTTGGCTTCTTCTCTATCTGTCCAGCATCTGTTTATGGACGTTTCATCTGCTCCAAAGGTTTTGGGCTGCACAAAACTTTTGCGCGGAAAATGTATCCAGTTTGTCCATTCTGCATCCGCTACGCATCCGCTACGCATCCGCTACGCATCCGTTATGCATCCGTTACCCATCCACTATATCCGCAAGGCATCCGCTACGCATCCGCGCAACTCGCATCCACCTGGACGCAGGGAAGAAGTGGAACGGATGCAGAATGGATGCCTAGCGGATGCAGAACAGAAACAAAGCATTTAAAACGGAAAAAATGTTCGCAGAGGGGACCTATCTTGGATATTAAGGATGTCTAGAGGATGCCTAGAGGATGCCTAGAGGATGCCTAGTGCAAAACCTATACTGCCTATAAAAAGGGGGAGCAACTCGCCTGCATCTCACTTTCAGAACAGCAGCCCAGCGGTGCAGACCTCTGCAGCCTTCATCTGGCTCTTCCTCTTCCACAGCATCCAGTCATGTCCACCGTGGATTGCAACAAAGTCCTTTGGGCAGCCACCATCATTCTGCAACAGTGCGAAGCCATCTGCAGGATCTGTGAACTCTACTGTGAGAAGAAAAGGAGCCACCCAAAAAGAATCTGGATCCGAAGATGGTTCGCCAGAAGAGCAGAGGACGGACTGTACAACAAGCTGATGGTGGAGCTCAGGAACGAAGACACTCGGGCGTTCCAGAACTTCATGAGGATGCCTCCAGCCATGTTTGACGAAGTTGTGCAGCGGCTGACACCCAGGTTGACCAAGGCAAACACCAGCTTCCGGCCAAGCCTGGAACCTGGGCTCAAGGTGGCACTCACTCTGCGCCACCTAGCCTCAGGGACGTCCTACAGGAGCATACAGTACGGCTGGAGGGTGACATCCAACACCATCAGCAGAGAAGTGGTGCAGGCCATCATCGAAGAACACAAGGAGGAGCTCCTCCAGTACCCCTCCACTGAAGAAGGATGGAAAAAAGTTGCAGAGCAGTGGTATCAGAAGTGGAACTTACCACACACCGTTGGAGCCATAGATGGCAAGCACGTGGCCTGCAAATCTCCAGCCAAGTCGGGGTCCACTTATTTCAACTCCAAGGGCTTCTTCAGCATCAACCTCTTCACCATGGTCGATGCTGACTACAAGTTCATGTACATTGATGCTTCAGGCAACGGCTCATCTTCAGATGCCCAGGTATATAATGCCAGTCACCTCAAGGAGGAGCTGGAAGGCAACCTCATCGTGGGCTTCCCAGATCCAGACCCCCTGCCCAAGGACACGCAAGGTGTGCCCTACTTCATCATGGGGGATGACACCTTCTCCCTCAGAACCTACCTCATGAAGCCCAACACTTCCAGACTCCTCACCCGTGAAGAGAGGATCTTCAACTACAGGCTGTCCAGGGCAAGACGGTGGAGAACACCTTTGGCATCCTGGCCAACAGGTTCCAGGTACTTCTCACCACCATGCAGTATCGCCCACAGACCATGAGGAAGATCGTGGATCTTCAACTACAGGCTTTCCAGGGCAAGGCGGGTGGTGGAGAACGCCTTTGGCATCCTGGCCAACAGGTTCCAGGTACTTCTCACCACCACGCAAGATCGCCCAGAGACCGTGAGGAGGATCATGGAAGCTTGCTGCATCCTGCACAATCTCATGTGCACCCGTTACCCAGTCTTGCAGAACAGGCTCGTGGACCTCCAACAAGGCAATGGGGACATGGAGCCTGGGGAATGGAGGGAAGGGTGAAACCTGATCGACACTCAGGATGTGCAAGGCCCCAACAGAACTTCACATGAAGCGAAGAAGCAGCGCAACCTCCTGAGACAATGGTGCAACTCCCCAGCTGGAGCAGTGGAGTGGCAAGACAGGATGGTAGATGCTTAATGGATGCTTCCTTCAGCCTGTCTCATCACACGGATGAGATTGGGCCATGTATGTTTGGTTGGCCTACAATGAAGAGGGTGTTTAATAAAGAGTTGTGTTTGTGTTGACATGTGTGGATAATTATTACATTATTATTGATAATAAAGGGCCGTAGGTGTGGCACCTGGGAGGGTGGACCATACAGTCCCACTATGCTTGCACTGGAGGTTTATCTATCCCACAGCTATTACCCATCCCACAGGTATCCCTGCCCATCCCACAGCTATCTCAACCCATCCCACAGTTATCTTAACCCATCCCACAAGCATGCAAAGGCTTAAACCATTTCTAAAAGTTTCCAGCAAGACTTTATTAAAAAAAAGAAATGAAGCAAGTGTGTGAATCAAAAATAGACTTTATTAACAACAAGCTATAATACAAAATTGAGTCTCTGGCACTCCACTTGGTTGCTCAGTTTCAGGGGTGAAGGGTGCAGGTGCTGTGGAGGTGGCTGGTGCTGGAGTGCTTGTTATCAGCTCCTCCAGGAGCAGAAGCAGCAGAAGCCCCAGCCCCAGAAGAGTGAGCCCGTGCTGCAGAAGCCCCAGCAGAACCAGAGTGAGGGCCAGGGGGCGGGATGGTAGCCCTGTCCCTCTTGCCAGGGCTGGCAGCAGATGGCTGAGGCTTGCTGTGCTTCCGCATGGTTGTGGGGTTGCTGGCTGGCAGGGAGGCTGGCAGGAACCAAGGCTGGCAGGAAGGCTGGCAGGGAGGCTGGCACCAAGGCAGGCACCAAGGCTGGCAGGGAGGCAGGCACCAAGGCTGGCAGGAAGGCTGGCAGGGAGGCAGGCACCAAGGCTGGCAGGCAGACTGGCTGGCAGCAAGGCTTGCAGGAAGGCTGGCAGCAAGGCTGGCAGGCAGACATGCAGGCAGGGCAGGCAAGGCAGCCAATCCGTCCGGCAGCAGGTCTTTCCTCTGAATGGTGACCTGCTTCCGAGCTTCTTCCGTTATATCCAGGGGGCTGACGCAATGCATCCTCCCCGCATACGCAGTGAATGCCAGGCATACATTAGGCTTCTGCTGTGCATCCGCTGTGTGTCCGCTTCATCCGTTCAGCGTCTGATCTGCATCCGCTGTATCCGTTCCGCGTCCGCTTTGCTGAGGTCCCCCGGAAGCCTAGCGGATGCGCCATCCGCTCTCATCTGCTTCCATCCGTTGGGCTTCCGTTCTGCATCCACTTTGCATTCGCCCTGCGTCCTCCCCGCATCCGTGTTATCCGTTCTGGTTATGCAAATTTTTACCCCTTTTGAGAGCAGATAACAACGGATGGAACATTTTTCTCGTCTGCGGTGTCCTTTTTGCATCTGTTGTGCAGTGTGACATGGGCTTTAGTTAGTTTACACCCATAGCCCACATCGTAGGCCTCTGCACCATTTCAAATTCAACTAGTGTTTTAGAGCACATGAGTATCAATACAATAGTTTTTAGCTCCTTAAACCAGTCATGCATGATTTTTAGAAAATATGCAGAGGGTCATCAGACACAACACTTGCATCAGACACAACACTTGTGCCATCAGACACAACACTTTTTCATGCTCCAAAGCATATCTTGGATATTGATTTCCAAGCACTGAGCAAATTTAACATCTAAAATTCAAAGGAAAAGGGGGAAAATGGATATAAAAGAAAAGCACTGACGATCTCAGTTTGGGTAATGAAACATCCCTAAGAAAGCAAGCAAGTTCAGAGAGCATCAAGGACCCCTCAAACAAAATTATCCATAGCAGAATTATCTGCCAAGGACTGGCTACACCATATTCTCTCTCAGGCTTGAATTACTTGCTGTGGCTAAGGCATGCTTCTCATTGTCTGGCCTAGAGCAATTAACTAATGATGTAATTAAGACTTGGCACAGCTCTCCTAGGACAAGGAGTGTTGGGATACTAAGTTGTGAGCAGATGTTTCCAAAAAGTGATTTTTGATTCAATTACACTAGTGGACAGTGAGCAATCTTTGCATTTAATGACTTTAGTCTTTTTTTTAAAAAAGGGATTGGCTGTTATAATATTTACTAACTAAACATTTCTTATTTATTCCAAAGCCACATGGCAATGGTACTACAGGTAGCTCTTGACTTATAATGATTCATTGAGCAACCATTCAAAGTTACAATGGCTTTGAAAAGTGACTCATGATCAGTACATATGACCATCATAGCATCCCCACAGTCACATGATCACAATTCAGACAACTTGGCATGTATTTACAATAGTTGCGGTATCCCAGGGTCATGTGATCAGGAGGTGGGCTGCTATCAGTTTGCCCCAGTTCAGGAGAACTGGTTAATTTTATGGCCAATTCAGTGAACCGGCAAATCCCACCCTGGGGTGGCCCCACCCATCCTGGCACACCCCTCCCAGGAGTCCCCATGTGGCCCGTTTTGGATCTCAGGGAAGTACAGGACCCATACAGATGCTCGGGGAAGGCAAAGAATGGACCTCCTGGAGGCTCCGGGAGGCCAGAAACAGGCCCATTTCCAGCCTCCAGATAGCTTCCGCAGCCCAGGGAGGCCATTTTCTCCCCCCCAAAAGAAAGCCTGAGGAAAAGCCTCTGGAACCCAGGGAGGGTGAAACAGCCCTCCCGCCGTGGTGCAGGAGGCTGACTAGGCCACTCCCACCATGGCCACGCCCACCCAGCAACCAGGCAGAGAGCGCCCACCTCTGCATGTGTTCACTATCTGCAAACTTCCCTGCTGGCTTCCAACAAGCAAAGTCAATGGAGAAAACCAGCTTCACTTCATAACTGCATGATTCAGTTAACCACTGGTAAGAAAAAAGTCTGTAAAATTGGGTAGAACTCATTTAACAACTGCCTTGCTGAAATTCTGACCCAATTGTGTCCATAAGCCAAAAACTACCTGTACTAAAATTTGAAAGTCATAGACGTTTGGAGAACTGCAAAATGGGGAAGTTCAAAACAATGCTGTAGTTTCCCTTGTCTTAGTCCTAAGTGGGCATAGTGAACTATAATAGTCAGTGCTTGGAAGCTGCTTTATGTCAAACTGATATTTGAAATGCCTATTTGGCACAGTATTGCAAATCAGAGGTGGTATTCAGCAAGTTCTAACCAGTTCTGGAGAACCGGTAGTAGAAATTTTCAGTAGTTCAGAGAACCGTCAAATCCCACCTCTGACTGGTCCTGCCCCTGTCTATTCTCTGCCTCCCGAGTCCCAGCTGATTGCTGGGTTTTCTTTTTTTGCCCTGCACAGGAGAACGGAGCTGGAAAGCAGGTTAGTGGGGTGGGAAGAGAATGGGATTTTGCGCTAACCTTCTCCCAGGAGTGGGGAGAGAATGGAGATTTTACAGTACCCTTCCCCTGCCATGTCCACGAAGCCACACCCACAAAATCGGCAGTAAAAAAATTTGAATCCCATCATTGTTCTGTATCAAAGAGTGCAGGGTTGTTGTTGTTTGTAACAAGGTATTTTGCATGCTTCTGATTGTTTTTACTACTTCGGAGGTGCAGTTTGCCTACTCCAATTTTGGGTGCAAAGGTATGGCAGAGAGGTATAGATATGCACATTATTTCTCTGCATCACATACCTTCTCCTGAAATTGCTACAAACTAAGTCAGATGAAAACCCTGTTTAAATTTAGAAAGTGTGAATGCCACATGCTGTGTCAGGCTGAACAATTGCAGATGGTTTCCTTTACAGAGATGTTATTTAATACTGAAAGTGCAAAAAACAACAACAACACTATAGTAGTAGCATTGATAGTCAATGCTTAGAAATTCCTGAATTTCACAAAGGGAAACCTGCTCTGATGCTCAACCTACCGAGATGTGTGAAAGTGTGATCAGAGAGCAGTGTTCCCAAGCATTGCCCTCTCACCAGAAATTATCATTCTGTGGTGACCCAGGGTGGGATCCAAAACAAACACAGAGACAGAAAAGAAGTGAAGCCCCTTTTATTCCTTCACTTTGCTTCCAAATTCTGAATATTCTTGATGGAAGACAGAAAAATAATCCTACACAGTTACACGAAGAAGGAAAAAAAGCAACCCAAACTAGGCAAGATAAGGGCTGGAGGATGTCCACAGATAACATACACTGGGAAGGATGCCAAACTCAGAGAGGAACCACAAACTAGAGATATTTGCACACTTTGTTTCCAGCACTTGCCTATACGCATTTCCATTCTCTTATTCAGTTGTCACAGCTGCAGCCCATGAAGAGGATCAAGGCCCTCTCCTCCCAAGTAGACCATGTCTCTCCCTTATCCTCTCCTCCCTGTGTGCCCTAGGATGGAGAGGGGACGGGCTTGGGTCCTCCTCTGACTACCCAGCCAGCCTCTGCCCTTCCCCAGCTTCTTCCACAACCTCCAAACCCACACTTCCACTCCCTGTGGGCTGTTCCTCCTTTATCTCAGAGTCAGTCTTCACCAGGGGCATGACACATTCTGCTATTTATGGGGAGTTTATAGAAGTCCTGCAACATCCCTAAAGGACTGAGGATTTGTCAGGGTGGGAGTGAAATTGAAAGCAATCAAAGAGGAGTGGGTTTTTTTCCCAACTCATCACTGAAGTTGCCATCAGCTAAGAGTTTGGGTTTAAACATCAGATTTTTCCTGCTTTGCTATCCTTTTTAGCCATTCATATATCATTCAATTATTGTCTCTCTCCCTCTGTTTTTTTAATATTTGGTATTGTTTAGAATATGAAGAAATGCTGCACTCTTTCATTTCCACTTCATTTCATTTCCATAGCTTAATGCTTGCTTCTGAGTACTCCAGGGAAAGAAATATGCTTCTTAGTGAGTATGCATCTATCATCACATTTTCCCTTTTGTACAAAAGAAAAATGGGTAGGGTGGGAAGTATAACAACACACTTCAAAGTCGCTTTTTGAAATCATCAGCAGATTAATATTCTGCCAAACCAAAGCAGCAACAACAACACAACCCTTTCCATGAAAAATATGCAGCCGAGAGCAAAACAATCGCAGCTACTCCTGGGAACACAACTCTGGCTGCTCGTTTCTCAGCATCTGGTGTATTCTCACTACTGACATCCTAAATGTATTTTCTGTGGTGAAATGGCCCGTGTATCTGTAGAAATGTCTCAGGTTGCAAACTATATATGATGATGTCAGGCAGTTGAATTGACTGTCAGTTGCATTAATGTTATGAATTCAATCAAATTGAAAGAAAAAAAATAATAGTTGATGGAAAACTCTCTTTTCAGGGAAAAAAAATCTCCCTGTTCCCATTAAGACAATTAACTCCATTAAGATGGTTGGGATATCTTACAGTCATTGGGGTATTAGTTTGGGTGATCTGGGAAATATAGGATGCCATGTCCATATCCACAACTGTATTGAAAGAACAGAGAAGGAATCTGGACAAACTCTGCATTTGTGACATGCTCTTTAGCATGTAACAAAGAAAATGAACACTTATAACTAATGATGATGATAGAGATATTAAATGATGAGTCAATAGAAACATCTCTATTTATGCTGATCCACTCTAATTTTAAGCCCCTGTCCCGCTGCACTTACGGATGCAAAGAGGATGTAAAACATTAAAAAAAGCTTGCCATCCGTTGGAAAACGCTATGCATCCATTGTGTACTCATTGCATACATGTTTCATACGCTCTATCCATCAAGCATCCATCCACTGTGATTTCATCTGCGCAAGAAATTTTGAGCTGCACAAAACTTTGTGAACGGATGAACTTTCCACTGTGTACGATGTAAATCCGTGACATACGAGCAACAAACGTTCTATGTCCATTTATCATCCGTTAAACATCCACTGTATCCTCTCTGCATCCTCTGGGCATCCTCGCAACTCACATCCGCTGCAGCTGAAAACAGAAAGAGGGAGGAAACAAAAGGTACACGGAACGTCTACACAGCATTAGTAGCATGGAAATAGAAAGGATGCGCAGTGAACGGTTTGCATCCGATATACATCCGCTAGGCTTCCTATGAACATCCGTTTAACATCCCCGCTACATACTACCCACGTCTGTTATTTTCTGTTATTTTCCGTTCTGTTTATGCAAATTTTCACCACTTTTTGGAGTGGATGACAACGGATGGAGCCACCCCCGAAATTTTACTCATCTGCTGTGTCCTTTTTGCATATGTTTTGCGTCCTTCGGCCAGTGGGACTTAGCCTTTATGGAAACAGTACACACGTACAAGTTAAGAATCATTTAATTCCAGTGATACTTTTAATAAAAGCTGGACAAATATATATTGGCTTACTCTCTCTGTGTTAGCAAGCCATGGTTGTTTATTACTGGATGTTGTGCAGAGTGATAACATAACATGGTTTGCTTCATTGGTTTCCACTTCACATTAAGCACTGAAAAGCAGCTTATTTAAGGACATTCACTGATATTCTTGCCAAAGGTTTAACACTTTCCTTTATTTTTTAAAATGGTTTTTATTTTATTCAAAAGAAAAAAGTTAAAATACAAAATTCCATAAAAGAAAAAAGTTCACAGAAACAAAAAATAAAACAAAAAAACACGCAAAAAAGATGCATTGGAAAAAAGATATAAAAAACATATACACACGTTATCCCTAGTTGGTTATTGATAAATATTTTACAATATTAATTTCCCAATCCTTACTAAAGAAGCCTGACATTTTTTTCAAATTTCTAATTCTGGTGTTCAAATTATTAACCCATCAGCTATCTATTATATTAATGGTCAAATAGTTAACAGATAGAACAACAAATAAGCAAAATAAGTAAAGTTTCAAAACTCTCTGTTAACAAACTATTATTGTATTCAACTAGTAGAAAGTTTACCATAGCTTCTTACCTATCCCAAATCATCCCAACAGTTAACTCTGATTCATCCTGGATCAAATATTTATGACTGTTTCTTAATTCCATTTCTTATCCACTGTTGTTTGGTTAAATATAATTAAACTATTCTCCAAAGTCTATCTTCCTCAAAAGGTCCAGCTGAAAATGTTTTTTGAGATGAGTATGATAAATCCATTCCCCAATCTTCTTCAATCTTCTTAGGAAAAACTAATCTATCACTTATCCATTCAATCAATTTTCTGATGTTGTAAAAGAATGGAAGCCTGAATCAGTGGTGGGATTCAAGAAATTTTACTACCAGTTCTGTGGGCATGGCTTAGTAGGCGTGCCTTGCTGGGCATGGCAAGGGAAGGATACTGTAAAATCTCCATTTCTACCCCATTCCTGGGGGGAGGTTACTGCAAAATTCCATTCTCTCCACCCCTCTAACCTGCTTTCCAGCTCCGTTCTCCTGTGCAGGGCAACAAAAGAAGATCCAGCCAATCAGCTAGGACTTGGGAGACAGAGAATAGATGGGGCGCGGCCAGTCAGAGATAGTATTTGCTGGTTTTCCGAACTACTCCAAATTTCTTCAGTCCATTCTAAGTCTGTAACATCCGTATCTTTTTTCAGTCTCCTTTACAGAATCTACCACTTTCAAATTGAATATACCTTTTGTGCATCTGATTTAACTCCAAGTTACTTGCATTTTTTTGTTGTTTGTTTGTTTGTTTTGCTACCATTATTACTTTGTCCAAGTGTTTCAAAAAGTTTTCAACTTGCGTTTTCATATTACCAAATGTCCTTTGTTTTGCTGCCTGTCACTTTTCCTTGTCTATAATCAGATAAATTGTTGCTCTGGTGCAACTTAGCAACAAAAAGATAAAACTCATCAGAGACTGGGATATTTCTCCAAGTAAAAAGGTAAGTAGAGAAGACAGGGCAAATGTTTGGATATTTCAGTCCAAGATAAAAAAAAGATTTAAAAAAAATAATCTCCAATCTTTTTGCAAGTTAATAAAGTGCAAAATCCGTGTTGTGAAAGTCCAATTTAGATATAAATCAAGTCTGAATACTTTCACTACTCCAAGACATGCTGTGTTTTCCTTATAGAAGACAAAAGTTATTCAAAAGAATCAAAAAGATCAAAAGAAAAGAACAGAGTTCAACCAGCCAGTCAACTTTTAGACGTAAAAATTCAAATCTAGGTAGCAATGCTGCCAAAGAACCAGCTTTGGCTGCAAAATCAGCAGAACATGATCAGGAGAGAAAAATCTCCCTGCTGTTCAGCAGCCATCTTGGAGAGCGATTTTCAGCACTTTCCTATATGAATTCCACTATCCTATATATGGCATTGAGGGAATCACTGCATTTTCATTTATAGGGTTGACAATGATTGTCTGATCATCCAATAAAATATGCATGTATCTGCTTAGCTCCATATATATGTGCCATGCTTTAATTACCAGAAATAATAATGGGAATAATGATTTGAATGATGAATTAGAAATTAGCATGTTAAACATTGTAGGCTAACGAACAGCACTATTAATGCTAATACCCTTTGACCAAATGCTGCAGTTAGATTTCAATTGTAAAACTTCCTCAGCAAATGGCCAAAACCCCATGATGTTAAGTTCTAATAGAAACTAAATTCTGATGTATTTTTTTTTCAATAAAAAGTTTTTTATTTTTATTTCTACATACATATCAATCTGTGAACAATATGACATCTGGGTGTCTTACATTTTAATACAATTTAAATAATACTCAATAAATTTAACATTAATAAGCTTATATACTTCTAATATTCCTACCTATATTTGTTATTTTCAAAATTTTCATTGTTTGGTTTTCAATGTTCCAGTATTTTATTTATATACCAATCCTTATATTCAAATATCTTCCTTTTACATCCAATAGCATGTTAATAATCATGTTATCTATTTTTTTTCACAATCTTATTTCATTAACATCTTAATATTCCATTATAATTCTTATTCCATTCATTTATGTATTCAGTATTTCATTGTTTAGTTCTTTAATGCCAATCATCATGTTATTCAAATATACTTAATATCACCCTCATTCAAATTCTAGTTTCCTTTCTTTTTCTTACATCATCTTATTATTAAATAAGTGTATTCCATTATTTCCCTATCTCCAATTCCATTCCAGTTCCAGCTTTCAGTTATGCCGCTACAATTTCCAAAAATATTTTCGAATAGTTTTTTAAATATAAGATTTTGTTTATCAAATATATCCTTCCTTTTACCACAAATAAAACATCAATAATCATGTTTAATACATTTAACAATGTATTGTTAGTTATTGTAGTTCTACTAATAATATTCCTGTTAATATTAAATTCCAATCTTCCATTATTTAATCAATATTTCAATATATTATTTTTACACTAATTACCACTTTATTCAAGCCAACTCAAGCCATTTCATATATTTCATTGTTTTCTCTCTCTCTCATTTCCAATCCTATTCAGAATTTAATTATATCTTTGTTATATTGGAGAAAGAAAAAAAGGAAATAAAACTTAAAAAGAATAAAAAAATTCTTTAACCATTATCTCTTATTTGCTTTAAAATGTTAAACATTCTCTTCTTAGTTCACCTCTCATGCTCATCTCTCAAGTCTTTGTCCCTGTCTGCTTCCACATCGTAACCTATCATTTTAAATTTTTCTCCCTTCTCCACCCTCTTCCATTGTCTAATTTTCAAAATGTCTGCTCTTGCTTTTGTCTCTCTCTCTCTCTCTCTCAGGGGAGTCATCTTGCAATTTTATTTCTTCTTTCCATTCCCTTAAGATACTCTCCTCTCTGCTTATTACATCCATTATTATTATATTTATGCTCTCCTCTTCCTCACCATCACAGTCTATTTGTTGATTTTTCTCTGTATTTTCTTCTGATCTTCTAATTAGTTCCTCTTCTTCTGCTTATGCGTCTTGCTCACTCTTTCCAGTTTTTCCTCTATACTCTGCATTTTGTTAAGAATTTTTTCCCAGCTGTCCTTAATATCCTTAGATATCGATGCCATTTCTTCCCAGGTCCCATTCTGTTCTTGTTGGTGGGATAACTCATTTAATTTCTTTTATTTATTTTTTTACATCCAATAACCCAAAAACCAATTGAATATTCACACCAAAATCACCTCTCACAAAGTTTAAAGTTCTTGTATTTTATTTTCAGTCTTCTGGTTGAAAGTTTCAAAGTCATTTCAATATTATTTTCTGCTTCCTTGGAATATCTTCCTTCCTTCTATCCATAGGTGGAACATTTAAATCCTGTTATTTTAGCCAGTTTTATTTATTTATATATATATATATAAAATTTCTTCTGTCTGTTTTGTGGCTTTGATTGGCTGGCAACACTGTGTTCCTGTATTGGAGGCTTTCAGTGCAGCTTCATGTGAAAGGACGGCTATTATCTATTAGGAAGCTAGGTTTCATCTGGGTGCCTGGTTGGGGTGTGTTTGAGCTGGAGGTATCAGGAGGAGTCTGTTTGTGCCCAGGTGTTTGCCTGGCTTGTGGTGTGGAGATCTTTCCATTTGAGAGTGCAGACTTCCAAATGATTGACAGTCTGGTGGAATCATCTTTTCTATTCATGCTTTCAGGTCTTTTTTCAATCTCTATGGCTTCTCTGATGATTCTGTGGCTGGG
>BLBF01000039.1:34311509-34362721 GCA_015471245.1 Laticauda colubrina | reverse complement strand
ACAATAAACCTCCCAAAATCCATATTGTTAATACCTTTATTTGTCCTATGTCATTTGTCTATGCAGGCTTTGAACTAGCTTAATAAAGATGCTGTCTAACACACACACAAATAATGGAAAACAGCACATACCTTGGCAAATGACTGGGATTTTATTCATAGTGACTGATGGGAAGGGAGAATTTTTTTTTACATTAAGGCAGGCAGGGATGAGTTTTCTAATTATTGTTTTCAGTTTTCCCATTATGATTTTTTATGTGAATAGAGAAATAATTAACAATAATAGTGGCCTCGAGCACAGTACTGATTATAAATGTACTCATTTTATCCTCCCAGCTTTGAGATAAGCAATCATTTCTTTTTTGTACCCTGACAAAGCATTTATCCCACCCCCTTTTCTACCTATAGGGCACCAGTTTTTTAACCGTGATAATCTAGAAGTCATCTCTTCATTAATTTAATGGGCTTGCAGATGTTATCACACAGAGGTCCACGATGGGGGTGGCAGATGTTTAAAGAAAATAAAATCAAATGAGTGCATGGGGAACACAGCACCTGTTCTCTTTTCCCAATTTTATCCGCCGAGAAAGAGGACAAAAGCCAGTTCTTTCCTTTGATGCAGCAAAAGCAATACTCTTGGTGCAATCGCTTAAAACAGAGGAACACAGCTTTTGTTGGCTTAAAAACTGCCTGAGACTTAACAGATTTAGCAGATAATTAGAATTGGAAGGGACATTGTAGGTCATCTAGTCCAATCTCCACCCAAGTGGGAGACCCTACACCATTTCTGACAAATGGCAGTCCAATCTTTTCTTGAAAGTTTCAAGTGATAGCGCTCCCACAAGTTCTGAGGGCAAGCTGTTCCATTGGTTGATTGTTCTCACTGTCAGAAAGTTTCTCCTTTTTTCCAGGAGAAATCTCTCCTTGTTCAATCTCTCCTTATTCAATTTCCATCCATTATTCTGTGTCTGATCTTTGGGTGCTTTAGAAAATAGCTTGACCCCCTCCTCTCTGTGGCAGTCTCTCAAATATTGGAATACTGTTATCACATCTACCCTGGTCCTTCTCTTCACTAGACTAGCCAGGCCCAGTTCCTGTAACCATTCTTCATATGCCTTAGTCTCTAGTCCCCGAATCATCCTGGTTGCTCTTCTCTATACTTTTTCTAGAGTCTCAGTATCTTTTTTACAATATGGTGACCAAAACTGGATGCAGTACTCTAGGTGTGGTCTTACTAAGGCTTTATAGAGTGGTATTAGTACCTCCCTTGATCTTGATTGTATCCATTTGTTAATGCAACTTAGTGATTGCATTAGCTTTTTTGGCTGCTGCTGCACACTGCTGGCTCATATTTAGCTGGTTGTCCACAAAGACTCCAAGATCCCTCTCACAGTTAATATGGTATGTCTTATTTTCTTAACAATACCCCAAGTCTGAAACAACCATTGTATCTCAAAAATACCCAGATATTCTGAAGTTTGGAACATATTATCACCTTCAACATTAAAAAGTTCCCCATAAATCTACTTGTGTACATTAAGGTATTAATTGTTAGTGTTAATACCTCTGTGGGCAAAGTTGTTATATGGAGGTACAGTACTAACAGTGGTGGGATTAAAAAGTTCCCACCACCAGTTCTGTAGGTGTGGCTTGGTGGGCGTGGCTACATGGGGTTGCACGACTCGCATGTATGTACTCAGTGTGTGCTTTGTGCATGCATTAAGAGTAAAAATAAACTACTATACCTATTAGCTGTTTAGCACTGCAATCTGTTCTGCCATGCCAAACAGCTGAGAGGTTATAAAGGACCTAGGAGCAGGGGTAGGTGGGTGGGCCCAACTGCAGAGCATCAAAAAGACTCTGGGAAAACCAGTTCTCTGCCAGCTGATCTTCGGCGCTACCGGGATGCCAGAACGGGGCCGAACTGGTAGAATACCACCACTGAGTTATCCTAAGTCTTTTAATTCCACCACTAAGTTATCCCAAGTCTTTTAATTCACTCAGAATGAATTGTGATTTTGACCTAAGGCCAAACAGAATAGCCGCGCTGGCTTTCATGACCAATTCAAGGTTATGGTGATCACCTTTAAAGCCCTTTGTGGCATGGATCCCAGCCATATGAGAATCCGTCTCATTCTGAAAGAATTAGCCAATTTCCCCCATGCCAGCAGAAGGGCCACGCTGCAGGAGTTTCAGCTGTTGGGGCCCCAAAGAAGAGGCTTATCTGTCATGCTTTCCATCCTGCCTGCCATGCAAAGAAGTAGTCGACTTGTGTACTATAGACCAGTGCTTCTTAAACTTAACAACTTTAAAAGTGTCATGATGATTCAGATCCCAAGTCAGAGGAGATTGTCAATGAGCAGTCAGCTGCAAAACTTCTGTCTGAATAAGCAGAAGAGGTATTAGACGAGATTAGACTAGAATAGTTGGAAGGGACCTTGGAGGTCTACTAGTCCAACCCCCTGCTCAGGCAGGAAACCCTGCACCTCTTTAGACAAATAGTTATCCAACATCTTTTTATAAACTTCCAGTGTTGGAGAATTCACAATTTTGGAGGCAAGTTTTTCCACTGATTAATTGTTCTGACTCTCAGGAAATGTCTCCTGAGTTTTGGATTGCTTCTCTCCTTGATGAGTTTCCACCCATTGCTTCTTTAGAATAGGATAGGATAGACTAGACTAGACTGGAACAGAACAGAACAGAATAGTTGGAAGGGACCTTGGAGGTCTTCTAGACCAACCTCCTGCTTAGGCAGGAAACCCTATACCAGTTTAGAATGACAAATGGTTATCCAACATCTTTTTAAAAACTTCCAGTATTCGAACATTCACAATTTCTGGAGGCAAGTTTTGCCACTGATTAATTGTTCTGACCGTCAGGAAAATTTCTCATTAGTTCTAAGTTGCTTCTCTCCTTGATTAGTTTCCACCCATTGCTTCTTGTCCTGCCCTCAGGGGCTTTGGAGGCTTGACTCTCTCTTCTTTGTGGCAGCCCCTGAGATATTGGAACACTGCTATCATATCATCCCTAGTCCTTCTTTTCATTTGATAACATACCCAGTTCTTGTGACTGTTCTTCATATGTTTTATCCTCCAATTCCCCAATTGTCTTTGTTGCTCTTCTCTGCACTCTTCCTAGAGTCTCAACATCTTTTTTACATTGTGGAGACCAAAAATTGCAAAGCATTGAACTGCCATCCCTTCTAATGTTTGCTGAGTTGCAAAGAGAGCAGAGCAAAGATACATCAGAAGCAACCCCAGTGTTTCTCATTTAGCAGGATGAGAATCCTACCTTGAGGGCAACCCCTTGTAATACCAGATTTTTTTACCAGCACTAGATGTAAACAATACATTCTTTTACATTTAATATGCCAAAAAACGAAACAAAATTAGATGATCATTCAAATGTACACATGATTGCATAAATAAAACTGTATGGTCAATATGTTTTTTAGTCTCTTTTCCAACTTTGTGATTGGTTTCAGACTTCTCACAGTGAGAAAAATATTCACTATTCTCTTAACTTCACATGAATTTTTCAATAGCCCTGTGATTTGCCACTGATGGGTTTAATGAAGGATACTATCAAGGAAACAAAAGAAAGACTGCATTCATCTCCATCCTTCTCTACATTATATTAATTCACATTTAATGGTGGTTGACTGACAGAATAAGCCACAAAACAAATAAACTGCATTATGATTTGGCATGTTGAATGATCCAAGCCAATGATTCTTAATTCTTATTTTAAATTACTTAACAGACTTGACAAAACTTTGACAAGAGCTTTAATTAGTGTATCTTAACAGACCCTAAATTGGTTCAAGAAAATATAGAGAATGAATGGGTTAGGAATTAGAAATCAGAACTGTATGTGAATAAGGCTGTCCAGCTTTTGAAAGGACATAAAAAGACACAAAAGAGCTGAATCACTGTTTATTAGAATTCGACAGAATTAGTAATTGTTTCAGAAGTATATCTGTTGGATCCTAATACATGCATACATCAACATTATTATCATGAAATTACTCATTCCAAAGCAACCAAAATTTCTGTTTTTACTAACATAAGATAATGACAGCTAGTTTTGATATAGTGGTTAAAATTTTGCTTAAATCCTAATTTTTAGATAAATTGAACTACGCATTTCCTGCAAATATAGCACCCAGAATCACTCCTGTTTTCCTCAATTTTAATCAGTTAAGAAGAGGACATTCATTCATTCATTCATTTATTTATTTATTTATTTATTTATTTATTTATTTATTTATTTATTTAATTTTATTTATTTATTTTCCAAAGGGGAGGTTCCAATATGACAAGAGGTCTTCAATGTCCCCAAAACAACTGGATCCTATCTAGAACATGTGGAAAACTTCATACCTTTTTTAAAAAAGAATAATCTTCAAACTGGATGCTACAGGTAGTGCAAAGAATATTGAAATCAAATAAGATTCTCGTTTCTTATGTTTGCACAGGTGGTCCTTTCAATTGAGCTGAGCAAGAGAACTGTAGGGGGGAAAAGTCATTGTAAATACAAGCGTATCCCAGGATTAGCAGCCCAGTAAGTTGATTTAAATCCTAATCATATTGAATTGGAATAATTAAGATCCACCTCATATCAGTTTCACTAAGGATCGCCTTGCCTGGTAATGTTCATCATTGTTCAAAATCAAAATGGAACTTACTACATTTCATCATCTAAAACCAGGACAAAGGATGAATAATACACAAAGGAAGTGCTAAATTATACACCTGCCTGGAGGAAACTGAGGTCCATTGATTTAAATAATTAATACTGCTTTCCTTGGGGCTTTGTAGTTATTTGAATAATGGAAATGAATCATTTTGAAATATTGTTCTTGAATTGTTGAATTAAATTGTTTTTCTAGATTTAATTTGACCAGCAATAGCTGTATAATTCAGTGGGAAGTCAACATATCACTATCCTTTACACCTTCTTAGATAACGAAGTATGATGCTTTAACATGATCTTGCTACAGATAGTTCAGTGCAGACAGCTGATTTCCAATTCCAAATTAATTGTTCCTATAAATATCATACAGCTTTCATTTATCACAGTGAGAGAGACAACCCAATTAGAATCAGAACAATAAATGTGTCTCTGGGTCAGTGTAAACAATCCCACAACAAATTCATTTCTCATGGCCAATCTGAATATATGCCTATACTTGACTGAGTCAAAAAATAGGTGTAACCCGAGAGCAATGAAAGCTGCCATGATGTTCATTGTGACAAGCAATGAATACTCAAAATGAATACCAGTGGAAAATTCATTAAGTCTTAACAGTTAATGAAGTATTTTTCAGTGCAATATAGACATACACTGATCTCAGGATATAAATGTATTTTTCCAAAAAAAAAAAAACATTTCCCAGGAAAGGACACTAAGGGAATGTTCTTACCTGCTACCCTAGTCCCAAAGAATCAGACAATCCTAGCCCACTGGGTCATCATTTCAGAGATATTATCTTACCTAAATAGAATAACCATGGGAAGCCAGAAAAGCATTGGGAACAGGACCAACTTCTAATTTCCGGCTGGCTTCTCCATTGATTTTGTTGAAAGCTGGCAGGAAACATTAGAAATGGTGCTTTCTTGCTCCTCCCCCCAGCATTCTGTAAGTTAACCCATTTGAATTAACTTGGTTAAATCATGGTCCCCGATATCTTTCAATTTCACCCAATTGAAAGTTACAATCAGACATAACAGTTTTAATTATATATATATAATTGCTATGTTGCTACAACTTTAAAAGCACAACTACAATGACGTGGGATAATACCCGAAGGAAGCTGAACAGCATACATGTATGTAAGTACCCGCGAAAACTTAAGAATATATATATATATATATATATATTTCATTTTTCAGTCCTAAGAAAGGCGCTTTTTAAGGATATTCAGGAGCATCCTTCTTATTACTTTTTAATATTTCAGGACCCATCACTGGTACTTAAAAGCAAATCCTCAGGACACTAGAGTCTTTCTAAACCTCTCTTTGTTTGAATGACCAAGCATTCATGTAGATAACACTAATAACTTTTTCAGTTATGACATCACATTATTGGTGAAGACCAAATTATATCCATTGTTAAGATTGGCAGAGTATCAAAAAAAGTGGTTTGCAAAGTTTTAGCATGTATTATGCTAAATGTCTCATGTTAGCATGAGACATGGGTGTTAGCAGGGTGCAAAAAAGAGTCAATATAACTGCTACAATATGATTGAAACTCTGCCTATTGTTAATGTGTGCCATTACATTACGAGACAGTCTGGTATAGTGCTTAAAGCAGGGGTGGGATTCAAATTTTTAACAACCGGTTCTGTGCGCATGGCTTAGGTGGTGGGCATGGCTTGGTGGTCATGTGACTGGGTGGACATGGCTTGGTGGTCATGTTATTGGCTGGGCGTGGCCAACTCAATATCACTTACATCAAGGCACGCATCTCCTCGCCTGGCCTTTCGTGACTGTGGGAATGCTGCAACAGTCATAAGTGTAAAAAATGGTCAAAAGTCACTTTTTTCAGTGCCATTGTAACTTTGAATGGTCACTCCACACAAGCAAAGTACCAGCAAAGGAGGAGGAAAAAAACTGGAGACATTCCTGAGACAGGAAGTCTAGTCCTGCCAAGAATGTAATAAGGGTTAACAGAGAGGCAGTTTATGTGAGCAACATCAGAGTGTTTCCTTCCTGTCTTCCTTACAGGATTAGGCCATTAATTTATTCTAACAGCCGGTTCTCCTAACTGCTTAGAATGTTAACAACTGGTTCTAGCAAATAGGTGCGAACTGGTAAAATCCCAACCCTGGGTTAAAGTCAGGGGTGGGTTGCTGGGGGTTCAAATGAGTTTGGGAGAACCACTAGATAAGATTCTGTGCAGTTCAGAAAATCCCCAAATCCCACTCCTAGCTGGGAGAAAGGTGAAAAACAGGCCTTTTGGAAGTTTGGGAAGGCCGGAAATGGGCCCATTTCCAGCTTCCAGAGAGCTTCCAGAGCCTGGGAGCTCTGTGGTGCAGGAAGCTGACTAAACCACACCCACCATGGCCACACCCACCCAGCAATATGCAGAGAATCCTTTGCTAAAAATTTTGAAGCCCACCCCTGGTTAAAGTATCAGGACAGACACTGGAAGACTGTGAGACACAAAGCCAGCTGGGTGACTTGAAGTAATCACTGTCTCTCAGCTTGGAAGTAGGAAGTGGTGAAGAAAATTGCTGAAGCCAGTTCAAGCAGTCACCAGGACTCAAAGACTAATGCATGCACTCCAACACACTTTTGTATTTATCATGCATAAAACCACTAGTTTTTAATGCAATAAAGGTCACCATCATGGCAGCCATCCTGGCATTTCTGATTGTGCCCTGGAAGCACCTCCAATTTGAATGACTCTTCTCAAGGCATTGAAAAAAAGCTGCATCTTCTAGAAGGCTGTTGTGAAGTGGCTCCTTCAAAGATTGTATTTCAGCAGTCTAAAGGCAAGGTCACACTGGCCGACAGATGCAAAACTTATGCAAAAAGGACACAGCGGAGGAGCAAAATTTCCATCCGTTCTTATCCGCTCTCAAAAGTGCCCCAAATTTGCATAAATAGAGCAGACAACAACGGAAAGGAATGGACGTGGGGAGGATGTAACGGGGATGTAAAGCTGATGTTCATAGGAAGCCTAGCAGATGGAAGTGGATGGAAGTGGCTAACATATCCGCAGGGCTTCCATGGGAGAACAGCGAAGCGGACGTGTAGCGTAAGGAGCAGATGCATAGCGGATGCCTAGCGGATGCGTAGCGGATGCTTAGCGGATGCATAGCGGATGAGTAGCGGATGACGCGGATGCATCACGGACACCTATAGGATGCACAGCAGATGCCTAGCGGATGCAAAGCACTGCAAATGCGGGGAGGATGAATTGCATAAGCTCCATGGATATAAAAGGATGCAGCTCGCAAGCAGTCAGCATTCAGAGGAAAGACCTGCTGCCAGAGACATCTTGAGACAACACCGTGGGGAAGAAGAGGAAGCCTGTGCCTACTCCTGCCAGCCCTGGCAAGAAGGACAGAACCACCATCCCACCCCCTGGTGCTGACTCTGAAGCTGCTGGTGCTTCTGCTGCTGCTGGTGGTGCTCCTGGTGTTGCTGCTGGTGGTACTTCTCCTGCTGGTGCTGCTGGTGCTTCTCCTGCTGATGCTGCTAGTGCTTCTTCTTCTGCTGCTGCTGCTGGTGGTGGTGGTGGTGCTTCTCCTGCTGGTGCTGCTGGTGCTGCTGGTGCTTCTCCTGCTGCTGCTGCTGTGGTGGACCAGCCCCAAGGCCCTCAAAGCCCTGCTGCTGAAGGCCCTGAAGCCCATGACAGAGGGAGGAAGAGGCAAGGCAAGGAGAAGGGAGAGAGGAAACAGTACTCCATTTCCAAAGGCCACAAGGAGGAGGTGCTGGAATGGCTGAGCGAGAACGAGTACCTGTGGAGGAAGGGCCACAGGCTCTATTGCAACACCAAGAGGAAGCAGGCAGCATGGAGAGAGAATACGGAGAGCCTGGGCTACACTTCAGATGTACTCCTTGGGTGGTGGAAGCACATGCACACCTGGTATGGCAAGCTGCAACTGAAGAAATCCGGGCAGGCCGCTGTCAAGCTCACTGACCGGGAGACCGATGTCATGGCCAGTGCAGCTTCCTGGAGGGTGAGATCCACCACCGAGGAGCATCCCCTCTGTCAACCCTCTCCCTCAGACAGCCCACAGAGAGCCACTCCTCTTCCAGCCAGGAGACAGCTATCATGTCCAGGCAGGTGTCTTTGGAGGGACCCACAACAGAGATCCCCCCGACAGCTGCACTCCCTGTGCCAGAGGACGTGGAGGATCCCCTGTCTCAGATGGAGCAAGAAGAAGCAGTCACCAGAGACCAACCCACACCCACCCCGAGCTCCACCTCCACAGAAAGCAGGCAGAGAGCCAGACCAGAGGGACAGAGCCACACTATCCTCTTGGAGATCAGGGAAATCAAAGCCAGCGCAGATCTCCTCTCCCAGCTGGTCCACTTCAACATATCATCCTCTAACCGCAATCCCTTCATCACGTACGTGAGCCAGACCCTCATGGACATGCCCAAGGCCCAGTACCAGGCGATGAAGGAGAGGATCACAGCTCTTCTGCACCACCCTCCAGGCCCAGCTGAACCTGCTCCTACCCACTCCAGGTCTGCTCCTTCACCCCAGGCGATGTCACAGCCCTTCCATGGATTTCAACAGCCCCTCGCCTACCAAGCCTACCACTACCAGGACTTTCCACAGCAGAGGCAGCCCTTCCCAGTCCAGACCCAGGTTCCTCGGACACCACAGATGCCACAGATGCCTCACCTGACCGAGCTGAAGACCAGACAGCCCCACTATACTCCTCCTTCCTCCACCCCACAGCCAAGCCCTACCTCAGAATATCTGTCATCAGTCTTGGGCTTCACATCCCAGGTACTTGATGAAGGGCCTCTCAACCTCACGGGACTGAGTCAGCTCTCTGAGAGCTTCCTGCACACACCATCTCCTGTTGTACTCTCAGGGCCAGGCACCCCAATGGCGCCTCAGACCAGCACTCCAGTAACAGCCACCTCCACAGTCCCTGGCCCCTTTACATCTGAGACCATGACCAGTGACTGAGAAGAGTGCCAGAGACTGGGTTGTTCCCTGTTAACTTTATCTTTGCTTGGGACACTTTTCTTGGTTCATTTTGCTTTTTAATAGTCATACAGTTTGTTATTAATAAAGATTATCTTTGCTTCACATACTTGGTTCATTTTTTTTACTTAGTAAAGTGTTGGTGAAAACTTTGAAAAAAGGGTTAAGCCTTTGCATGCTTGTGGGATTGGTAAGGATAGCTGTGGGATGGATAGCTGTGGGATGGATAGCTGTGGGATGGGTAATGATAGCTGTGGGATAAGGATAGTTGTGGGATGGGTAAGGATAGTTGTGGGATAGATAAACCTCCAGTGCAAGCATAGTGGGACTGTATGGTCCACCCTCCCAGCTGCCACACATATGGCCCTTTATTATCAATCACAATTTAATCATTAATCAACACATTTCAACATAAACAAAACTCTTTATTCATGCCCTGATCATTGCAGGGCCACTCAACATACATGGCACAATCTCATTAGTGTGATGAGACAGGCTGAAGGAAGCATCCATTAAGCATCTACCAACCTGTCTTCCCACTCCACTGCTCCAGCTGGGGAGTTGCACCAGTGTTTCAGGAGGGTGCGCTGCTTCTTCCCTTCACGTGAAGCTCTGTTGGGGTGAGAAGTATCTGGAACCTGTTGGCCAGGATGCCAAAGGCATTCTCCACCACCCGCCTTGCCCTGGACAGCCTGTAGTTGAAGATCCTCTCTTCACGGGTGAGGTATCTTGAACTGTACAGCTTCATGAGGTAGGTTGTGAGGGAGAAGGAGTCATCACCCACGATGAAATAGGGCACATCTTGTGTGTCATTGGGTAGGGGGTCTTGATCTGGAAAACCCATGATGAGGTTGGCATCTGAAGCTGACCCATTGCCTGAAGCATCGATGTACATGAACTTGTAGTCAGCATCAACCATGGCAAAGAGGATGATGCTGAAGAAGCCCTTGTAGTTGAAATAATTGGACCCTGAGTTGGGTGGAGCTTTGCAGGCCACGTGCTTCCCATCTATGGCTCCAACGGTATGGGGAAAGTTTCACCTCTGATACCACTGCTCTGCAACTTTCCTCCAGCCTTGTTCAGTGGTGGGACAGTGGAGGAGCTCCTCCAGGTATTCTTCGATGATAGCCTGCACCACTTCTCTGACCACAATGCTGATGGTGTTGTGTGGCACCCTCCAAGCATACTGCATGTTTCTATATGTGGTTCCAGAGGCCAGGTGGCACAGAGTCAGTGCTACCTTCAGTCCAGGGTCTAGGCTGGGACGGAAGTTGGTGCTTGGCTTGGTCAACCTGGATCTCAGATGCTCCACAACTGCATTCCATAAATATTTTCAAAGATAGTTTCTAGCTGAGCAAAGTTTCTGCTGTGCAAAATTTTAACTGGAGAACATGATTGATGACTCTTAGCTATGGATGTGTCCCATTGGAGAATATGAATTATGATAAACCTAGTGGGTGAGGGGAAACCAGAGTCAAGGACAATGAATGATGTGTCTCAGAGTTGGCTACACCCAGGCAATGCTGCATCTTTTAACTTCCAATAAAGCCTTTTGGAGTTTGGCTATACACTCATGATTTAAATGGGTTAAGTGTCAGAATTCTCACAAAAATAACATTTCATATTGTTTAGTGTTGACATAGACACATATGCACATCATGTGCACTTATAGGTTAGCCTTGTACACAGATTGTATACATAAAAGCTTTAAAATTAACTGAAAGAAGAACTTTGTGTCTTCTGATCCTGGCCATGCCATATTGGTGGCAAGGTCATAAACAACTTTTGCTTCTAGAGATGATCCTAACTGTTTGGACTACCATTCAGCAACACAGCATTTGAATCTGAAAGGAAGATTCCATGAAACACATCCTTCATTCTTAAACCCAGGGGTGTCAAGCTGGCGGCCTGCAGCTCAGATGCATCATGTGTTGCCCACACCCACTTCTGGTTTAGCAAAGGGGGGGGGAACTGTGATACGTCATGTGATGACATGACTACACATGTTTGACACCCCTGCTTTCATCAAATCATATCTTTCACCAGAGTTATGCACTACTGTAGAGTTGCAACCAATCATGGTTCAAAGTTACTCTTTGTCCATAGCCTTAGCCTATAATCCATGTGGGTCTCTCACCACATGCTCAGATTAGAGGGACATACATCTCTAATCAATTCTGGGATCCAAAAAAATGTACTACCCGTTCTGTGGACATGGCTTGGTGGGCGTGGCTTGGTGGGCGTAGCAGGGGAAGGATACTGTAAAATCTCCATTCCCTCCCCACCCCACTAACCTGCTTTCCATCTCCATTCTCCTGTGCAGGGCAACCAAAGGAGACCCAGCCGATCAGCTGGGACTTAGGAGGCAGAGAATGCATGGGGCAGGGCCAGCCAGAGGTGGGATTTACCAGTTCTCTGTACTACTCAAAATTTCCACTACTGGTTCTCCAGAACTGGTGAGAACCTGCTGAATACCACCTCTGCCTCCAATCATTTGTTCAACTTTAATTGCTGTTATAAATTCAAGCAAAGAACAGAGAAGGTTCCTATTTTATTTTTCTCTCTTTTTTCTCTTTTGTGTATACAATTAGGTTTTTTTCCTCTTCAAAATAAACCCTGTAATACAAATATGAGCAAAGAAAATTGAGCTAGATTGCTTTGAGATGTATTTTCTCTATTTAAAGAGTAATTGGCATTTATAATAAGGAAAAGAAACATACATATAAATAAAAGCCATCATTCGGTACAAATCAAACAATTAAAATCTATTAAGTTTTTATTTTAATTGCTTGCTTTATACCAAATGGTGGCTTTTATTTATTCATGTTTCTTTTCCTTCTGTTATTATTAAAATATTATATTGAAGTTCTTTCCTTTGTACTTTTTTAATATTCTGATTAGCCCAGAAAATTGTCATTACTGGAAGGATTAAAATGATAATGGATGGATAAATTGTTCTGCTCCAGTTTTCACAGCAAGAGAATAAAGAAAGCAAAAAATAGTATTCCAGACCAGAGTTCTTTAAAAGTAAAATTTGTTGTTCTTTTTCTTTACTAAAGATGCAGCATGATTGCCTTAGTGCACAAGAGCCACAAACAAAAAAATTAAATGTCATCACTTCACTTCCTTTTATTTAAGAACCATAATCCCCCCCCCCAATTGGATAGACATTTATGAAATGCTACTTGGTCATAAACTACAAAGTCTAACTGAGTTTTGTTTCAGGGAGGGGGGCAAGAAGGCTTTTAAAGCCCATGTCACATAGCACCAACGGATGGAAAGAGGATGTAAAACAGAGAGAAACATCTGCCATCTGTTGGTTAATGAGATGCATCCATTCTGTACTCATTGCATCTGTTGTTCATACTCTTTATCCATCCAGCATCCGTCTACTGAGATTTCATCCGCTCAAAAAGTTTTGAGCTGCACAAAACTTTTTGAGCGAATAAAGTATCGAACGTGTCCGTTATACATCCGCAACGCATATGGGGAACAACCATTATATGTCCGTCGTCATCCGTTATGCATCCGCGATATCCGCTAGGCATCTGCTGCGCATCCACGCAACTCACATCCACTCAAGCGGAAAACAGACACAGGGAGGAATCGAAATAGATGTGGAACGGACACGCAGCATCAGTAGCACAGACGGAGAAAGGATGAAAGTGGATGCAGCTCGCATGTAAAGCATTAAAATGGAAAAAAAAACATTCATATGAGGACGTATCTCGGATATTTAGGATGTCTTCAGGATGCCTGGAGTATGTGGAAGGACACCTAGTGGAAAAATGATATTTCTGATAAAAAGGGGGAGAAATCACCTGGATCTCACTTTCAGTCCAGCAGCCTTGCTGTGCAGACCTCTTCAGCCTTGATCTTGCTCTTGCTTTTCCACAGCATCCAGTTATCTCCACCATGGATCGTCGCACACTCCTTTTGGTAGCCGCCATCATTCTATAACAGTGCGAAGCCCTCTACAAGCTCTTTCACCTGTTCTACGCAAGGAAAAGGAGGCGTCAAGAAGTGTCTGGGTCCGAAGATGGATCGCGAGAAGAGCTGAGTACGGACTGTACAACAAGCTGATGGTGGAGCTGAGGAACGAAGACCCTCGTGCATTCCAGAACTTCATGAGGATGCCTCCAGCCATGTTTGACGAAGTTGTGGAGTGGCTGAGACCCAGGTTGACCGAGGCAAACACCAACCTCCGGCCCAGCCTGGACCCTGGCCTGAAGGTGGCTCTGACTCTGCGCCACCTGGCCTCAGGGACCACGTACAGGAACATGCAGTATGCCTGAAGGGTGCCACACAACACCATCAGCATTGTGGTCAGAGAAGTGGTGCAGGCCATCATCGAATAATACCTGGAGGAGCTCCTCCAGTGCCCCTCCACTGAAGAAGGCTGGAAGAAAGTTGCAGAACAGTGGAATCAGAAGTGGAACTTCCCCCACACCATTGGAGCCATAGATGGGAAGCACGTGGCCTGCAAAGCTCCAGTCAACTCGGGGTCCACTTATCACAACTACAAGGGCTTCTTCAGCATCATCCTCTTCGTCATGGTTGATGCTGACTACAAGTTCATGTACATCGATACTTCAGGCAACGGATCAGCTTCAGATGCCCAGGTATACAATGCCAGTGGCCTCAAGGAGGGGCTGGAACGCAACCTCATCATGGGCTTCCCAGATCCAGACCCCCTGCCCAACAACACGCAAGATGTGCCCTACTTCATCATTGGTGATGACACCTTCTCCCTCAGAACCTACCTCATGAAGCCCTACATTTACAGATGCCTCACCCGTTAAGAGAGGATCTTCAACTACAGGCTGTCCAGGGCAAGACGGGTGGTGGAGAACGCCTTTGGCATCCTGGCCAACAGGTTCCAGGTACTTCTCACCACCATGCAGCATCGCCCAGAGACTGTGAGGAACATCGTGGAAGCTTGCTGCATCCTGCACAATCTCATGCGCACCTGCTACCCAGTCTTGCAGAACAGGCTCGTGGACCTCCAACAAGACAATGGGGACATGGAGCCTGGTGAATGGAGGCAAGGGCGAAACCTGATAGATATTGTGGATGTGCAAGGCCCCAATAGAACTTCACGTTAAGGGAAGAAGCAGCGCAACCTCCTGAAACACTGGTGCAACTCCCCAGCTTGAGCAGTGGAGTGGCAAGACAGGATGGTAGATGCTTAATGGATGCTTCCTTCAGCCTGTCTCATCACACTGATGAGATTGGGCCATGTATGTTGAGTGGCCCTACAATGAACACGGCATTTAATAAAGAGTTGTGTTTATGTTGAAATGTGTTGATGAATGATTAAATTGTTATTGATAATAAAGGGCCATAGGTATGGCACCTGGGAGGGTGGACCATACAGTCCCACTGTGCTTGCACTGGAGGTTTATCTATCCCACAGCTATTACACATTCCACAGGTATCCCTGCCCATTCCACTGCTATCCTAACCCATCCCACAGCTATTATCCATCCCACAGGTATCCTTTCCCATTCCACTGCTATCCTAACCCATCCCACAGCTATTACCCATCCCACAGGTATCCCTGCTGATCCCACTGCTATCCTTACCCATCCCACAAGCATGCAAAGGCTTAAACCATTTCTAAAAGTTTCCACGAAGACTTTATTTACTAAAAGAACTGAACCAAGTGTGTGAAGCAAAGATAAACTTTATTAATAACAAACTGTAAAAGCAAAATGACCCAAGTAAAGTGTCCCAAGCAAAGATAAAGTCAACAGGTAGCAATCCAGTCTCTGGCACTCTTCTCAGTCACTCTGAGGTGTGCCCATAGTCTCAGGGGTGAAGGGTCCTGGTGCTGTGGAGGTGGCAGTGGCTGGAGTGCTGGTCTGAGGCACCATTGGGGTGCCTGGCCCCGAGAGGACAACAGGGTATGGTGTGTGGAGGAAGCTCTCAGAGAGCTGGCTCAGTCCTGTGATGTTGAGAGCCCCTTCCTCCATGACATGGGGTGTCAGTCCCAAGACCGATGACAGATGTGCTGAGGCCGGGCTTGGCTATGGGGTGGAGGAAGGAGGAGTGTAGTGGGGCTATCTGGTCTCCAGATGAGCGAGGTAAGGTGTCGGTGGCATCTGTGGCGTCGGTGGCATCTGTGGCATATGTGGTATCGGTGGCATCAGTGGCATCGGTGGCATCGGTGGCACCGGTGGCATGTGATGAACCTGTGCCTGGACTGGGAAGGGCTGCCTGTGCTGCTGGAACTCCTGGTAGCCCTAGCCTTGGTAGGTCTGTGGAAAACCTTGGAAGGGCTGTGACATCACCTGGGCTGGAGGAGTAGACCTGGACTGAGGTGGAGCAGGTTCAGTTGGGCCTGGAGGGTTGTGCAGAAGACCTGCGATCCTCTCCTTGATCACCTGGTACTGGGATTTGGACATGTCCATGAGGGTCTGGTTGACGTAGGTGAGGAAGGGCTTTCTGTTAGAGGATGGTATGTCGGTGTGTACCAGCTGAGAGAGGAGATCTACGCTGCTTTTGATGGTGTCCCTGATCTCCAGCAGGATAGTGTGGCTCTGTCCCTCCGGTCTGGCTCTCTGCCTGCTTTCTGTGGAAGTGGAGCTGGGGGTGGGGGTGGGTTGGTCTCTGGTGGCAGCGGCCTCTCCTTGCTCCAACTGCATCAGGGGGTCCTCCATGTGCTCCACCATGGGGAGTGCAGCTGTTGGGGGGGTCTCCATTGTGGGGCGCTCCATAGATACCTACCTGGACACAGGAGCTGACTCTTGGCCAGAAGAGGACTGGCTCTCTATGGGCTGCCTGAGAGAGAGGGTTGACAGAGAGGCTGCTTCTCGGTGGCAGACCTCACCCTCTAAGAAGGTGCACTTGGCCATCACGTAGGTTTCCCTTCGGCGAGCTTGACCGTGGCCTGGCCAGACTTCTTCAGGTGTAGCTTCCCATACCAGGTGTGCATGTGCTTTCACCACCTGAGGAGGACCTCCGAAGTGTAGCCCAGGCTCTCCGCCTTCTCTCTCCAAACCACCTGCTTCCACTTGGTGTCTCGACAGAGCCTGTGTTCCTTCTGCCAAAGGTACTCGTTCTCCCTCAGCCATTCGAGCACCTCATCCTCATGTTCCTCTTTGATGGAGTACTGTCTCCTCTTCCTATTGTGTGATTGCCTCTTCCTCCCTCTGGCAGGGCCTTCTGGGCCCTCATCAGTAGGGCTTTGAGGTTCTTGGGGCTAGTCCACCACACCAGCAGCAGCAGCAGCAGCAACAGCAGCAGCAGCACCAGCAGCACCAGCAGCACCAGCAGCACCAGCAGAGTAAGCACCAGCAGAAGCACCAGCAGCACCAGCAGAGTAAGCACCAGCAGAAGCACCAGCACCAGGAGCAGCACCAGCAGAGTAAGCCCCAGCAGAAGCCCCAGCACCAGGAGCAGCACCAGCAGAGTCAGCCCCAGCAGAAGCCCCAGCACCAGGAGCAGCACCAGCAGAGTCAGCCCCAGCAGCAGAAGCCCCAGCAGAAGCAGAGTCAGTGCCAGGGGGTGGGATGGTGGCCCCGTCCTTCTTGCCAGGGCTGGCAGGAGTAGGCACAGGCTTCCTCTTCTTCCCCATGGTTGTTGGCTGGAGATGTGTCTGGCAGCAGGTCTTTCCTCTGAATGGTGACCTGCTTGCGAGCTGCATCCTTTTATATCCATGGGGCTGACGCAATGCATCCTCCCCACATGCGCAGTGAACGCTTTGTATCTTCTAGGCATCCGCTAGGCATCCGCTAGGTGTCCGTGATGCATCCGCTCCTTCTGCTGCACATCCTCTTCGTTGTGCTCCCCCGGAAGCCCTACAGATGTGCCATCCGCTTCCATCTGCTTCCATCTACTAGGATTCCGTGGAGCATCCCGTTAACATCCTCGCTACGTCCTCTCCCCATCTGTTCCTTTCCGTTGTTGTCCGCTCTCTTTATGCAAATTTGGGGCACTTTTGAGAGCGGATAACAACGGATGGAACATTTTCTCATCTGCTGTGTCCTTTTTACATACGTTTTGCATCCGTCGGCCAATGTGACAGGGCCTTAAGATTAACTTTAAACTTTGTAAATTATTTTAGTTCCAGTGTAACCTACAACTGACATTCAAGAAAGCTGAAACAAGCAAACCAAGCAGAATGTTCATAGGGGAATATCTACCATGCATCAGAGAAGTGGTTTGGGTATCAGATTGCAAGTCATTTCATACTTATTCAAGGCTAACTGCCTCATGCTTCTCAGAAAGCACATCAAATTGTACAATTTAAAAAATGCCAAAGTTGTCTAGCATCACAGCTCAACACAAATAGCAACAAATCCAGATACACCTGGAAAAATGATATGGTTAATCATGCAAGGTATCGATTAAAATGAAAATCTCAGTAAGAAAAATATAAAAAAATGCTGAGAAAGTGAAATTAATTTTTTTCAGAGTTACAAATGTATACAGTATTTATGTTCTGTAATTCTTCTCCTATACTTTTATCTTTCCAGCTTTCTGAAATTTTCACATCATTCAAAAGAGACAACATATTCAATGTGTGAAGGGTGAAGGATGTGTGTTTTATTTATTTTCATGGTCATGATGTGAACTAAAGATGGTATTTGATTTCGTTGTACGAGGTGCAATGACAATAAAAGTAAACTAAAAAGCTAGGAAGGAAACAAAAAATAACCCAGGACATGTCCCTTTACTAATTGTCCCCAAACAGCAAAAGAGCTTTACATTGGCAGATTTCATTCAGAATTTCTTCTGGGAAGTTGTATTAATTTTGGTTATGTTAGGATATCTTTTGCAATAGGCTAGGTGGAAGGAAACAGATACTATATTATAGAAATATTTCATTCATTCTTTTTCTTATTATCTTCACAAAAATGTCAAACAGCACTGATTTTATAGATTATTTTATTATTTTATTATTTTAGTTCTGTCCAGAAAGAAGTGCATGAGACTGGGTTCCAAACAATAACTCTTTATTTCAAACCGCTAGGTAAAGAAACGGAACATAGCCCAAGCCGCGGCAGCCCTTTATATAGTGGCTAGCCTGCTGGCTTGTGGCCAGTGACAGTTATTTAATTCTTCCTGCCGTTTGGTGGCTTCCCGGATTGGTTCCTAGTGAACCAATCTGTAAGTGGCCTTTTCAGCCAATCAGAATGAAATACTTGGAACCTACCAACTTAAATACAGAACAACCCTCCCCCTTTAGTTCAGTCCAACGTGGGTGACGTACTCGCACAGGTAGGTGGGGCTTTTCCTAGTTCTAGTTGACCTGCATGGCTCAGTCTTGTTTTGGTCCTCAAGCAGTTCGGACGGGATCACTGCTTCTCTCGAACTTCTCCATGGAACCTCCTGGAAGGGTGAGTCAGCCATGCCACTCCCGCCTGAGTCTCTTGGGCCGGTTGAGATGGCTTTGCCACTCCCTCCTGGTTTGGCTGGGTTGGTTGAGCTGGCCTGGCTGCCACCTTCCAGGAAGGCCTCCTTTCACTCTCCTGCTCCCGGAATTCTTTCTTGGGGTTCATCTAACCATGAGTGCTCTTTTTGTTTGGTTAGATTGTCATTTTGCAGAGTTTGTTGTCTTGTTATGGGAAGTTTGTCTCTCCCTTTTATATTTATTTGTACTTTCCCCCCCTCCTTGGTTGTTTTTTCATCAGAATTTATTATTTTAGGTTCTGCGGTGTTTTTTCTTTCGAAGTTGCGGGAACAAAGCTGGTCTATGTGGCGCTTCCATTCCCTCCCATCATCTAGCATTAGTCGGTAGGACTGGGGGCCTCTGACTTGTGTGATGGTGGCTGGCAGCCAAAGAGGGTCCCCAGTAAGGTTCTTGGCATAGACTAGGTCACCGATTTCGAAGGTACGATATTTGCTAGAGGAGTCGGGGTCTTGTCCCATGTGTAGGTGGGGTGTAACCTGTCCAGGTAGGACCGTAGTTTCCTACCCATTAACAGTTCAGCTGGGCTTTTATTTGTAGTACAACTAGGGGTAATATGTTGCAAGGTTAGGAGTCAGTTGAGTTTGTCCTGCACTTTCCCCTTGTCCATTCTCTCTAGGCCCTCCTTAGTATACCTAACCATGCGTTCGGCCCTGCCATTCGCAGCCAGATGGGCCGGTGCAGTTATGGCATGATGGATACCCTGGGCAGCCAGGTATTGTTCGAACTGCAAGGTGGTAAACTGAGGCCTATTGTCCGAAACCAGTACATCTGGTAGCCCATGCATCGCAAACAGTTTGTCAAATTGTTTCATGACAGCCTCAGTGGTTGTGGAAGCCATGAGGATGACTTCCAATCAGTTTGAATATGCATCGACCACAATCAAAAAGGTGTTGCCCTTTGTTGGCCTAGTGAAGTCAATGTGCACCCTAGACCATGGAACCCAAGGAGTTTCCCAGTCCTGTATTGGTGCCTGTGGGGGGGTAGGCCTTACTTTCTGACAGGTGTGGCATGTTGCAACCCAGCGTTCAATGTCTTTGTCCAGCCCTGGCCACCAGACATAACTCTTGGCCAGGGCTTTCATCTTAATTATGCCTGGGTGACCCTCATGCAACATACCTAGGACAGTTTTTTGTAGGCTGCTTGGGATTACCACTCTGTCACCCCATAAGATGCACCCCTTTTCGATAGACAGCTCAGTCTGTTTGGTACGGAAAGATTTAAAAGTCTCCACTTTTTTATTTTCCTCCGGCCAGCCTTTACCTACCCAGTTCAGTATGCGCGCTGTCAAAGGATCATTGGCTGTGGCTCTCACGACCTTGGCTGCAGTCAGCGGTAGCTCCAGGCAGGTCTCAAGTTGAAATGTGGAGGTAATTGGAGCAGGGTTGTCTTCTGTGACAGGCAACGAGGAATGGCTCAGGGCGTCAGTGTGTGAGATGGCTTTGCCAGGTCTGTGGAGTAGCATGTAGGAGTGGGCAGTGAGGAATCCAGACCACCTCATCATTCTAGGAGACAGAATGTTCGGGGTTGGCTTATTTCCCACTAGATTCCAAGGAGAGGCTTGTAGTCGGTTATGATAGAAAAGGGTCTACCGTAAAGTTACTCATGGAATCGTTTGACCCCGGCGACGATTGCCAGGGCTTCATGATCAAGTTGGCTGTAATTGCGTTCCGCCTTGGAGAGTGTCTTTGAGTAAAAGGCGACTGGTGCCTCTCTGCCATCTGGAAGCTGGTGACTCAGGATGGCGCCAACCCCAAAAGGTTAAGCATCGCAGGTGATCATCAGAGGCAGGGTGTTGCTAAACTGGATAAGAACGGTGTCTGACGTTAATAGGTCCTTAATAACTTGGAAGACTCTCTGTTCCCGGTGGCCCCATGTCCAAGCGGTTTTTTTTATCTAGTAGTCAATGTAGGGGTTCTGCTATTGTCGCCTTGTGGGGTAGGAACACATTGTAAAAATTTATGAGGCCTAGGAACGCCTGGAGATCGGTTTTGTTTTTTGATCTGGGAGCATCTTTGATAGCCTTCACCTTCTTTTCGGTTGGGTGAATGCCTTGCTCATCAATTAAATAGCCCCAAAATTCAACCTGGTTAGTGGCCAGTTCACATTTTTCCTTCTTAACTTTTAGGCCTGATTTTCTAAAGCAAGTTAAGACTTCTTTTAACCTGGTCTCTAGCTGGCTGACATTTTTTGCTGAGACTAGTACATTGATGAAGTAGGGGACAACATCTTTGATTCCATTTAGTAGGCATTCCATGAGGCTTTGGAAAAGGCCTGGGGCAACGCTAACACCAAATTGGAGGTGGTTACATTTGAATGCCCCTCTATGCGTTACTCTTGTTTGTGCCTCTGCTGTTATTGGATCAATGGGTAGCTGCTGATAAGCTTGTGCTAGGTCAAGTTTTGCGAATATTTTTCCTCCCCTAGAGAATGCAATAAATGTTGCACTACTGGCACTGGGTATGCACTTTGTTGGGGCGCGTGGTTCAGGGTTGCCTTATAGTCGCCATAGATGCGCACTGACCCATCTGGCTTCACCGGTGTGATGATAGGGGTTTCCCACTTGGCATGATCAATTGGTTCTAAAACTACTTGCACTATCAACTTATTCAGCTGCTCGTCAATTTTTGGTTTAAGTGCGAATGGAACATGTCTGGCCTTTAAACGAATGGGGGCTATTTTCGGGTCTAGGCTAAATGAAATTGGGGTCCCCTGGTACTTGCCTAGAGTCCCGTCGAATACATCTTGGAATTCATGGAGGAGGTTCTCCTCCCAGTTGGTAGTAGCAACGTGGTTGATCCCGGTCATCCCAATTCCCAGAGGTGCAAAGCATTCAATTCCTAGCAGACTAGGGCAGTCACGGTCGACAATAGTTAGAGGCAAGACTTTGGCATGTTGTTTAAATTCAACTAAAAAATGTCCAAGGTCAACTACTGGGATTTGATTTCCCTGATAGTCTTTTAGCACAAGTTTTTGTTTCTTTAGTTCTTTCTGCTTGATGTTCGGAATTAGGTGCCAGATGGTATTCCAGGATACCATCGATAGGAATGACCCTGAGTCACCCTCCATCTTGCAGGGTCTCCCCTCGATGCTTACCTCTATCCCAACCTTCTTTCTGCTTTCTGCCCTGGCATTATCGATGGTGATTGTCTGATGCGTTTCTTCTCTATCACTGGTTCTTTTATTGCGGTTCCACCGGTTGCCGGCTTGTCTGTCATCGTGTCTGGGGGGGGGAGGTGCTGCCGCCTCTTTTTGGACTATAGCTCTTTTTGTTGGGGAAGACCCTTTCGATGTGCCCCCTTTTATTACAAGCCCGGCATATTGCTTCGAGGAACCTGCATTCAGACCGTGGGTGATTGCCTCTGCAGCCCACACATTGAAATTCCCACCGATTCTTCCTCTTTTCGTGCCATTTTCTATCTGAATAGAGTCTATGGACATCTTTGTCATCGTCTTCAGTGTCACTCTGGGTTTTGATGTCCTCGTGGTGGGTTGTCGCTGTGGGCTGTTTCTTTCCTCCCTCTGCCTTCTTCTCCCTGGTTTGGGTCGGCAGGTCTGGAACTGCGTTCATTTGCCGCATGGTGGCTGCTGACTTTTTCACTGCTTCGGCGACGGTTGCCTTAGCAATGGCCTCAGCCACGGTTATGTTCGGCCTGTTGAGGAGTTTGCTCTGAAGGGTAGAGTCTTTCAGGCTGAGGACTACGCGGTCTCTCATAGCCTCGTCCATGTTTTGAAACTCATATGCTCCTCCAATGTGTCTCAAGGCTGCCACAAAGTCTGTAATGGTTTCATCCTCCTTCTGATCCCTTTTGTAAAATTCGTGCCTTTTGATTAGATTGGAGACCACTGGTGTGTACTGTGTTTGGAGCATCCGGTTCAGGTCATACCAGCTCATATGCTTGACATCTCTGGGTTTCCCCAGTGCCTTCGCCATTTTGAATACGGCCAGTCCGCAGTGTGTAAGGAAGACAGCCCTCTTCCTTTGATCTGTGATTTCTTCCATCTCATTGCTTTCTAAGAACATAAGAAAGTGATCGATGTACGATTCGCAATCCTCTACGTCTGGATTGAAGGGTGAGGGTGGTGCGTTGTTACCAGCCATCTCTTTTCACTCGGTTCAGATCGCCACATGCTTCAATCTCTGCTTCTATGACGATCCCACCTTTGTCGCCAGTGTTCCATCCAAAAAGAAGTGCGTGAGACTGGATTCCAAACAACAACTGTTTATTTCAAACCGCTAGGTAAAGAAATGGAACATAGCCCAAACCGCGGCAGCCCTTTATAGTGGCTAGCTTGCCGGTTTGTGGCCAGTGACAGTTATTTAATTCTTCCTGCCATTTGGGGGCTTCCCAGATTGGTTCCTAGTGAACCAATCTGTAAGTGGCCTTTTCGGCCAATCAGAATGAAGTACTTGGAACCTACCAAGTTCCATACAGAACATATACCACATATTATTTGATTTGATTGCTTATTGTACCCTATGATTATTATTGTATTGTACCTTATGATTCTTGACAAATGTATCTTTTATGTATGCTGAGAGTATTTCTACCAAGACAAATCCCTTGTGTGTCCAATCACACTTGGCCAATAAAGAATTATACCTATTCTATTCTACCTATTTTAACCCTAACCCTCTATTTTTCTGATCAGAATGCAGCAAGCTGATTGAATTTGGCTCCTGTTCCTCCTGACTTACAAAGTCCCTTTAGATAACTATGTGCTGGTGGTCACTGCTTTTGGCAGCCTAATATCCTTCAAAGGAATTATTTTGTAAACATTATTTTCCCACTAAATTTGGACATCACAAAACTTTTAAAAAGATTAGTACTGTCTGAGGACTCTTTGTGCCTGTTAAATATATATATATATCCAAGACGGAGAACAAGAGAACGGCAAAGGCCTCCTCCCATATACAAAAGGCACTACAGACAAAATCAGCAAGATCCTCCAAAAACACAACATTAAAACAGCATTCTGCACAAACAGAAAAATATCCACCATCCTAAGAAACCCTAAAGACAAAATCAAGTTAGAAAATCAAGGAGTATACGAAATCCCTTACACTGCCTGTCCCACCACATACATCAGACAAACTAACAGAAGAATAAGTGCACGCATTGAAGAACACAAGAACTCAATCAAAAAAGAAGAACTGACCTCTTCCCTGGTCCAACACCTCAAAGCCACAGGACATGAAATTGACTTTAAAAATACCAGAACGATTGCCAAAACTGAACACTTCAACAACAGAATAATCAGAGAAGCCATAGAGATTGAAAAAAGACCTGAAAGCATGAATAGAAGAGATAATTCCAGCAGACTGTCAATCATTTGGAAGCCTGCACTCTCAAATAGAAAGATCTCCACACCACAAGCCAGGCGAACACCTGGGCACAAACAGACTCCCTCTGATACCTCCAGCTCAAACACACCCCCACCAGGCACCCAGATGAAACCTAGCTTCCTAATAGATAATAGCCATCCTTTCACATGAAGCCAAGCTGCACTGAAAGCCTCCAATACAGAAACACAGTGTTGCCAGCCAATCAAAGCCACAAAATAGACAGAAGAAACCAGAAACACCAATCAATCAAACTCCAAGTCCAATGAATACAGATCAAGACTCCCAACCAATCAGGAGGTAGAAAAAAACATCCTGGCACAGCAATAGGCTAGCCTCAAATTTAAAACCAACAGCTGTGATAGCCTGACCCACATACAAACTCAATACAGAAGCCTGATGATGGCAGATGAGATTCTGCTGAAACATTGCTACAACTTTAAAAGCACTACAATGACATGGGATAATACCCGAAGGAAGCTGAACAGCACACATGTAAGTACCCGCGAAAACTAAAAAAAACATATATATATATAGGGAGAGAGAGAGAGAGACAACCACCACTTAAGGAAAGGGGGAAAAATGAATCATTTTTAAGCCTTCTCATAAGACTCCATCATGCTCCATTTCTTAAGGTGACCCGAATTAGTGTCTGAAAAGGTTCCTCTTATGAATAATGTTAGCTTTTTTTTCCAACTCTGCCACCTCCTTAACTCCTTTTATTTTATTTGAGGGTCCTTCTTAATTAGGTTCACTGTTTTCATTTCCTTGCATATTTCATATTACTCTTTTTAATGATCCTCGGAATAGTCCACATTTCTCTTTTTATGACTGCTCTCGTTCGCTGGGTTCATAGTTCAGAAAAACACATGTTTAAAAGGCCATTAATTCGGAGTATTATTTATGAACCTTATCCGGGGACAGAGACGTATACACAGCATAATTTAAATCTGCTATGACCAAACTAAGCCTGAATAGGGAACCCCCAATATTTTGTTTTCCACGGTACTGTCGATTTTAAGAAACCGTGAAGGTTAACCTCCCACAGCCAGTTTTGCAAATGGTCCCATGATGTGACCAGCCAAGCTCCCTACAACTGTACCCAGAGGACCTGAGATGCAACCCGCCCCCACCAAATTTTATTGGTTAAGTAAGGAAAGCCCTCCACCAATGGGAAAGGGAGTCTGGCATTCAGCGTTCTCACTTGCTTCTTGAGTGGAAGATGTGGAGCAGCTTCCAGTCGAGCTTTGGTGGTAAGGGGGGCTGGGGGATGGCTTTCTCCTGAGGGGAAGGTGCCATTCGCCCTGCCTGCCTTTCCTCTTCTGAGCTCTTTCTACCTGCCACTTTGTTTTTTTTTTCCTGGGGAAAGAAGGGGGAGCAGTTGCCGTTCTCGAGTCCTTTTTCTGGCTCCGGGAGGAAAGTGGTGCTGAGTGGTGATGGTGCTGCCACTCTCCTTCTCTGGCCCCTTCTGGGGAGCCCCGGGCAAAACAGAGGAGCCACCGAAGGTTGCCGCCCCATGACTCCCGTGCGCCCTGGCAGGTAAGGCAGGTCCTGGGATGAGTAGTGGTTGGGAGGCAGGTTTGAGACTTTTTTTTTCCCCAGCGGGGAGAGAGGCAGCTCATCTGCAAACTTCAGCTCCTCTTTTCTTCCCAGAATAAAAGTTCCTTTTTTATCTTTCTTTTTTTCTCTTCTTCCCGGAATAAAAGTTCATGAATTAAACACACACACACACACACACACACACACACACACGTTTTTTATATATATATATATATATATATATATATCCCACGTCATTGTAATTCTGTTAAAGTTGTAGCAACGTTTCAGCAGAATCTCATCTGCCATCCTCAGGCTTCTGTATAGAGTTAGTTCCTGGTTTCAAATTTGAGGCTGGTCCATTCTGATTGGTTGGGAGCCTGAATCTGTATTCATTGGACTTGGAGTTTGATTGATTGGTGTTTCTGGCTTCTTCTGTCTGTTTTGTGGCTTTGATTGGCTGGCAACACTCTGTTCTTGTGTTGGAGGCTTTCAGTGCAGCTTGGCTCCGTGTGAAGGGACGGCTGCTCTTCATTAGCAAGCTGCTATTCATTAGCAAGCTGGGTTTCACCTGGGTGCCTGGTGGGGGGTTGTTTGGGTCGGAGCTATCAGAGGGAGTCTGTTTTTGCCCAGGTGTTTGCCTGGCTTGTGGCATGGAGATCTTTCCATTTGAGAGTGCAGGCTTCCAAATGATTGACAGTCTGGTGGAATCATCTCTTCTATTCATGCTGTCAGGTCTTTTTTCAATCTCTACGGCTTCTCTGATGATTCTGTGGTTGGGGTTTTCTATAGTGGCTAGGGTTTTAGTGCCATTGAAGTTGATGTTGTGACCTGTGGTTTTCATGTGTTGGACGAGTGAGAAGGTGTGTTCCAGCTTTTTTACTGCATTTTTGTGTTCATCTAAGCGGGTACTTATTCTTCTATTGGTCTGTCCAATGTATGTGGCCAGGCATGATGTACAGGGAATTTCGTATATGCCTTGGTTTTCCAGGTCAATTTTGTCTTTGGGGTTCCTCAGGATGGCTGCTATTTTTTTGTCTGTTTTGAAGGCAGTCTTGATGTGATGCCTGTGTAGTATCTTACTGATTTTATCTGTGGTACCTCTTATGTAGGGCAGGACAGCTGTTCCATGGATCTGTTGATCTTCTAGGTCTCTGTTATGTCTTGGTGTGTTTTTGTGGATCAAGTTGGTGATTTTGTTTTTGTGGAAGCCATTGGCTGTCAATACTTCAGTCAGGGTGCATAGTTCAGTCTTTATATGTATCTTATCTGCCAGGCGTTTGGTTCTGGTAATTAGTGTTTTCGCTACGGAATTTATCTGTGCTGGGTGGTGGTGGGATTGGGCGTTGAGGTAGCGGTTGGTGTGTGTTTTCTTTTGGTGTATGGTGTGTCCCAGTGTGCCATCTGTTCTTTTGTAGATTAGTACATCTAGGAATGGTAGTTGTTAATTGGTAATTGGATTCAGGTCTGGGGAACAGGCGGGCCAGTCCATACCATCAATGCCTTAGTCTTGCAGGAACTTCTGACACACTCCAGCCACATGAAGTCTAGCATTGTCATGCATTAGGAGGAACCCAGGGCCAACTGCACCAGCATATGGTCTCACAAGGGGTCTGAGGATCTCATCTTGTACCTAATGGTAGTCAGGCTACCTCTGGCAAGCACATGGAGGGCTGTGTGGCCCCCTAAAGAAATGCCACCCCACACCATTACTAACTCACTACCAAACTAGTCATGCTGGAGGATGTTGCAGGCAGCATAATGTTCTCCATGGTGTCTCTTGGGGACAGTTATATTGGGGTTATTCTGAAGGATTAGAATAATTATAGAATAACTTTTGATTGAGAAATAAGTTCATGTGGCTTTTAAAGGTTGGGGTGTATCCCACACACATACACCCAAACAAATGTTTAAGGAGCTTGTAATTTCATTTTTAAAAATGTTGTTAGCTCTATTAACTTTAAGGGATGTGCATAAGTGCACAATCATGCCTACCTATTTTCTGCATTCTTACTCATGTTTATACTTATACCTATTATCTTGTGATTGACAAATCAAATAAATACATAAAATAAACTTCTGTCTTCCTAGTGTGGTACTGGCCCACTTCTCTCTTGGATGGTTTTTTTTTTTTTTGGGGGGGGTAGTTCTTGATGCCCTCTAGTGAGACTCAAAATTGTTTCTTTTTCATGACAATCAACTGAAACTTGAATTATCCCAAGCAACTTTTCAAAAAAACCAACAACAACAACAACAAACAATCAAATGTTTAAACATGATTATTGTCTTCTTGTTCACACAGACTTTTATTTTGGGAGAACAGTAAACTTTTGTTTGCAAATTAGGTGGGATTTTCTAGAAGGAAGAATTGAAGAACAGAAAATTGAATTTTTAGAAAACCATTTGATTCTCAAGCATTTCAGAACAAGCATTAAAAAGATGTAATAGGCTGAAGTGAGAATACAAAAATGCAATATTTATATTTAACAACATTAGACAGCACACATACACCTTTCTTTGTAGAAATATGGACAAAACAATAGCAGAGAATACAGTGTTTAGTTTGCACCTCTCACTGTTTCCAATTCTTCGAATTAAGCATCATTGAACTTAAAGGGATTTACTTCTGAGTAAATGTCAGGAACTGTACTAAGTGTTTTAGTAATTTCATCTTGAAAAAGAATGTAGTGGACTGTTCATTTAATGATATTGTCAATATCTGGATGATACTCTGAAGTTATTTTCCCCTTTTTTATCTTCTCTATTATGCTTATAAAAAAGTTATACCTAATACTGCTCCCTTCTTCCTCCTATTTTCCTCACAACAGTACTATGAAGTGAGTTGAATTGAGAGAGATAGAGTAGCCCAAAGTCACCAAGCCAACTTCAATGCCTAAAGCCCATGTCACACTGGCCAATGGATGCAAAACGGACACAACGGACGAGCAAAATATTCCATCCGTTGTTATCCACTCTCAAAAGGGGCAAAAATTTGCATAACCGGAGCGGATAACACAGACGCGGGGAGGACGCAGGGTGGATGCAAAGCGGATGTGGAACGGAAGCCCAGCGGATGGAAGCGGATGGGAGCAGATGGCACAACCGCAGGGCTTCTGGGGGGCCTCAGCAAAGCGGACGCGGAACGGATACAGCGGATGCACAGCGGACGCCGAACGGATGAAGCGGATGCACAGTGGAAGCCTAGCGGATAAAGCGGATGCACAGCGGAAGCCTAGCAGATGCACAGCGGAAGCGGAACGGATGCCGAGCGTTAATTGCACATGCGGGGGGGAAGTATTACGTAAGCCCCTTGGATATAAAGGGAAGCAGCTCGCACGTGGCCAGCATTCCGAGGAAAGACCTGCTGCTGGACACTTCGAGTTCCTTGCCTGCCCTGCCAGCCTGCCTTCCAGCCAGCCTTGGTATGGGCCTGCCTGCCTGCCTTCCTGCCAGGCTTTCTGCCAGCCTTCCTGCCAGGCTTCCTGCCAGCCTTGGTGCCTGCCAGCCTCCCTGCCTGCCAGCAACCCCACAACCATGGGGAGGAAGCGAAAGCCTCAGCAACCTGCCGCCATCCCTGGCAAGAGGGACAGGGCCAACCTCCCGCCCCCTGCCCCTGACTCTGCTGGTGCTGGGGCTTCTGCTGAAGCTGCTCCTGGCGGTGGTGCTTCTGCTGGTGCTGGGGCTTCTGCTGTTGCTTACTCTGTTGAAGCTGCTCCTGGTCCTGCTGGTCCTGCTCGACCTGCTCGTGCTCCTGGTCTTGCTCGTCCTGCTCGTGCTCCTGGTCCTGCTCGTGCTCCTGGACTTGCTGGCCCTGCTGGTGCTTACTCTACTGCTGCTGATCCTGTTCCTGCTGTTCCTGCTGCTACTGCTGCTGCTGATGATGATGATGATGATTATCCTGCTGGTGCTGCTGATGATGATGATTATGATCCTGCTGGTGAGGATGATGATGATGATGATTCTGCTGGTGCTTCTGCTGCTGCTGGTGGTGTGGAGGAGCAGCCCCTACTACCTGGGAGCCCCTCTGATGAGGGCCCATCTGGTCCTGCCAAAGGGAGGAAGAGGCGTATGCGACAACGGGAGAGGAGGCAATACTACATTCTGGAGGTGCACGAGGATGAGGTGCTGGAGTGGCTGAGAGTGAATGACTATCTGTGGCGGAAGGGACACCGACTGTAAAGGGACAACAAGTGGAAGCAGGCTGCTTGGAGAGAGAGGGCGGAGAGTATGGGTTACACTTCGGAGGTGCTCCTCAGCTGGTGGAAGCACATGCACACCTGGTACAGGAAGCTGCACCTGAAGAAATCTGGCCAGGCCACTGTGAAGCTGACAGACAGAGAGACCTACGTCATGGCCAGGTGCAGTTTCCTGGAGGGTGAGGCCCGCCACCGAGGAGCACCAGCATCCCCTCTCACGACCCTCTCTCTCCGGAAGCTTGCTGCCACCCAGTCCTCTTCCGGCTGAGAGTCAGTCCCTGTCTCCAGGCAGGTTTCTGTGGAGCGTGCCACGGCGGAGAACCCGCGGACAGGTGTGGTAAGCGTGGTGGAGTGCGTAGAGGACTCCCTGGTGCGGTGGGAGAAAGGAGACATCAAGTCCACCACACTCCTAGCCGCATCCACCACCACCCAGCTCCGCCTCTGCAGAAAGGCAGAGAGCCGGACAGCTGGAGGGGCAGAGCCAAAATGTCCTGCTGTAGATCAGGGACACCATCCGCTCCAGCATAGATCTCCTCTCTCAGCTGGTCCACACTGACTCCTCATCCTCCAACCGCAAGCCCTTCATCACCTCCATCAACCAGACCCTCAGGGACATGGCGGATCCACAGTACCAGCAGGTGAAGGACCAGATCACCAAGCTGCTTCACAACCCTCCAGACCCAGAGGAATCTGCTCCCACCCAGTCCAGGCCTGCTCCTCCAGCTCAGGTGATGTCCCTCCCATTCCAAGACTTCCCACAGGCCCTCACCTACCAGGGCTACAGCTACCAGGAGGTTCAGCAGCACAGGCAGCAGCCCTTCCCAGTCCAGGCACAGAGTCATCGGGCGACACTGTTGCCACCTGTTTCACTGATGCCACCAATGCCACCCACGCCAATGATGCCACCGACGACAGCGATGCCACCCACGCCAGTCCTCACCCAGATGCAGAGCAGACAGCCCCAATACACTACTCCTTCCTCCACCCCACAGCCAAGCCCGGCCTCAGTACATCTCTCATCATTACTGGGGCTGACACCCCATGGCATGGAGGAAGGACCTCTCAGCATCACAGGGTTGAGCCAACTGTCCGAGACCTTTCTCAACACTCCGTCCCCTGTTGTCCTCTCAAGGCCAGGCACTCCAGCACCACCCACCACCACAGCACCTGGACCCTTCACCCCTGAGACTGGGCACACCTCCGAGTGACTAAGAAGAGTGCCAGAGACCGGGTAGCTGGCTACCTGTGGACTTTATTTGGACACTTGACTTGAGTCATTTTTTTTTACAGCTTGTTGTTCAATAAAGTTTATCTTTGATTCACACACTTGCTTCATTTCTTTTTTTTAATAAATCTTGGTGGAAACTTTTAGAATTGGCTAAAGCCTTTGCACGCTTGTGGGGTGGGTTAAGATAGCAGTGGGGTGGGCAGGGATACCTGTGGAATGAGCAGGGATTCCTTTGGAATGGCTAATAGCTGTGGGATAGATAAACCTCCAGTGCAAGCATAGTGGGACTGTATGATCACCCTCCAAGGTGCCACACCTATGGCCCTTTATTATCAATAATAATGTAATCAATCATCCACACATGTCAACATAAACACAACTCTTTATTAAACACCCCGTTTATTGTCGGCCCACCAAACATACATGGCCCAATCTCATCCGTGTGATGAGACAGGCTGAAGGAAGCATCCATTAAGCATCTACCATCCTGTCTTGCCACACCACCACTCCAGCTAGGGAGTTGCACCAGTGTTTCAGCAGGTTGCGCTGCTTCTTCCCTTCCAGTGAGGCTCTGTTGTGGCCTTGCACAACCTGAGTGTCGATCAGGTTTCGCCCTTGCCTCCATTCCCCAGGCTCCATGTCCCCATTGCCTTGTTGATGGTCCATGAGCCTGTTCTGCAAGACCGGGTAGCGGGTGCTCATGAGATTGTGCAGGATGCAGCAAGCTTCCACGATCCTCCTCACGGTCTCTGAGCGATGCTGCATGGTGGTGAGGAGTACCTGGAACCTGTTGGCCAGGATGCCAAAGGCGTTCTCCACCACCCGCCTTGCCCTGGACAGCCTGTAGTTGAAGATCCTCTCTTCACGGGTCAGGATTCTGGAAGTGTATGGCTTCATGAGGTAGGTTCTGAGGGAGAAGGTGTCATCCCCCACGATGAAGTTGGGCACATCTTGTGTGTCATTGGGCAGGGGGTCTGGATCTGGGAAGCCCACAATGAGGTTGCCTTCCAGCCCCTCCTTGAGGTGACTGGCGTTGTATACCTGGGCATCTGAAGTTGCCTGAAGCATCGATGTACATGAACTTGTAGTCAGCATCGATCATGGCGAAGAGGATGATGCTGAAGAAGCCCTTGTAGTTGAATTAAGTGGACCCCAACTTGGCTGGAGCTTTGCAGGCCAAGTGCTTGCCATCTATGGCTCCAACGGTGTGTGGGAAGTTCCACCTCTGATACCACTGCTCTGCAACTTTCTTCCATCCTTCTTCAGTGGAGGGGCACTGGAGGAGCTCCTCCTTGTATTCTTCGATGATGGCCTGCACCACTTCTCTGACCACAATGCTGATGGTGTTGTGTGGCACCCTCCAGCCGTACTGCATGCTTTTGTAGGTGGTCCCTGAGGCCAGGTGGCGCAGAGTGAGTGCCACCTTGAGCCCAGGTTCCAGGCTGGGCCGGAAGTTGGTGTTTGCCTTGGTCAACCTGGGTGTCAGGCGCTGCACAACTTCATCAAACATGGCTGGAGGCATCCTCATGAAGTTCTGGAACGCCTGAGTGTCTTCGTTCCTGAGCTCCACTATCAGCTTGTTGTACAGTCCGTACTCTGCTCTCTCCCGATCCATTTTCGGACCCAGACGCTTCTTGGCCGCCTCTTTTTCTTCCCATAGTAGAGTTCACAGAGCCTGTAGATGGCTTCGTACTGTTGCAGAAAGATGGTGGCTGCCAAAAGGACTGTGGTACGATCCACGGTGGACATGACTGGATGCTGTGGAAGAGCAAGAGTCAGATGAAGGCTGCAGAGGTCTGCACAGGTGGGCTGCTGGTCTGAAAGTTAGATGCAGATGAGTTGCTCCCCCTTTTTATCGGCAGTATAGGTGTCCCTTTGCATCCTGTAGGCATCCTCTAGGCATCCTCTAGATATCCTTAATATCCGAGATAGGTCCCCTCTGCGAACGTTTTTTCCGCTTTAAACGCTTTGTTTCCATGCTGCATCCATTCTGCATCCATTCTGCATCTGTTCCGTGTCTGTTCCGCTTCCTCCCTGCATCTGGGCGGATGCGAGTTGTGCGGATGAGCAGCGGACGCCAAGCGGATATAGCGGATGCGTAACGGATGCGTAACGGATGCGTAGCGGATGCATAGAGGATGCAGAACTGATGAACTGGATACATTTTCCACGCAAAAGTTTTAGGCAGCCCAAAACTTTTGGAGCGGATGAAATGTCCATAAACGGATGCTGGATGGATAGAGAGGAAGCAAAACGGAGGCAGTGAGTACAGAACGGATACATCGCATTTTCGAACGGATGGCAAGGTTTTTTGTCCATTTTACATCCTCTTTGCATCCGTTGGTTCAGTGTGACATGGGCTTAAGGCAGGACTAGAACGAATTTACAATCACTGGGATTAATTAGAAAGAAAGTTGATGAGAAAGAATAAGCAACAACTTTAAAACAGGAAGTATAATACAGCCTGGCTAAATATAGTCGTTTAATGGCTTCCAGCCTGATTTTATTTTACTTTTTAAAATAAATACTGTCTTATTATTTTGAGTGGAAAATACACAAAGGCTTTGTGTACACTTTGTTCTGCAGGTTAATACAAGTGAGTTAAGTGTTTCTAGCAATTCCATTCACAGTTAAATAAAATATTTCAGCTAAAACAATTTGCAGGTTCACAGTTGCAGTCCTGTTAAGCATGTTCCAGCAAGGGAAACTCAAGCCAAATTTTGTTGGTACAGCATGCATATATGTAGGATTGCAATATTTAGCTTAATGCTGTGAAATATGTCATTTAAAAAAAAACTACCACGATTTCAGGATATTTTGTGCAGGAAAGCACAAAATATAGGGTTAAGTACCATATAATTATTTATATTTTAGCCAGCTCTAGAGTGGTATGTTAATGAAACAAAACTGCAAGTATCCACATAATTTGATCTGTTCGAGCTTGGTTAAATGATCTCATAAGAAGAAATATCTTTTGTCCTTCATGGACAAAATCTTTTGTCCTCTATGGAAGATCTTTTAAAGTCTGCAGCTAATATATCCCCAATGAACAAATTATTTCTTGAAAGGAATCCTGCATAAACATTTCTTAGGCCTGGACTATAAAATATTTTGGGAATAGTATCGACTCTAAAAAAATAGGTCTGTGTTGTGTGATTCTTACAGAAAATATAGTGCAATTTGTTATGTTTGTTTGAAACATTTAATTTTAGTCTAGGTGAAAAATTTCATTTTATTTATTCCTTTTATGTGGCTGCCCACTCACCACTCTACCCTGAGAAGCTAACAACAATTAGAATAAGTGAAAAATACTTCACTAATAAAAATCCAACAAACCAACAGTGATATATCTAATCCCCATAATGCCAAGCACAATAACTCACTAACCCTAATACATATTGTTGGCACTGTCTCAAAGACTAATGGATTACAAATGTGATGTACCTAATTTTTACCTGATATACCTCATATGAAAATATTTTTTATATTTTTATATGAGGTATATATTTATATAATGTATATTTTATATAATATATTTTATATTTTGTTTTAATGCTTTGATAATTACTTTAAATATATATAAATATGAATTCTATATATTATATTAGATAATAATGAATTATAGGATTTAAATATTTGTGATTAAGTAAAATATTTTATTATGCCAAAAAATAACTTACAGTACAAATAATAAGTAATGGTATTTTGTTCGAAATAAAAAAAATTTCTTAATTACTTGCATGATCAAGTTGTTTGATAAATGTCATGTAGACAGAAGGTGATGGAAGTTGATCTAGTACATCTGGGAAGAATCAGATTGGAGGGAAGAAGACCATTTTAATTAAGTTCTCACTTTAAATTTAATTCCAATGTTATATGGATAGTTTTTCAGTTTAAGAGTATTGTGATCAATTGGTTAAAAATGAAAAAAAACAACCTCTTTTAACAACTCTCTTTTTCCATTCCAGAATATATTGACTCTGAATTATACTGAAGACAAAGATACATGCTGCAATGGTGACATAAACCACTGAAATTGAACTGGAGTAAATTATGACACTCTATAAATCTCAATGCAGTCACAACTGGAAAGCATCTAAGCCTGAATTACAATATGATTTTTATTGTGAAGCTTCATAGACATTTTCAATGAACTGTGTATTGTATGGTGAGCATAATTATTTCAGCAAGTTATACAATGGTACAAGCAAGAAGTTTATGAAATTTCTTCAGAGGTTGAATGTGGTGATCTTACAGCTCTACTATCTCCATGGAAGATGATTAAGGCCAGTGAACCACTAAGCACTGACCCTGCTGTGCTTGTATTTGTGGAAAGCCAATACTCTGTACTTGGTCAGGATATAGCCATGATATTAGAATCCAGCATGTTCCAATATCACATATTGCTTCTGGGAAAGGTGACCTTCCTGTACTGATAGATTTTAAAAAAAAAAGACAAGTATCTTCTAATAATACATGAAAATATTTCTAAATATGTGAATATACAATTCAATTGAGCGTGTCCAGAAGAATTTCACAAGAAGAGTGCTACATTCCTCTGATTGCAACAGAATACCCGACACCACCAGGCTTGAGATTTTGAACTTGGGACAATCTAGAACTATGCTGCCTACAGGTTGACTTCAGCATAGTTTACAAAATAATCAACTTTAATGTACTACCAATCAGTGACATTTTCACTTTCAAATGCAACAGTACAAGAGCACACCACAGATATAAACATAATATACACCACTCCAGACTTGACTGCAGAAAGTACAACTTCAGCAACAGAGTGGTCAGTGCCTGGAACACACTACCTGACTCTGTTGTCACATTCCCAAACCCACACTCCTTTTCTCACAAACTAACCACTACTGACTGCACCCCATTCTTAAGAGGTATATAAGGTGCGTGCAATTGTGCCTACCGTCCCTGTCCTATTGTCTCCAATTATTCGTACCCATTTCCTGTATTTATACTTACCTTTATTATCTTGTAAGCTATTGACAAATTAAATAAATGAAATAAAATATGGATTCCTGGAATCAGGGCCTTTTAAATAAATACTGTGTGAAATTCAGTATAGGAATGATAGGTTTTCAAAAAAAGCAATAATAATAGTTTGCGGACTTTTCAGTTAAAAGGTATCCCTTTCCAGATTCATGGAAATATAGGTATAAAAGACTGTTGCATCAATCCTCCCTCACCTTTGTTCCATCTAACAAAACCATCCAAGCTTGATAAAGGGCTTTTGCGTGAAAGTGGCAGTTTATATGGATAGTTTTCCATATAAATCATCCCTCTTAACAACTTTTATGTGCAAAAGTAAGAGTGCCTTAAAATTCAGTTCCACCTGCTATTAGAAATGTTCCACATGCAACAGTTACTCATGACTCGGGTCTTCATGATGGAATTCAGTGTGTTCTTTTTGGTAACAGTTTGAATTCGGGCTGTACAAACTCATAGATACCATCTCATTTTTGAGACTTCCATTATCCTAGGATAGATAGATACATACTTGTAGACATTGATGGAATTCTTGTTGGAAAAGAGGGGAAAAAAATGAAAGCCAGTGATAAGGTAAGGTCTGCCAGCAAATCACTTGTGATATGGTGACGTCTAAATATTTATTTTTTTAAGCAAAACTGCTATACTATAAAGTTCATTTAAATGAAAAGACAATTGCATTGTGCTGAACATATTAATTTAAAGTAAAATCACTGTTCTAACTGAGCCATTTTTTGTTTTTAGATGAATTAAATCTTTTAATTTAGTAGAGCTAAAATCATAGGCTTATGTTGCCCAATAAAGGTTATATTTGCTTTTTTTCAGAAGGGTTAATCTTGTTCTTTCTTTCTTTCTTTCTTTCTTTCTTTCTTTATTTATTTATTTATTTATTTATTTTTAATATTAGTGGGATATTTTGAAGTTACTACTCTGTACATTAAACTTTATGTTGGTATGATATACTGCATGTTTTAAATTCTTTGATTCATGAGAATAAATCAGAATTATAGGGCAGTAGATTCTATCATAGAACGGGTTGTTTTTCATTGTGAAAATTAGAGAGCAATTAGAGTTCCGCATGCAATGAAAACATCTATGACTGCCAATAAAATGGGATGAATGTTATATCTACATAACTTCTGTCTTTTCTAATATGATGATATAACAATTTATAGCATCTTATTGAGGGGAGATGTTAAATATGTACAAGCTTTTTCAATAACATATTTAATTATATCATTTCAGTAAGTACAGCAACTGGGCTGAAAGCACCAACTTTGATTTTCTTAAGTCGTAAATTATATGCAAACACAATCATGGGATGAATGATTTTCTCATGCTAGAATACTTTTAGAGTATAGATAAGAGATTTCTTCTTTAAATTTAAGTTATTGGGGGAAAAGGTTTCTATGTGACAAATGAAAGAATAGTGCATGCAAAGTATTCTTACTCAATAAACAAAATAAAGCTATGGCATAAGTAAGGAGTGTTCTGTATAAATAATAGTAGACTCCAAATACTTCATTCCGATTGGTTAACAAAACCTAAAAGGGGATTGGTTCAATAGGGACCAATCCACAAAGCCGTCCAAGGGCGGCAAAACCAAATGCTTGTCATTGGCTACAAGCCGGCAGACAGAAACATATAAAAGGGCTGTTGCGGCTTGAGCCAATGTTCCATTTTGCAACTATACTTGAAATAAAGACTTGTTGTTGGAACCCAGTCTACCTCGCGTTTTTCCGGACGGAACACTGGTGACGAGGATGGGATCGTCCTAAACGCGAGACGGAGCACGCGGTGACAGACAAGCCAGACAAAGAGAAATGGCTGGAAACAATGCGCCGCCCGCACCCTTCAACCCCAATGAAGAAGATTGGGAATCTTACATAGACCGTTTCCAGATGTACCTAGAGAGCAATGAGTTGGAGGAAATCTCAGACCAACGAAAAAGAGCCGTCTTCTTGACACACTGTGGGCCCACGATTTTTAAAATGGCCAAGGCTTTGGCAAAGCCCCGAGATGTCAAACAACTGACATGGACTGAGCTCCAAAGAACATTAAAGGCCCACTATGCACCAGTGGTGTCAAACTTGATAAAGTGGCACGAGTTTTATCGGAGAGACCAGAAAAAAGGCGAAACCATCGCTGATTTTGAAGCCGCACTACGCCAAATAGGGGGAGCGTGCGAGTTTCTTAACTTAGATGAAGCGATGCGGGATCGAGTGATATTGGGGTTAAGAGACTCAACCATACAGAGAAAGCTACTGAACAAACCCAACATATCAGTAGCCGAAGCTATTGCAGAAGCCTCGGCTGCTGAAGCCACCAAAAAATCGGAAGATAAGATGAAACAAATGAATGCAAGTAACGATGAAAAAAGCCTGGCCAGAGGAAAAAAACAACCTCCCACAACCACTCATTACGAAGAACTCGAAGAGACGTCAGAATCCGGGGAGGAAGACGGCGAAATCCACCGCCTATACGCTAACAAGAAAGGGCGCGAAAATAGAAATCGGCAGGAATGTGCTGGCTGTGGGGCAAACCATCCCTGAGCCGATTGCAGATTCCTCAATGCCATTTGCAGAGCATGCAAGAAAAGGGGGAATATCAAGAAAGTCTGCAGAAACAAAAAGAATTACAGCCCAAAGAGACGAAACGACTCCCCAGCAAAACCTGAGCTAAGACTCTCTGAGAGAAAGTGGCAGCGAAACAGGCAAGCCACTCACCGGAAGAAAGCATACCAAACTTTCACTATCAGAAGCGTTGAGACGGAAAGCGGGAAGAAAGTAAAAATAGTTGTAAAAATCGAAGACAGCCCCTGCGAGATGGAAGTTGATTCTGGATCGTTCCTATCCATGGTGTCGTGGGACACCCTCAAAAAACTAATTCCAGACATCAAAATTAAGGAACTCCAGAGACAAAAACTAACCCTCAAAGATTATCAGGGAAACCGAATTCCTGTAATCGGCCTGGGACATTTTCGAATTGCTTACAGGCAACATGTCGCAGTACTACCATGAACAATAGTCGACCGAGATCGACCAAGCCTCCTGGGTATCGAATGGTTCGCACCATTGGGCATCGGGATGACCGGAGTAGACCGGGTGGCCGCAACTGACTGGGAAGAAGACCTGATCCGAGAATTCCAGGACGTCTTCGATGGCTCCCTAGGCAGGTATTGGGGAACCCCCATTTCGTTTAGTCTAGACCCACAGATAACCCCTAAAAGACTAAAGGCCAGATGGGTTCCTTTTGCTTTAAAAGAAAAAATAGAGGAACAACTAAATATATTGATAGATCAAGGGGTTTTAGAACCGGTCGACCACGCTAAATGGGAAACACCAATTGTGACACCAATTAAGCCAGACGGGTCGGTTCGAATCTGTGGCGACTACAAGGCTACCCTGAACCACGCGTTGCAACAGAGCGCGTACCCGGTGCCAGTTGTGCAACACCTTCTGCACTCTCTTGGGGGAGGAAAGGTTTTCGCCAAACTAGACCTGGCACAGGCGTACCAACAGCTCCCAGTAGACCCCTTAACGGCGGAAGCACAAACAATAGTGACTCACACAGAGGCATTCAAATGTAACAGACTCCAATTTGGAGTAAGCGTAGCCCCAGGCGTTTTCCAGAGCCTCATGGAACGCCTGTTAAAGGGCATAAGAGGGGTCGTGCCATACTTTGACGACATCCTAATTTCAGCCAAAGATGCAACACAACTAAAGAAAAGACTCAAAGAGGTCTTAAATAAATTCAGAGAATCTGGCCTTAAAGTAAAGAAAGAAAAGTGCTGCCTAATGACTGATCGCGTCGAGTTTTTAGGATATTTAATTGATAGAGAGGGCATACACCCCACTGAAAAAAAAGTAAGAGCTATAAAAGATGCACCAGAACCAAAGAATAAAACTGAGCTGCAGGCATTTTTGGGACTGATAAACTTTTATAATGTGTTTCTACCCCACAAAGCCACAATAGCAGAACCATTGCATCGATTACTGGACAAGAAAACAATTTGGACATGGGGGCTTAGAGAAAAAAAAGCTTTCCAAGGAATAAAAGACTTATTAACATCAAACACCGTTCTTATCCAGTTTAGCAATACACTGCCATTGACGGTGACCTGCGACGCCTCGCCATTCGGAGTCGGTGCCATCCTGAGCCAACAATTGCCTGATGGGAGAGAGGCACCCGTCGCATACTATTCTAAGATCCTGTCCAAAGCCGAGCGTAATTACAGCCAGTTGGACAGAGAAGCTCTAGCAATTGTCGCCGGAGTGAAACGCTTCCACGAGTACCTATATGGAAGAACTTTTCAAATCGTAACAGATCACAAACCGCTACTAGGAATTTTGGCGGGAAACAAACCTACACCAAATATTCTGTCCCCACGAATGACTAGATGGTCAGAGTTCCTGGCAGCCTATTCCTATCCTCTGACACATTGCCCAGGGAAACAAATTTCCCATGCAGACGCTTTGAGCAGAGCACCATTGCCATCAACAGAGGAAGACCCAGCACCAACGATGACAGCATTGCAGATAGAGACTTGCCCCGATCTACCCATATCTGCGAATGATGTTGCCAGAACCACCGCAAAAGACCCATTGACTGCCCGCGTACTTAACTGGGTAGGTAAAGGCTGGCCGGAAAACCAAAAAACTGAGAACTTTAAACCTTTCCGGACCAGACAAACTGAACTCTCAATCCAAAAAGGTTGTTTATTGTGGGGTGATCGGGTAATTATTCCTAACAAATTACAAACCAAGGTACTGGGTATGCTTCATGAAGGCCACCCAGGAATAGTTAAAATGAAAAGCCTTGCTAGAAGCTACATTTGGTGGCCGAGTATAGATAGGGACATCGAATACTGGGTAAACTCGTGCAATAAATGCCAAAGAATCAGGCCGTCCCTGCCAAAAGCATCCATAAGAGACTGGGAAACCCCAAGAGGCCCCTGGTCACGAATCCACATCATTTTGCGGGCCCTACCAAGGGGCATACATTTCTGATTGTCGTGGATGCATACTCTAATTGGCTGGAAGGAAAAATTATGCCATCTACAACAACAAAAAACCGTCATAAAACAACTTGACAAACTCTTTGCAACCCATGGCCTACCGGACGTCCTAGTGTCCGATAACGGGCCACAATTAACCAATCTCCAATTCGAGCAATACCTAGCCTCCCTAGGTATAAGACATGCCCTAACCGCGCCGGCCCACCCGGCTGCAAACGGTAGGGCAGAGAAAATGGTCAGGTTTACCAAGGAGGGTTTAGAAAAAATGGACACTGGGGATGTCCAAAATAAAATAAATCGATTACTCACCCTCCAACATATCACACCCAGTTCTACAACCAACAAAACCCCAGCAGAATTACTGATGGGAAGGAAACTAAGGTCACATCTAGACAGATTGCACCCAAATTTCACACCAGAAAACCCCCCCCCCCCCGACTCCTCCACCCGATGCAGGACCTTTGCAATAGGCGACTTAGTTTATGCTAAAAATTTTACCTGGGACCCATTATGGCTACCCGGACAAATTACACAAATAACAGGCCCCAAATCCTACCGACTAACGGTAGACGACGGCAGGGAATGGTAGCGGCACATAGACCAGCTTCGCTCCTGAAACAGAACGAAATGCAAACACACAACCACACATAGAAAAACATGATGAAATTTAAACCAAAGAGGGGGGGGGAAATGCGAGAAATCAATAAAGAACCGTTTAAATTAAACTCCGAAAACAATAACAATCAAAAAGAGCAAATAAAAGACTCACTGTTTGAAGAAAGTTGCGAGAAGAGTCCATTCGAAGGGGCCAACCAGGCCAGCTTGACCTGCCCGGAAGAAACGGGAGGGAGTGGCAAAACCGCCAGCCTAAGAAACTCAGGCAGCAGTAAAATGGCTGACTCACCCTTCCAGACGGTTCCATGGAGAAAGACTGGAGAAACAGCAACCCCATCCGAACCGGTCGAAGTCTCCGACAGAAATGAACCACGCAAGTCCAGTCGAATCAAAAGAAGCCCCACCTACCTGCGCGACTACGTCACTACGTAGGACTGAACTAAGAAGGGAGGGGTGTTCTGTATAAATAATAGTAGACTCCAAATACTTCATTCCGATTGGTTAACAAAACCTAAAAGGGGATTGGTTCAATAGGGACCAATCCACAAAGCCGTCCAAGGGCGGCAAACCCAAATGCTTGTCATTGGCTACAAGCCGGCAGACAGAAACATATAAAAGGGCTGTTGCAGCTTGAGCCAATGTTCCATTTTGCAACTATACTTGAAATAAAGACTTGTTGTTGGAACCCGGTCTACCTTGCGTTTTTCCGGACGGAATAAGGAGGATATCTTTATTTCTTAATTACAGCAAGCACAAAACATTTTAAGCATCCTGCACAATCTGTTCTGCTCCGAAGGCTATTCAGCTGGGTGAGCTTCCATTACTTTTCTCAACTCCTGCCCACCTAGAAGTTTGAAAGCACACAAACATAAGTAGATTAATAGGTATCACTTCTGTGGGTGGATAGGAGTATTCTGTATAGTCTCAACGTATAGTGCCTCAGCGTATAATCATGTTGCCACATGACTTCTGGAAAGTTCTTTGGGCAAAGCTGGCTTCCTCTGCTAGGAAATGGAGATTATCATTGTCCCCCACAGTTGGATATAACTGAACAGGGGAAAGCTTTACCTTTATATTTTTGGAAAACACTTAATTGTCATTGGCTGCAATGTAAGACTTCACCTCTAGCTTCTTGTTCACATGGAAATGTTTGCGTATACAGTACGTAAAAGTACCTCATGCATCCAGCACTTTTGTCAAGGTTGACTGGTTTTTCAATGATAGAAAAGAGTGGCTGGTAGCCATTTGTACATTTAAATTCTATGCAGGAACATGGTGACTGAACAGGACTGAATAGCTGTAATTTTCATTTTGCAATATTCACTTTAGACTAGAACTCCTTAAAGAACTTCATTTGAAACCAGTGAAAAAATTTCCATTTTGATACATGGCTTGTTGTCTGATGTGAAAAGCTTAAATTTAAGGAGCAGTGATTTCAGTGGCAGAACTTGAGCTTCATGAATTTAAACAATTCATATTAAAAAAAAGACATAAACAGAAAAATAGTTTCCAGTTAGAACATGACATGAGAAACAACAATCTCTTTGCTTTTATTAAAATTTAATTCAATTGTTAAAATGCAAACTCAAGTTATATTCTGTAACTGCTTTCCTATACTTTATTTTTTCAGGTATGATAGGCATTTCAGGTAGGTATTCAACTCTATTCTTTAACTGTGCAGTATTGTGCAGGGAAAAAGTAGAGTTGGTTTTGTTTTTTGTAGCGCTGAAATGATGCACTTACTAAAGTTTTGTTTTTGGGGTTTCAAAGTTCCTGAAAGTGTCTATGTTTGCTGGGTTCGACAGACAAACTGATGAGAGATAGGAAATTATTATGGCAAACATTGACTCAGTATGGAATAAGTGAACATCTTATTAAAATATGTAAAAGCTTATATAATGACTGCAGAAGTGTTGTCATAACAAACCAAGGAACACTGGAACCATTTGCACTGTCATACAGACTAAATCCTTGTCTTACTCTGGCAATTCTACTCATTAGATTACATTGGGAAATCAATTCCAGAGCAAAATAAATTTTAATTTTCATTAAAATTGTCTATAATAACTTTTAAATACTTCAGCTTCAGAAACAGATACTCCATATCTCCATCAAGATGATCTTTCTTATTCTTCACATGCCCAAAGGAAGTGAAATGCATCGTCCCCAAATGGTTTTCTGTTGAGTAAAGTCTAAAGCCCATGTCACACTGCACCAACGGATGCAAAGAGGATGTAAAATGGAGAGAAACACTTGCCATCCATTGGTTAACGCGATGCATACGTTTTTCATACTCTCTATCCGTCCAGCATCCGTCTACTGTGATTTCATCCGCTCAAAAAGTTTTGAGCTGCACAACGCATCCGTTCTACATCCGCTACGCATACGGGGAACATCTATTATACATCAGTTGTCATCCGTTACACGTCCGCTATATCCACTAGCCATCCGCTACACATCCGTGCAACTCAAATCCACTCCAGCGGAAAATGGACACAGGGAAGAAGCGAAACGGACGCAGAACGGACACACAGCATTAGTAGCACGGACGTAGAAAGGATGAAAGCTGATGCAGCTCAGATATCCGCTATGCACCCGCTCTTTCCGCTATGCGTCCGTTTTGCTATGCTCCCCCGGAAGCCCTGCGGATGTGCCATCTGCTTCCATCTGCTTCCATCTGCTAGGCTTCCATTGAGCATCCATTTTACATCCGCGCTACGTCCTCCCCCATCCAATCTTTTCCACTCTGTTTATGCAAATTTTTGCCCCTTTTGAGAGCGGATAACAACGGATGGAAAATTTGCTTGTCCGCTGTGTCCTTTTTACATACGTTTTGCATCCGTCGGGCGATGTGACCTGGCCTTAAACGAGAAAGAGAAGGGTTTGAGAAGACGTTGGGTGCTTTCTGAGCTTGGTTGTTTCCTTGCAGGTGCTTCATTATCCAAACTAGGTAATAGCATCGGTGCTAGTGAAAAGAGAAGGGTATGCTGTGAGCAGCAACATCTCTGAGTGGTCCTGGGATGACTAAATTAATGTAGAGGTTCACATTTAATTTAATATGGCATTGCTTCAATCTGTGATACTTCTTATGGTCCATATTGCCTTTCAAAATTCACCACCAGTTTTGTGACAGAGTGATGAATTGCTGTTTCTTCACCTTCCATTCCAGAAATAGGAGAACAATCTCTTAATTCTTTATTAAGCATAGATTTCCTTCCTTTGTCATGGCAGGAGCACCACTATTGAGAAAGTAAAATTTAATAAATTGCCTCATTGAATGTGTTCTATCCCCATAGCATTTGCTGGCAGGACAGGGTTAATTTCTTTCTATTTAGGCTAGCTTATGGGTAAAATAGGGACAGCATGTTCCCTTCACAAGGAAATATTCAAGGATTACTACTTATTTGTCAGAATATTCATGAACTGGAAGAGGCATGCTAACAAGGTCAGTCAATGAATAGGCACAGCAACGAAGTCAGCCAATGAGGACTCTGGAAACTGAAAGTAGCCCGCTCTACTCTGCTCTGAACTCTGAAGCTGCTGCTTGTGTTTTTGCTTGCAACTTTTACCACTTGGAAGACTCTGCTATTGGTATTGTAAACTTTACTTCAAATGTTATTATGTATATAAAGAAGTTAATGAATCTGCTGAATCCGTGTGTGCTTTCTGGATTTGAATTTCTGCTGCAAATTCCAACATTACTTTCTTTCTTGTCTTGTCACTTCTTGTTACAAAGCATTGATGGGAAAGAGTAGGGAAATGAGGCCATTCCATGCAGAGAAGCTGGTCGCAGTTCCTCAATTGCAATCTCAACCCATCTGGAGGTATTTCAGGTAAGCAACTTATGCTTTCACATAGGGGTGGGATTCTACCAGTTTGCACCTATTCACTAGAACCGGTTGTTAACATTCTAAGCAGTTCAGAGAACTGGTTGCTAGAGGAAATTAGTGGCCTAATCCTGTAAGGAAGGCAGGAAGGAAACATTCTGGTGTTGCTTACAGAAACTGCTTCTCCGTTAACCCTTATTACATTCTTGGCAAGAGTAGACTTCCTGTTTCATGAACATCTCTGGAGTTTTTTCCCCTCCTTTGTTGGTACTTTGCTTGTGTGGAGTGACCATTTAAAGTTACAATGGCACTGAAAAAAGTGACCTATGACCATTTTTCACGCTTACGACTGTGGCAGCATCCTCACAGTCATGAGAGGCCAGGCGAGGAGATGTGTGCCTTGATGTGAGTGATATGGAGTTGGCCACACTCAGCTAATAACATGACCACCAAGCCATATCCACCCAGTCACATGACCACCAAAGCTACGCCCACCACCAAAGCCATGCCCACAGAACCAGTTGTTAAAATTTTTGAATCCCACCCCTGCTTTCACACCTTTAGGCAGTATAAGCCTTGTAGGGTGTAGGGCAGTTATACTTTAGACAGTGTGTAGGCTATGTTACAGCTGGGAACACATGATCTCCTTTATGGAGTACAGCTGCGAGTTGTTATGGAGCATAGTCATTCGTGTTGTAATCATATACTGTTGCTTATTTTTTTACAGTTTTACCAGATATTGCTGCATTTAATAAATATTAGATGGTGAAATACTGTCCCCTTTGTTGAATGGTAACAAAGGTTAACTGCTTGAATAGCTTTCTATAGAGCCATAGGTTCACGAGTTCAAGACAGAATGCCTCCTTGGAATTGCATGGGTGATCAGGAAAGCTGCTAATTACAGAAGAGAGTATTACACAATGAAAGAAAGTGTGTTTATTTTATTTTATTTTTATTTGTTTTGATTTGTCAGTTGCTTACAAGATAATAGGTATAAGTATAAACAGTTATGATTACATGGATATAAATAAGAAAAATAACAGAAACAATAGGACAGGGACGATAGGCACCGCACGCCCCCTACAGACCTCTTAGGAAAGGGGTGAGGTCAATAGTAGACAGTCTAAGATTTTAATTTTTGGGTTTGGGGAAGAAAGAAACCACAGAGTCAGGTAGAGTATTCCAGACATTGACCACTCTGTTGCTGAAGTCGTATTTCCTGCAATCAAGTTTGGTGCGATTAACCTTGAGTTTGTATCTATTGTGTGCTCTTGTGTTGTTATGGTTGATGCTGAAGTATTCATTGACTGGTAGGACATTGCAATATATACTATACTTAGATCGGACCGAAGGCGGCATAGTTCTATATTTTCTAGGTCTAGAATTTTAAGTCTGGTGGCATAAGGTATTCTGCAATGAGTAGAGGAGTAGAGTTTATAAACACTTTCTACCTATGTGAATTTCCCCAAACAAATGCAGCTTCCTTAAAAAAAAAAAAAAATGCCTGCTACAAGTCTCAAAAGAAGTGCCACTTGCTAGAAAAATAGCATGAGGTTGTTACCATGAAGCTGGCAGCTTCTGCAAGAAAGTTATGCTGAGCCTTGCCTCACATCAACTAGGGTCTTCTGCAAAAAAACAAAGGTAACTTTAGCATTGCTGGGACCTGAAGTGGATTAGGAGCAGGCCGAATCCTGCAAGTCCCTTGGTGCCTGGATGGGAAATTGGCCGAGGCCTACAAGCTGTAAATACCCTTCTTGCGCTGGTACCTCCTTTAGGCTTCCTTGCGAGGCTGAATAGTGACTTGCGAGTAGGCCTTGGCCTGAAGAAATCCCAAGGGAAAGAAGAAAGCATTGGGAGACCTGAGGTGGCTGGATGGGCAGTCTAGTTGAGGCCTACAAGCTGTTCCCTGCATCGGTAATTACTTGAGGCTCCCTAGCATGACTAAATGATTGGTTGGGATCATTTAGATCCCACACTTACTTGTATATACCATGTGCATGGACACATATTTGCATGGATATATATTTCTTTGAATTGGGCATCAGAATTTCATTTTTTAATGTTACAGAAAAAAGTGACGATAGTGACAAAGTGACAAAGGTTAGCTCATCTCATCTCATATACTGAAACCAGGAGGTTTTCCCTAAACTTCTTTTTTCTTTAAAATAATTCTCACAATAAATCAATTGAATAAGAACATGGATAATGCCAGGCTAATTTTCTAATCATAAGTAACCATACAAATTACTACTGAAGACAAAAATTGATAATGATGTATGTTGCATCTTAATGATTTGAACCTTGGCCTTTTATGTTTGTGTTTTCACGCTAGATGTGAGTACTATATGTGAATCCCTATTTTATACTATGTACTATGGTATATATTCTGTCCCTTGTCTCTTCTGCCTCTCTCCACACAGACTTCTATACCTCTAAATCTTATGTAAAGAAAGAACACCTTTAGATGCAAAGAAAATTTGGCTGAAGACCCCTTAAAATTTGCAATATATTAAATACCAGCTGACTGAAAGATAGAAGAAGATGATGTTTTAGTTCTTTTTAGAGACATTTGAAGATATAAAGCAACTCTTATTTATGAAGGGAATGAACAGAGAAAGGGAGATATGGCCTACCATCCTCTTTTCATTAACCTCTTATCAAATGAGAACCTTTTTAAAATGAGAAATATGATAATGCAAAGGAAGCAAAGACTACTGCTCTCCATGAGAGCATTATGTAATGATGAATTTTTCTATAATGATGTAACTATAGGGATTTGCAAAATATTTGATTTCAAAGTAACCTTTCCTCAAAACTACCACTTACAGTATTGTGAGATCAAAAGAAAGCATGTGTTTTGAATATCCTTTTTCAGATAGAATATCTATCTATTTTCAGGCTGAGTGGGTTTTCTTTTGTTTTTTCTAATTTCTGGAAAAAAAAATTGACAGTTTTAAGCAGCATGGCTATCGGATGAAGCCTGGGGCTTTAAAATTGTGAAGGTTAGACATTGTGACCATATTATCGACCATTGTTGCTGGGCTGCAGCTTTCAACTCTATTTCAGTATACCATCTTGTGATGAACTGGGGCGTGGCACAAGGGCAACACAATCAGATAATCAGTAGATTCCTTTTATTAGCTCCAACTTTGCCACCAATGTTCTGGTAACCTTCTGGCTGGAGAAAAACTCTCCCAGGAACAGCCTTTGGTTGCTGTTCTGACCAAAACCTTGTTCCAAGGAAACCAACATTAAACAGAGGTAACAGCAAAACCTTTGAATGATTCTTTACAAATTGTGTTCCTTCACGGCTAAAAGGCTGTTTCAAACTAATTGTGTCTTATAAGAATGAGCCTCGCCAAGGTTGTGCAAGGCTGCCAAGAACACTAGATAAAGTTACTAAGAAATATTTTAAATACAAAGAATCTCCAAACCACCAACCAAGATACTCCGAACGTCCAAAGGCTTGAGTGCAAAAACTTCTTTGCTTCCTGCAAAGTACTCCAGTTTCTCAGCTGGCTTTTATCTCTTGAGGGAGGGGTTATTACTTTGCAGCCTTACTCCCGAGTCACCTGTGCTGCTGCAGTTGCTCTTTCCTTCGAGCAGCCCTGCATGCACTTCCATTGGGCACAGGCTCCTCAGGGACTTCGTCATCACTGCGGCCAGCTTCCACAATCTCCAAAGGCAACATTCCATTCCCTGATGGTCCTGGCCCCATCCCTGCATCACACACAGACTGCTCGAGTCCTCGCTCTCTGAGACGTCAGCCGTCCACACTTGCTGCCAGCGAACCACAACAGCTTCAGAGCCAAAATGTGGTTAACAAAAACTATAACTATAAGTCTAATCAAGGCAAGATGAGGTAATTAATCCAGCAGGTCAGGAGAAGGAATTCCAGACATGAAGGAACAGCCGTAATTCAACACGGTTGAGAGGATGGCAGGAACACAGATAACCAAAGTCAATACAAGATAAACTCACATTGTTTTCTTCTCTGTTCCTCCCTGCATACCCTAGAATGAAGAGGAGATGGGCCTGGACTTCCTCTGAACTCCCTCTCCCTTGTTCTACCTCTTCCCTGCTCTGCCCAGCCGGACTTTGCCCTTCCCCAGTTTCTGCCACACCCACCGGAGCCACACTCCCACTCCTTGTCAGTTCCTTGGATTCAGACTCCGACAGGGGCATGACACTTCTGCTTTTCATTATTTCCAACTGCGGACTGTGTTCCAATCCATCAGGTGGTGGATTTCCAGCTTTGGGCTCGAGATACAGGGATATTATGGACCTATGTTCCCTTTACCATCATCAGCTTGCCCAAATGCTATGACCTGTATAAACACGGAATGAAGACTGGTTGTAACTAAATTGTAAGAGCATTCCTGTGACTTATGACCTACCTGGTAGTGATTACACTGGCACAAATGTCAAGTAGCGATGTAAATCCCTTTCAATGGGTTGGCTTGCGGGGGGAGGAATGTTTTGTGTAAAACTGCTGTATTTTTCCCTTTTTAATTGACCTATCTAATAAAATGTTACCTAACTTGGCCAAATTTATGGGCCTAAATTCTGCATATCACCAGTTCAGATCTCTGGCAGGAGCAATCTCTTTTAGGATAGGTCAGAAATTGGGCTTATTAGAATGACTGTATGAGCTTATTAATTCTGGATAACATGCATATTTGAAAATCTGGCATACATGGACATTTTATAGTCCACCCATTTTGACATATTAGTACTGTGTTTCTCAGAAAATAAGGCTGGCCCTTATTTTCTTTTGACCCCTGAAAAATGGCTAGGCTGTCTTTTCAGGGGTGACTTCCCCCCCCCCAGCCTAGAGCACTCCATGGGCACCCATGCCTCACCACCAGCTGCTCCGAATGGCCGATCACGGCGGAGCGCAGAGAGCTCCCAACTTGCGTCAAGTGCCTTTGCTGCAGACCCGGGTATGGCGCTGGCTGCAGGCTGGGTTAGTGGGCAGGCAGGTATCATAATTCATATTCTCCAATGGGACACATCCATAGCAAAGAGTCATCAATCATACTCTCCAGTTACAATTTTGTGTGTGTTAAGCCTGGGTTCCCCAACCAGGGTTAGGTAGACAAGCTAAACAGAATGTGCAGCGTTAGTCAGATAGGCACACAGATAAATGAGTGAGCTAAGCTTGTATGTTTATTAACATACAGTAAAAATAACAGATACGCTTGTGCTATCAAGAATATATTTTATTCCAGTATAAGTTTATAGCATAGTCAAATAACAGTCCAATATTCATTTACCATGTAGTCAGTCCATTCAGGGGTATTCAGTTAGCAAAGTCCATGTAGAATATCCTATGTCAGTTCAC
>BLBF01000039.1:34278144-34288788 GCA_015471245.1 Laticauda colubrina | reverse complement strand
AAACTAAAATTAAACTAAAACTTTTTGTCATAGTTGTGAAGTGACTAATTCTATCCTTAAGCAAAAGTTAATGTGATCCTTAAGCAAATCTGGCTTTTGTTGACTTAGCTTGTCAGAAGCCAGATGGAAAGGCTACAAATGATGATCACATGACCCCAGGATAGCACATGTATCATAAATACAGGCCAATTGACAACCATCTTTGCAGCGGTCTGCATGGTTTTGTACAGACTTCGGTGTGAAGATGTATCATGCCTCTCCTGCAGAAACTGCATTGGTTGCCGATTTGCTTCTGGGTGCAATTCAAGGTGCTGGTTGTCACCATTAAAACCCTTCATGGCTTGGGACTAGCTTATCTGAGGGAACATATCTTGCCGGTCACATTGACTTGACCTACCAGAGCAGGGAGGCAAGGAATATTGCGGGTCCCATCCCCTACAGGGATAAATGTGATGGGATCCAGAAGAAGGGCCTTCTCCATGGTGGCCCCTGTCTCTGGAACATCATTCCTCCAGAAATTAGAATGGCCCACACTCTAGCACTCTTCCGGAAGACACTGACAACTTGGTTCTGCCAGCTGGCCTGGGAAACGCAAAGTGGGATGGAGCCCATTGGATGGCTAGTGTGATATGTTGTCACCGGGGTAGGGGATTATTTTATTATATTATTTTATTTACTCTCTCTTTTATTAGTTTGTTTTTATGTGAGGTTTTGTATTCTTGTAAACCACCTTAAGTCACCATGTGCGAATATGTGGCAAGTTACAAATAAATAAATAAACCCTAATTTTGATCACATGATCATTGGAATGCTGCAATGGTCATAAGTGTGAAAACTGTTACTATTTTCAATGCTGCTATAACTTTGAATGGTCACTAAATGAACGTTTGTAAATCAAGGACTAGCAGTAATTACATTTTATTGTTTTCATGTATAGATTATCTTAATTGCCCTATAGTTCATTCTTATCTATTGCACGTTCCTCAAATTCCTTCCTCTAAACTCGAGGAAAGGTTGTTTTGTTTATTTCATAATTTTCTTTTAAATTTATTTATTCATGATCCCCATGAACAGGGAGCAGTGCACTTAGCACTAGTGGTGGGATTCTCAATTTTTTACTACTGGTTCTGTGGGTGTGGCTTGGTGGGCATGGCACAGCTTGGTGGGCGTGGCTTGGTGGGCATGGCAGGGGAAGGATACTGTAAAATCCCCATTCCCTTCCCACTCCTGAGGGAAGGTTATTGCAAAATCCCCATTCCATCCCCAGCCCACTAACCTGCTTTCCAGCTTCATTCTCCTTTTCAGGGCAACAAAAGAAGACCCAGCCAATCAGCTGGGACTCAGAAGGCAGAGAATAGATGGGGGTGGGGCCAGTCAGAGGTGGGTTTTGCTGGATCTCCTCACTACTCAAAATTTCCACTGCTGATTCTCCAGATCTGGTGAGAAACTGCTGAATACCACCTCTGCTTAGCACTTTCTTGCCACTCGTTGTCTCCATGCACCACAACTCTCTCTATAGGTAGTTCTAGACTTGCAACCACAATTGACCCCAATATTTCTGTTGCTAAATGAGTCAGCTGTTCAATTAATTTTGCCCCATATTACAGCCTTTTTTGCCGCAGATGTTAGCTCCTAATACAGTTGTTAGTTGAATCAACAAAAGGGAATGACATGACCCCAGGACATTGCAACCATCATAAATATGAGTCCGTTGCCATGTGTCTGAATTTTGATCTTGTGTCCCTGGAGATGCGACAATGCTCGTAAGTGTGAAAAACTGTCATAAAACACTTTTTTTCATTGCCGTTGTAACTAAGTGAACTGTTATAAGTTGAGGACTTCTCGAATTAAAGCAAGTGCCTCATAGAATATCACCTTCAATATATTTCACTACTTTGCCAGAAACGTCCTTCTCATTTGGCTTCAGTACTAAAGTTTCATTTTTGGAAATTATTAAAATAAAGTGCAAAAAAAGTGATTTGACATTAAAGCTGAATTGACTTTAAGGTGTCATCTCAGTTTAGTACATAGTCCACTTTGATCATAAATCCAATGAATAAAAAGAATGCTATCACTAATTTGTGCCAGCTTAATAAAATAAAACAAAAAGTCATTTTAGGGGATTTCAGACTAACACCACAAATTAAGGCCATGTCACACTGCCCAACAGATGCAAAAAGGACACAGTGGATGAGCAAAATGTTCCATCTGTTGTTATCCGCTCTCAAAAGGGGCAAAAATTTGCATAACCAGAGTGGATAACACGGACGCGGGGAGGACGCAGGGCGGATGCAAAGTGGATGCGGAATGGAAGCCCAGTAGATGGAAGCGGATGGAAGCGGATGGTGCAAACGCTGGGCTTCCGGGGGGCCTCAGCGAAGTGGACACGGAACGGAAAGAGCGGATGCAGAGCGGACGCCGAACGGATGAAGCGGATGAACAGCGGATGCACAGCGGAAGCCTAATGGATGCCTCGCGTTAATTGCGCATGCAGGGAGGATGCATTGCATCAGCCCTGCGGATATAACGGAAGCAGCTCGGAAGCAGGTCGCCATTCAGAGGAAAGACCTGCTGCCAGACACATCAACTGCCTTGCCTGCCCTGCCTGCATGTCTGCCTGCCAGCCTTGCTGCCAGCCTTGCTGCCAGCCTCCCTGCCAGCCTTGCTGCCAGCCTGCCTGCAAGCCTTGCTGCCAGCCGGTCTGCCTGCCAGCCTTGGTGCCTGCCTGCCTGCCTTGGTGCCTGCCTGCCTGCCTGCCAGCCTTCCAGCCAGCCTTGGTGCCTGCCTCCCTGCCAGCCTTGGTACCAGCCTTGGTACCTGCCTTGGTGCCAGCCTTCCTGCCAGCCTTGGTGCCTGCCTCCCTGCCAGCCTTCCTGCCAGCCTTGGTGCCAGCCTCCCTGCCAGCCTTCCTGCCAGCTTTGGTTCCTGCCAGCCTCCCCGCCAGCCAGCAACCCCACAACCATGCGGAAGCACAGCAAGCCTCAGCAATCTGCTGCCAGCCCTGGCAAGAGGGACAGGGCTACCATCCCACCCCCCCTGGCCCTCACTCTGGTTCTGCTGGGGCTTCTGCAGCACAGGCTCGCTCTTCTGGGGCTGGGGCTTCTGCTGCTTCTGCTTCTGGAGGAGCTGATGACAAGCACTCCAGCACCAGCCACCTCCACAGCACCTGCACCCTTCACCCCTGAGACTGAGCGACCAAGAGGAGTGCCAGAGACTCATTTTTGTCTTATAGCTTGTTGTTAATAAAGTCTATTTTTGATTCACACACTTGCTTCATTTCTTTTTTTTAATAAAGTCTTGCTGGAAACTTTTAGAAATGGTTTAAGCCTTTGCATGATTGTGGGATGGGTTAAGATAGCTGTGGGATGGGTTGAGATAGCTGTGGGATGGGCAGGGATACCTGTGGGATGGGTAATAGCTGTAGGATAGAAAAAACCTCCAGTTCAAGCATAGTGGGACTGTATGGTCCACCCTCCCAGGTGCCACACCTACAGCCCTTTATTATCAATAATAATGTAATAATTATCCACACATGTCAACTTAAACACAACTCTTTATTAAACGCCCTGTTCATTGTAGGCCAACCAAACATACATGGCCCAATCTCATCCATGTGATGAGACAGGCTGAAGGAAGCATGCATTAAGCATCTACCATCCTGTCTTGCCACTCCACTGCTCCAGCTGGGGAGTTGCACCAGTGTCTCAGGAGGTTGCGCTGGTTCTTCGCTTCATGTGAGGCTCTGTTGGGCCCTTGCACATCCTCAGTGTCGATCAGGTTTCGCCCTTGCCTCCATTCCCCAGGCTCCGTGTCCCCACTGCCTTGCTGGAGGTCCACGAGCCTGTTCTGCAAGACTGGGTAGCGGGTGCGCATGAGATTGTGCAGGATGCAGCAAGCTTCCATGATCGTCCTCACGGTCTCTGGGCAATGCTGCATGGTGGTGAGAAGTACCTGGAACCTGTTGGCCAGGATGCCAAAGGCGTTCTCCACCACCCGCCTTGCCCTGGACAGCCTGTAGTTGAAGATCCTCTCTTCACGGGTGAGGAGTCTGGAGGTGTAGGGCTTCATGAGGTAGGTTGTGAGGGAGAAGGCGTCATCCCTCACGATGAAGTAGGGCACATCTTGTGTGTCGTTGGCAGGGGTTCTGGATCTGGGAAGCCCACGATGAGGTTGCCTTCCAGCTCCTCCTTGAGGTGACTGGCGTTGTATACCTGGGCATCTGAACATGAGCCGTTGCCTGAAGCATCGATTTACATGAACTTGTAGTCAGCATCGACCATGGCGAAGAGGATGATGCTGAAGAAGCCCTTGGAGTTGAAATAAGTGGACCCCGAGTTGGCTGGAGATTTGCAGGCCATGTGCTTGCCATCTATGGCTCCAACGGTGTGTGGTAAGTTCCACTTCTGATACCACTGCTCTGCAACTTTCTTCCATCCTTCTTCAGTGGAGGGGTACTAGAGGAGCTCCTCCTTGTATTCTTCGATGATGGCCTGCACCACTTCTCTGACCACAATGCTGATGGTGTTGGATGGCACCCTGAAGCCGTACTGCATGCTCCTGTAGGAGGTCCCTGAGGCCAGGTGGCGCAGAGTGAGTGCCACCTTGGGCCCAGGTTCCAGGCTGGGCTGGAAGGTGGTGTTTGCCTTGGTCAACCTGGGTGTCAGGCGCTGCACAACTTTGTCAAACATGGCTGGAGGCATCCTCATAAAGTTCTGGAACGCCTGAGTGTCTTCATTCCTGAGCTCCACCATCAGCTTGTTGTACAGTCCGTCCTCTGCTCTTCTAGCGAACGATCTTCGGATCCAGACTCTTTTTGGGTGGCTCCTTTTCTTCTCGCAGTAGATTTCACAGAGCCTGCAGATGGCTTCGCACTGTTGCAGAACGATGGTGGCTGCCGAAAGGACTTTGTTACAATCCACGGTGGACATGACTGGATGCTGTGAAAGAGCAAGAGGCAGATGAAGGCTGCAGAGGTCTGCACCGCTGGGCTGCTGTTCTGAAAGTGAGATGCAGGCGAGTTGCTCCCCCTTTTTATAGGCAGTATAGGTTTTCCGCGAGGCATCCTCTAGGCATCCTCTAGGCATCCTCTAGACATCCTCTAGACATCCTTAATATCCGAGATAGGTCCCCTCTGCGAACGTTTTTTCCATTTTAAATGCTTTGTTTCCGTTCTGCATCCGCTAGGCATCCGTTCTGCATCTGTTCCGCTTCCTCCCTGCGTCCGGGCAGATGGAGTTCCGCGGATGCGCAGCATATGCCTAGCGGATATAGCGGATGCGTAACGGGTGCAGAACGGATGCGTAGCGGATGCAGAATGGACGAACTGGATACATTTTCTGTGCAAAAGTTTTAGGCAGCCCAAAACTTTTGGAGCGAATGAAACGTCCATAAATGGATGCTGGACTGATAGAGAGGAAGCCAAATGGAGGCAGTGAGTACATCGCGTTTTCGAACAGATGGCAAGGGTTTTTGTCCATTTTACATCCTCTTTGCATCCGTTGGTTCAGTGTGACATGGGCTTTAGTTATCACTAATATACTTATTAACAATAGTTTATTACATTTTTAAAAGAAAAGTTAAAGAAAGATACTGTTTAAATACCAGATAAAATAACTAATAAAAACTATTTTCATTATTTCATATTTTGACTGAGTACAACAATAGTGAGTCATCAATGAATCTCTATGTTTCTTTAACTCACGTTAATTACTTTCATGTTCATGTTCTCAACAAATCAGAATTCAACAGGGAGAAAACATGCAGAGTTCCAAATGTAAGAAACTGGCCTGCAGAAGTGTAATTCAAAGACAAATATGCAAATTTTTTGTAGAAAAAAAATATTTCAGATAACTTGCATATATAGGCACTCAGTCCTAAATAGAATATCATCAAAATGTCAGAGAAAAGTCAAAATTACATCCATGGTGATGCAATAGGACAAATGTTTTTAATTATTAATAGGACAAATTTATTAATTAAATCTTTATGCAATCCACCTCTTTTTGGGCATATTCCATCCATTTTCTTATTACATCATAGTATCACCTGTAAGTATATAAGATATGGTATTTGTTTCATGGGCCATGTTTTGCCAGCCTACCATTCCCCATCCACTAAAATAAAGATAAGCAAGAAATTTAAAGAGTGACAATTAAGCATTTATTTTGGCCTGAATACTATTGTAATATTATTATTATTAGTCACTAAGTCAGCCAAATGTTTAGGTTGTATCTGGCATTGTTATATAGCAATAGCAATTAGACTTATATACCACTTTATAGTTTTTTACAGCCCTCTCTAAGCGGTTTACAGAGTCAGCATATCTGGGTCCTCATTTTACCTATCATGGAAGAATGGAAGGCTGAGTCAACTTGGAGCAGGTCAGGATCGAACTGCTGACAGTTGGCAGAATTGGCCTGCAATACTTCATTCTAATCACTGTGTCACCACGGCTCTTCTAATTTAAAACAATTAGTACTAAGCTTCGTATAAAATACTGTGTGTAGGTGATTAATAAATATTTATTGATGTATTTCTTGCACAAGTAGCACATGTGCATGGACGATTTTTCTGTATGTGTGTGTGTATGTATATGTATATGTGTGTGTATGTGTGTATGTACATGTATAGATGGGGATTTAGGAGGCTGGAGGCTAAAATATATGAAAAATGGTTGCAGGAACTGGGTATGTCTAGTCTGATGAAAAGAAGAACTAGGGGAGACATGATAGCAGCATTCCAATATCTCAAGGGCTGCCACAAAGAATAAGCAGTCAATCTATTCTCCAAAGCATCTGAAGGCAGGACAAAAAGCAACGGGTGGAAATTAATCAAGGAGAGAAGCAACTTAGAACTAAGGAGAAAGTTCCTGACAGTTAGAACAATTAATCAGTGGTACAACTTGCCACCAGAAATTGTGAATACATCAACACTGAAAGTTTTTAAAAAGATGTTGGATAACCATTTGTCTATACATACACACACACATACATACATATATCAGATCCTTTCCAAGGCAGATATTTGGTTATTGATACTATTAGTAATATTAATGGTATTATTAGGTTGTTATGTAACATCATACAATCAGTCAGAAGTTCATTATTATTATTCAGTGGCTGAGGTATTTGTTTCAAACTTGGCTATACTGATAGTTTTATGAGCCTGAGGAAACAAAAACTAAACAGGAAATCCCTCTTGCATTTTTCAATCCAAAAGGCCCATCCAAGTTGTGTCTGTTTCACCAGCGGGATTTACCTAATCCCTTTGCTGTAGATTTTCTTGCCAAATTCTTTCTCTACGCTCTTGTGTTTAATCCCCATTATTTGTTCTGCCCAAAGGCCAACAGCCAGAATCAAATAATGTTTTTTTTTTTTTTAAATACTCTTCACTACTCATCTGGTAACTTAGAAAGGATAACTGTATTGCTTATGCAACATTAACCTTGACTAGAATCTTGCAGAAAAGGGATTGCAGGTTGAAGAAAAGCTTTAGTATTTGACACCTGCTCCAACAAAGCCAGAAGCAGCTGTGCATTCATAATGTGCTTTTCTTAAGCTGATGGCATTACGACACCTAGATACTTGAAGATGGCCAATTGCACTATGTTATGTGCATTGAGATACCATGAATGAAGTTTTGGTCATAAATTTAGTTTTTTGGTAGTTTATGCCTAATTTGTCATTATTACAATATTGGACAAGGACTTGCAAGACTCTTTTAAGACTTACAGATGTCTTGGAGAGGATTACTGCATTATCTGTGTAGAGCAGCAGGACAAGGGTTCAAGCCCTTATTTTTGGCAGGTGTAATTTGATATATTTAATGATTTTACCATATCACTAATATAGAAATTGAGATCAAGGGGGCCAAAATGTACCCCTATTTAACCCCCTTTTGAATTAGGCTGACCTCAAGAGAGATCCTTGCATATTACATCTAACCTTGAGGGATGGTACTGATATGTAAGGCACATTACAAATGGAGAAGCCTATGATCAATTGAAGCAGCTTCCATTTTTTCTCATAGCCTGGTCATGGTAACCATACCAAAGGCTGCCTTGAGATCTATAAAGGAAGCATATAATGATACAGTTCTATTGAATGCATATTTTTCAATTAAATGATGGAGGACCAAACATTGTTCAATGGTGCATCTCCCCTCTCTAAACCTAGTTTGTTCTTCAACTATCAAATTGTAACGATCCAGCCATTCCTCGAGTATCTTATATGTGTGATATGTATATATCACATATATTCAAATATATGGAAGTGTTTGGCATAAAGTTTGCTAATGATGTTTAGCAGACCTATTAGTGTATAATTATCAGGATTGTCTATTTTTCCTTCTTAAAAATTGGGACAATCTCCAGGCCCCACTCCTCTGGGACATATTAAATGGTATAGGTGAATAATGCCACCAGGATTGGAATCCACCACTCATAATTTTCTTCAGCACCTTAATAAAAATGAAATTGGTTCCTGGGATATAAACAATTTGAGATTTTAGGAAAATACAACTGAATCTTACGAAATTAATATTCTTTGTTAAAATGTTGTTAAAATGCTACTCGTCTATAAAATCTCATCGTAATATATCTTCCTGGTTATATGGAAATTGATGACTGTATATCATTATTGATTATTTACATTATTTGATTAGTTATTTCCTGCATTCCATGGTAAGTCACTTATTGAAGAAGTATACAAATTGATTTAAGTAAACATATAGTATTGAAAAAAGACCAAAAGATTCTGGTCAATGGTACTGTGATGATTCAGTTACAGTAGGTCAACAAAACTTTAAGTATATTTATTTTGAACAGATTTACTTCAGAGAAGCAATGTTAAAACTTTTGATCTTTTTCTGAATTGTATTTGAGTCTTTTATATTTTTTATTTCAGTATTGATCAGCATAGGAAATTATTGATCAAATCAATAATGTAAACCAGGCACACTACAAATTAGTGTGTCTGTTTTACATTATTGATTTTTATCAATAATTTCCTGTGCAGATCAGTATTGGAATAAAAAACATAAAGTTCCATTAAATATTGCTTGTTTGATATAAAAGTATTTTTCCCTATTGAGTGAGATAGATGACTTTGTAAATTTGATAAATAAAATAAAAATCTGTACTATTCAAAAATCACTGAAAAATAAAAGTAACAGAATATATGGTTGGCATTTTTCTTCTTCTTTTTTTTTTGGTACACAATAGTTGAACTTCCAAAGAGATGCTTTACAGTTAGGGTAGAAGAGTTCAACTATTTTAACATTTGCTGGAAATCTGACTCTGCTAAGAGTTAAAGGTCCAATAAATCATAGTGCCCTTTTTCTAACAATTTCATTTGTCAGAAACTTGAAGGAGGAACAAGAAGATGAGGTCTCTAACCCAGACCTTACATCAACAGAGAGGAATTGGTTGAAGAAGTGAAAGTGACTAGAACCTTGAGAAAAAAAATATTCATGTCATCCTTGAGTTCATTATATCAAAGGAAGGAGGGATGCAAGAGTCAGTTCTATACTGGGTTTCAGAAGAGCACATTTTGATGAATGCAGTTTAAAAGGAGACCAGATCCAGTTGCTTGAAACCCTAAGGGGAAAAAAAAAACTATCCAGGGAGGATTGGAAACCTGTAGTGAGACATTTCAGATGTAGCTGCAAACAATTCCTCCAAGAAATAATAAAAGGGAAGCATCTAAATATGCCACTGTAGATGCATAAAGAGCTTTCTAAGATTCTAAAACAACAAAGGGACATGTATGGGGAAAAAAGGGAAGGGATTATACGCAAAGAAAGAGACAATTATCCAAAACTGTATGGATCCTATCAGAAAAAGAATGAGCTGAATAACATAAGCCTTACAGGAAATGCAACAAACAACAAAAAAGCTTTTTCACGTGTCAGAAGCACGCAGAAAGTCTGATGTGAAGATTTATTGGTGATCGTAACAGCAAGATTACAGTTACAACTGTAATAGCCAAAACTTTTATTATGTTTATCAGATTATAAATAGAAAAAATTATAGGGGAGGAAAAAGGAAAGGGAAAATGTATAAAGGAGTGGGGATGGGAATGGAGATTTTACAGTATCCTTCCTCTGCCATGCCCACCAAGTCACACCCACCAAGCCATGCCCACAGAACAGGTAGTAAAAAATTTTGAATCCCATCACTGGTGGGCACAAGGTATGCTGCTTGTTCACCTCCTTTGCATGGGTTTGGCTCCAATTAGTGGTGATTTGGGAAGAAAGAACTCTGCTTTTCTCCTCTCCTGTTTAACATCTACATGTGACTTCTGGGTGAACTCATCTGTCACCATGAGGTGAAATATCTTTGATGAATATACTCAATTGTACATCTTTGCCCTTGGTGAATTATTATTTTTGTATTTTTCCAACTCATATAATCTCTTTTTGATTCTAGCTTCATTTAAGGATTTTAATATTTAATATCTCATTTATTATTTGTGGACATTTTTATGTGATATAAGTTTAAATTATGCAATAAGCCTAAAACCTGATTAATTTTTGATAGAAATAAAATAAATTTAATTCCTGATGCCCATAGAGAAATTGAAAGAAAGATTATACTTTCTCTCTCTCTCTCTCTCTCTCTCTCTCTCTCTCTCTCTCTCTCTCTCT
>BLBF01000039.1:34251837-34266121 GCA_015471245.1 Laticauda colubrina | reverse complement strand
CTTTCTTTCTTTCTTTCTTTCTTTCTTTCTTTCTTTCTTTCTTTCTTCCTAAATAATGCATGAGACATGCTATCAAACTCACAGAGAAGAAAAATCACATCAGAGTGGAATATGGAAAACATTAGAGCAAACTGATATGAACGCAGATTTTTGCTGTCATCTGAGACTTTAGATTGCTTAGTTAAACAGATGGCTATTGCATGAAATTAAAACAATGTTCTTTCTGTTGCTCAACCTGGAAAACAATCAGGCAATTCAGAGGAACAGAGACAGTTGATGACCCATCTTGTCGTTCTAGACAGGCTCATCTTACTCTTGCCAGCAGAGAGGGACTACTACAAATCCCATCGGTCAAAGAACTCCAATTGTCAGGCTCCAGAAAATCCTTCAAAGGGTAGTGCCCACTTTTTGAAACATCATACCCTCTAGGTAAGATCTGCCCCACCCTCCTATCCTTCTGCAGGATCCTGAAGACCTGGTTATGCCAGCTGGCTTGGGTACCCAGTGGGTAAGTACTTCCCTGGCGGTGGCTGCTGGATTGCTCTCTGCTCTATAGAGCTCTGCCCACCAGAACAACTAGACACCAGGACAGTTTTTTCCCAAAATCCATCACTCTGCTAAACAAATAATTCCCTTAACACTGTTCAACTATTACAAAGTCTGCACTACTATTACTATTAATCTGTCAATCACTCCTTATCACCCATCCCCTCCCACTTGTTACTGTATGACTGTAACTTTGTCACTTGTCTCCTTACAATTTATATTGATTGTTTCCTAGTATGATTTGATTTCTTATTGTACCCGATGACTATTATTAAGTATTAACAGATAACAGATAACAGATAATCAGAGTTGGAAGGAACCTTGTAGGTCATCTAGTCCAACCCCCCACCCAAGCGGGAGACCCTACACCATTACTGACAAATGGCAGTCCAATCTCTTCTTGAAAGTCTCAAGTGATGGCACTTCCACAACTTCTGAGGGCAAGCTGTTCCATTGGTTGATCGTTCTCACTATCAGAAAGTTTCTCCTTATTTCCAGGAGAAATCTCTTTTTTGTTCAGTTCTCAAATCTCTCCTTGTTCAGTTTCCATCCATTATTCCTTGTCTGGCTTACAGGAGCTTTAGAAAATAGTTTGACCCCCTTCCTCCCTGTGGCAGCCCCTCAAATATTGGAACACTGCTATCATGTCTCCCCTGGTCCTTCTCTTTACTAGACTAGCCAAGCCCAGTTCCTGCAACCATTCGTTGTATGTTTTAACCTCTAGTCCCCTCATCATCCTGGTTGCTCTTCTCTGTACTTTTTCTAGAGTCTCAACATCTTTTTCATAATGTGGTGAGCAAAACTGGATGCAGTACTCTAGGTGTGGTCTTACTAAGGCTTTATTGAGCGGTATTAGTACTTCCCTTAATCTTGATTGTATCCCTCTGTTAATACAATTTAGGATTGCATTAGCTTTTTGGGCGGCTGCTGCACACGGCTGACTCCTATTTAGCTGGTTGTCCACTAAGACTCCAAGATCCCTCTCACAGTTACTGCTATTGAGCCTGGTTTCATCCAGTCCATACGTGTACTTTTGGTTTTTCCTGCCTACATGTAGGACTTTACTTTTCTCTACACTGAATTTCATTTTGTTCGATACGGCCCAGTTTTCTCGTCTGTCGAGATCCATCTGGATCCTGAGCCTATCTTCTTGGGTGTTAACTATTCCTGCCAGCTTAGTATCATCTGCAAATTTGGTAAGTTCTCCTTCTATTCCCTCATCTAAGTCGTTAATGAAGATATTGAAGAGTACTGGGCCTAAGACGGAACCTTGTGGCACCCCATTGCTTACTTCCCTCCATGTAGACTTAGACCTATTAAGGACTACTCATTGAGTATGGTTTGCCAGCCAGTTGCAAATCTATCTTGTGGTGGTGATATCTATTCCACTTTTTTCTAGCTTACTAAGAAGTAGGTTGTGGTCTACTTTGTCAAATGCCTTACTGAAATCTAAATATATTATGTCCACAATATTTTGCTGGTCTACTAATTTAGTCACTGTGTTGAAGAATGAAATAAGATTGGTTTGTCATGATCTGTTCTTAACAAACCTATGCTGACTGCTAGTTATTATTTTACTTGTTTCTAGATGTTGGCAGATCTGTTTTTTTATTATCTTTTCCAGTGTCTTCCTGGGTATTGATGTTAGGCTGATTGGTCTATAGTTTCCTGGGTCTGTGTTTTTCCTTTTTTGAAGATGGGAACCACATCAGCTCTTTTCCAGTCCTCTAGTAGTTCCCTGGTGCTCCAGGATTTTTGAAAGACATGATGCAGTGGTTCTGAGATGACCTCTGCCAGCTCCTTTAAAACTCTGGGATATAATCCATCAGGCCCCAGTGATTTGTTTTCATCAAGATCAGACAGGTGTTCTCTTACTAATTTTTTGCTTATTTGAACTTTTATTTCTGGTCTGTCTTTTACAGTTATGTTTTTGGTGAGTTGAGCTATAGTTTCTTTTTGTGTGAACAGATGCAAAGAATGAGTTAAGCAGTTCTGCTTTCTTTCTGTTGCTTGTTGTACCTTATGACTCTTGACTCTTGACTAATAATGTCTCTTTTCTTTTATGTACACTGAGCACATTTGCACCAAGACAAATTCCTTGTGTACCCAATCACACTTAGCTAATAAAATAATTCTAATTGTAAACATCCATCTTTATCATATTGATGTATTCTTGTTGTTTTCTTTTTCAGTGTTTATTTTATTATCTTATTTTACTTCTATTTTGTTTACATTCCTCTCATTTCTTCCTTTTTATTGTTGTAAGCTCCTAGAATAGTCCCATGGTGACATAGGTGACAAATAAGTAAATAATAAATCAATCAAAAAGTCCAATCGTAACAGCTACTGTGTTTTACAAAGGAGGTTGCATTGCTCTGCAGCTCAGTTTGGGTGCTTTGGATACACTGTAGTTTAAAAAAGAAGTATTAACTGACATATGACTTTTGCTCAAGTCAGTAAGATAAATAGTGGAAAAAACTCTTCTGATTCAGTTAGGCATTTTCATATATGTGTGATATATATGAGCTATTTGTCAGACAAACAGGTTTTTGTCTTGGATTTCTTAAATCATATGTGAATATGTGATATATGATCATATGAGTGATATACAATGTGGTATTCAAATTTTTTTACTACCGTTCTGTGGGCATGGCTTGGTGGGCATGGCAGGGGAAGGATACTGTAAAATCCCCAGTGAGAGGTAGTATTTGCCAATTCTCCAAACTACTCAAAATTTCTGCTACCAGTTATCCAGAACCTGCTGAATATCACCTCTGCCAAGACTGCATCAACTTTCTTGGCAGTTGCAGAATACTGCTGGATCATTCCTTTAGTTGTATTCCATCAGGACAGCTGGAGTTTTGTACATTTGTATTAGCTTTTTGCTAAGGGCAGAATCCTACATTTCTAGTCCAGTCTTAAGCGCAAAAACGAAGTGGTTGATTTTTGAGAAGTCATTGGCTCAGTTCTTAGGAAGAATGGCAAACAGAAAATGTTCCTAAGAAAACTTCATGAACTTCTTAAGAATCAAAATTGACTTGAGCATAATTGTGTATATCCACAGAGAAACATCATTGGCCATCCACGACTGGCCTTGATTTGAAGTACAAATCAAACACTGGTGTTGAACCAATCTGTGTTTACGTTGTTACAGGTAGTCCTTGACTTACGATCATTTGTTTAACAACTGTTTGAAGTTACAACAGTGATGAACTAAGTGAGTTACCACTTGTTTCTTGCACTTATGATTGTCATAGTGTTCCCATGGTCACGTGATCAAAACTTGAGTGTTTGGCAACTGGCATGTGTTTAACTGGTTGCAGAATCCTGAGGTCACCTGATTACCATTTGTGACTTTCTAGCTGACTTCCCACAACCAAAGTCATTGGGGGAAATGCAAATTTCTTTAACAACTGTGGCATATAAGATTGTACATTTAACAGTTATGTTGCTTAGTAAGAGATGTTGTGATCATAGATAGAGAACTACCAGGTATGTGTCGATAAATACTTCCAAAACTACTATAACTACTATAAGCAACCTGGAAATTTTGCTTTTTTAAAATCAAAAGTTCCACAGATGACAATAAGAAACATCTCAGAAATGAAAAATTTTCAAGATAAAAATGGATGCAGTTGTATAGAAACCACATTTGCCTTAAGTGAGAAAAATCAAGACAATGTGGATTGTCAAGGTGGGAGTTCATAGATTTGGGTAGGCAAGTCTGAGGATATGTATGCTCTTATTTGTAATGTTGACCAACTCTGAGAAATTATGCTGATACAATCTCATTTTTGAAGTGTAGCACCTTCCTGGGTACTGCGACTTGTATCAAAATCCACAGGCCAATAAATCTTTCATGGGCTTTGTGGGACTGTATATTTTATGGGGAATAACTTATTTTGTTTAAAAAAGAATATATTAACTTTTGAGGACTGATACGTATTTAGACTTTAAGTCCTATGAGAAAAAGTTGGAATTATATCCTTTGTGATGGTAGGAAACAATCTGGGAAGAGGAGATTAAACAGAGTTACAATCATGGTCTTTCAATCTCTGAAGCCCTTATAGAAAAGGTATTCTACTCATTCTCTCCATTACAAAACTAGAACCAACACACATTTTGGATCTGGAGGAAGGTGGAGGAATCAAAGTTGGCTGGGTGAGTTTGGGCCAATCACTAGGAGTTGGGGAGTTCCAGTCCCGCCTTCAACATCAAAGCTGGCCGGGTGACTTTGGGCCAATCACTAGGAAATGGGGAGTTTGCCATGAGTTTATCTTTGCCATGAAAGCCAGTGGGATAAAATAGTCAAGTCAAGATGATACAAATTATATGAAAGGTTAGTAAGTAAGTAAATGAGTACACTAAAACCAGAGCAAATGCAATGATGACATTATTTTATTTTGTATGGTACATTAAAGAGGATTTAGAAAGATGAGGAGGATGAGCAGCAGTAGGAGGAGAAACAATTGGACAGGTCAGGAGGAACATAAATATACACTAGTAGTCAAAAGCAATGTCACAAAAGGCTTTGAAAGATTTTTTTAAAGAAGAAAAAAGGACATTTATATCTTCAAAAGCATTGGTGAGAATGAAGAAGAGCTGGGGGAGCAGGCAGGTCCCTAATCTGTACTGCCAGGATTTCAGCAGCTTTAGTAACCACCACAGCAGCCACAACTGCTGCCTCTTCTGGAGGAAGGGATGCGGCATACCATTATCCCACCGCAACCACCACCACAACCACAGGGCGAGCAAGGCATGTAACAGCATGGGCTGCAGCCGCAGCCCTGCATACAGCCACAACAGGGCATGCAACAGCCCATGGAGCCACAGGAATTTCCACAGGGAATGCAAATGATGGTGGTTCCACCTGAGCCACCGCCGCCGCCACAGCCACATCCGATACTCATGGTTGCTGGTGAAAAGTCTGAAAAAAATGGATCACAAGTGAATGTCATGTCATCTGTTTTGCTCTGGTATAGGCAAGCTCCTTCGTGCCCCCACCAATTCAATGGAATTGGGGGCATTCATTATTTTGCAGTCTTAACTCAACTAACAATGAATCCCTTTTTGCTTGTCTTTGCGGCTTGACTGCAGTTGTACAAGGAACAATCTTGTATTGATGGATCTTCGTTCAAGCCAAATTTGGCTGATAGTTGTTCTACAAGATTTGAGGTCGCTATTTTTCCAGATATACATAAAACCTCAATTCTCCACATCTTTCTGTGAAGCTGGTATTTAACCATGGTGCCCTACTGTTCATATGAACAGATCATCATCTGGATGGACCAGACACAGCTATTCTGCTTCCCAAAGCTACCAGATGGATGTCTTTGAGATATCATGAATTCAGTAGAACCCAGGTGGCCATCTCCAGACAGTAAGCTTTCAGCTTGTGGTTCTCAATAGCTTGTTTGTTGTCATCATCAAATCCACCATGAACTGGCACCATTCCTTAGATAGATCCATCTAGCCAGCATTTTATGTCTGATGGTGACCAAGTAGACACCCAAGAGAAGTTCAGAAACAGTAGCTTCTAGCTATACCCCCATAAGCTTTTACTATTACAGAAAAAGCTCAGGTGAGCTCCCATAACATACCTGGTTGATCTTGAGGAGCTGAAAAGTTCACAACCAACACAGGTAGGTAGAGAGGGATTTTCAGTGGTGGTGGACTTTTTATATTGTCTCTCTGTGCACCTTTTACGCATGAACATGTCACGTCCACTGGAGCCCAAACCTTAAATTAACCACGGGAAAAGACATTTCCTAAAATACGATAATATTTGGTGTTGATTCTCCAGCTTCATTTACCTCTTTTATTAAAGACCTTTTGAGAAATATATTACATGATTAAAATGATTTTCTGGTAGGAATGCTATAATTATCTTCTATAACCAGAAAACCCTGAGGAAATTAAGCCATACTAAGGAATATAGATGTTTGACGCTATGAGATGGTTTACTCACTGGGATGAGGGGAGTTAATGTCATGTACTCATAAGCAAGGAGAGTCAGATCCAGCTTCATTACTGTGTAGCTATTGAATAGCTATTGAGTCATCTGAACAGTTGTTTTGCTCTATTATGAATGGAGTGAAACGAACAATTAGCTTGGACCAAATTTTATAAAAAAACTCACTTTGATTTTTAAAAAATGGATCTGATTTTAGAACATAAAATCATAGGGCTGGAAGGGACCTCATAGGTCTTCTAGACCAACCTTTGCTAGAACATTGTTGTCATCCTCAGGGGTGAATAGGTTGGTTAATCCTGTCAGCCATTTGGATAATGAGACTTCCTTTAACAACTGACAACACTGACTCAAGGTTTCATTTGCTGGATTTTGAAGTTGTTCATCATGCTAATCTGTCCTCTCGTGCTGCTGTGATGATGATTGTCCAAACTGGGTCAGTACAGAAACTTTGGTCTGGCTTTAATTGAGCCAGAAATTGGCTGGCTTCATTGTTAGTCATTCAGAAAGAGAGGGAAGTAAATTTTTCTAAAGCAACTTTCTGATCAAATGATTGGGAAACTTAGAAGTAAATCTGCTGATTGTCCGTGCAAACCTACATACTTCATACCTAAAAATGATACGTGAAAAAGTGCATAGAAGTCAGCCTGGTCAACAGAACCTGACACAGCATTCAGATATTTTAATTAAAATACATAGATGATTACAGCTTTGTCTCCAATAGCCATTGTCACCATTAGCAAGCATTATTTTCTGGAGAAGAGTATGGTTGAAGCTTAGTCACATGCTAGTTGGAGTACTCTAACACCCTCGACAAGGAGCTATCTATCTTGGATAAAAAGGGCAGGGGAAAAAAATAATTTCCTTCCAAACATCAGGTCATCCAAGGCAACTAACCAGAAGGTGATTCAGAAGAGACAAAAAATAATGTCCTTTATACAGCATGTAATCAACCTGTAGAATTTGGTAACACGATGGTTGCTAAATTAGAACGTAGAATCATAGGGTTGAATAGAACCTTGGATGTCTTCTCATCAAACTTCTGCTTGATCATTCTGAATAAATGGCTGGCCTCTTGAACGGCATTAAAAGAAACGGTTGATCTGGGGGTTGGGATAATTGCTTTTTAAATAATACCTGCTCAGAAAAATATTGGAAGGTGGTATACTCAAATGGCAGGTATTTTGTTTGACACAATATTAAAACAAGTCAATCATTATTTTGGATAAATATAGGATGCCAAAGTATCACCTGTTTTGGCATGTGGGTTAATTATAAAATTACCCAGATTCATCGGCAGTTGGAATATTTGTTTTGACAAAGTTTTTGGCAAAATTGGCCTGGAGATGGATGTTTTCATAATGAATGATACTTCTTCACAGCTGTCTCACTTCCAAAGCAAAAATTTCTCTGGCTTTCCGTTTTTCTGCCTAACTTGCTGAACAAAGCGAGGTTGATTTGGCTAACCGTTCTTAAGTGAAAAAGACTCTATGTTGGACAGGAATTATTTTCTTCCAAATTTTAAATTCTTTGGGATGTGCTAGCAGGATGGCAAGAAAGATTCTTGTAGAATTTGATGTTTAGGGGTTTTTTAGCATCCGGATACTGATGGTTTCTGTCTGTTTATTTATTCACACTGCAATTCTTTAAGTATTTGCCAAAGTTCAGCCTGCTGTCCAGTGGTGGGATTCAAAAATTTTTACTACCAGTTCTGTGGGCGTGGCTTCTTTGGTAGGCATGACTTGGTGGGCATGTGACTGTGTGGGCATGGTCAACTTGGCCATGGAGACATTGAATTGGCCACACCCACTCAGTCACATGACCAGTGCTGCAGAGACAAGGTGATTTCCTACGTACCTTCCTCCCCCTTGGGCTGACACACACACAAAAAAAGCCCAACTAAAGATTATGACTGCCTGCCGAGTCTACCTGCCAAATGGGTTTTGTTTTGGGGTGTTTTTGTTTTGTTTTCTACAAGAAGCCCCTCAGAGATAAATTTGCACCACCAAATCTTACTGTACCTTGTTGTTGTGGCACTACCTGTTGCTGCTGTGGGCGCTGCTGTGGCCGTCTGGCTGCCCAAGTAAAGAACCACACGAGCTCAGGGCGACTGTGAGGAGCAAGAGGGGAAGCCAAGGCGCTCGCATCATAGAAGCCAACTTCGCTCTCTCTCGCTCCAGCTAGGTGTTCCCAGTGTGCACAAGGAGCGTGAAGGGACACCGCACGGATGCATTTTAAAAGTCAGAGAACTTTGCCCAAGGCCTCTCATGAATTCAGGGGCTATACCTCTTCCAGTGATGAATTGATGGCCATCTAATGAAATGTCTTCCAGCTCTTAAAGATCGTCTTTAAGAGCGCCCCAATGGAAGAAGCCAAGAACGAGGGCAAAAGTAGCAATGGTGGGGGTGACAGGGGCATGTGATGGGTCCCTCCTGGTCCCCTCCCAGGTGACAGCCAGGGCTTTGGCACCTCCTCTTTTCCTCAGAGATGCGTTGCATGCCTCCCTTCACACTCATTATGGAGGGACACACATGCCTGTCACCCCCACCGCCACTACATTTACTCTTGATTCTTGCTTTCTTCCATGGGGGCGCTCTTAAAGTCGACCTTTAAATGGTCCTGGGACATCTGCCCGCTCATGTGGCACCTGCCCTCCCGGAGCATGCTTTATTCCTTCTCCTGGCAGATGCACCCTCTTCCAGCCTAGCCCAACCAGCCAACAGGTGACCACATGTCCCAGGGCTTCTTGCCCCCACCCCTTGTCATGAGATGCCTGCAGCTGCTGTGTGCTTTTTTCAGTGCAGCTGCAATCCAGCAGCCTCACCCGGCAAATCCAACCAGCTATCACATAGAACAGTGCTGCCCTGGACCATTGGAGAAGTGGAGCAAAGCCAGAGATTAGTAGCCACCTCTTTCACAGTGCAGAACGCGTCCCTGAATCAGATGGCTGGTCTTCTCTTTCTCTGCCTGTTCGTTTTATATGCTGAGGAGGAGGAGACCAGCTGGCCAAAGGGGCGGCTGCTGGAGGTGACTCTTTTTTGGTATCCAGCCGCCTCTTTCGGTGCAGAAATCCTCCCTGAATCCACCAGCTGGTCTCCTCCTCCTTGGCCATATAGAACAAATAAGCAGATTTGGGGAGGCTTCTTGCACTGCAAAAGAGGCAGCTGCTAATCTTTGACTTTACTCCGCTTCTCCAGCGATCTGATGATGCCCCAGCTGCTTGGTCTTGCTGGGCCGGGCACAAAGACCAGGGTGTGCTTTTTTCAGTGCAGCTGCTGGACTGCAGCCATACTGAAAAAAGCACACAGCAGCTGCAGCCATCTCACAATAAGGGGGGGGGGGGCAAGAAGGGAAGAAATTTCTTTTCCATATGCTTTTAAGCTATAATCTTCCCAAATTCTGTGTTTTTGGCCTATATTTGGCCTCTTTTATGGATATACATGCCCCTTCAACAAAATGCATGGCCCAACGCTGCATATTACCAATGCAACATTATTCAGAATAATGATGGACATTATATGCAAACGATAATATGCTGGCATTACTATTCTGCTACTAATAGCAACATAATAAATGTTTATCTTTGTAATTTTAAACAAGTCATTTCAAAACTCATTAATAGTTTTCTGTGAGACATTGGGTAGAAAAAGAGAAGTTACAGCAAGTAATAAAATCTTATCAACTGTCAGCAGAAGCTTTCAAAAGTTCAGTAGGCAAAAATTTTTCACTATTGGAAATGAAGACATTAAACCAGCTGAATGCCTACTATTTTAAATGCTCGATAGAACATACATTAGGGTATAATTTCTTTGCTAGGCATTCTGAGCATTCAAAAAAATTACACTAAAAGCAGTTTCACCTTGACAGCTTCATCCTCCAATGGTATCTAGATAAACTTGTTCTACAGTTATATTTCATACCCGAGGGAGTCATCATACTTTCACACATTTAAAGTGCGTTCTATTTCTTGAATTTTGCTGACTTTTCAAGGTGATGGTTGTGTGTGAAAGTGTAGTAGTATACAGCTATTCCATCACAAGTCAATTTAATTAAAGGGTATAGTAAATAAACTCAGCTTACTAGTCAAAAAGTAATTTTGAGCTTTTAAACAGTATGTACATTCGGGTAAGTGTTTAATAAATCTATGTGACCAGGGTTGGACTGCTGTGGGTTCAGGAGAGCCCCTAGCTAAGATTATGTGCAGTTCAGAGAAACCCCAAATCCAATTCCTGGTTGGCCCTGCCTACTCTGCTCCCCCCCCAAGGAGTCTCCATGTGGCCCATTTTGGATGGAAGAAAGTGCAGGGCAATGCAGAGGCTCTGGGAAGACAAAAACAGGCCTCCCAGAAGTTCAGAAAGGCCAGAAATGGGCTTGTTTTTGGGTTCCAGAGAGACTACAGAGCCAGGGGAGGATGTTTTTGCCCTCCTGGAGGCTCGATGAAAGCCTCCAGAGCCCAGAGAGGACAAAACTCCCCCCACTGTGGTGTAGGAGGCCAAGTAGGCCACATCCACCATGGCCACTCACCCAGCAACCAGGCAGAAAACTCCTTGCTAAATTTTTTGAAGCCCATCCCCTGCACATGATCATAATGTGTATACATTGGATGGCATGTGTCTTCCACAAGAATTGTTGCTTTCATGGAAAATAAATGACATTTTTCATGAAGGGTTAACTTGTTTAAATGGCCTCTTAGCTGAGAGAACTTTGCTCACAGATATTCTGAGGCTAGGCAGGGTTTCAATTTTTATTCAAAAAGAAGTGATGGAGTATGCAAAGGCTCAAAACAGAGAATCACAGTTCTTTAACACAGCAGCATTTTTCCTAAGACCATATAACAACTGTGAAAGATAGCCATATGATCCCAGGAAAAGGAAGGTTATTTTAGAGAGTTGAAACCTGCTACTGCAGTCACACCAGATTATTTTCAAGAGGGGTACAATTTAATAAATAGTTCCACACACAGCAGGGATATTGTTTAATATAGGAACTGATGATGAAAACATTGGATATAATTTACACATGGGTAGTAAGTATAAAGTAAAATGTACAACAATATAATGCCATTGGCTCCACTTACAGCAGGTGGTCACAGTTCCCCTAAAACCAATATTTTTAAACTAAATGGTTTCTCCTTCCTTCCTTCCTTCCTTCCATACTAGCATTAGTAACTTTATTGTGAAATATACTTCATATTATTTCTTTTTAAAAAAAACTACTGGAAATGTGTAAATCTGTGCTGCAGAATAAAAATCAGCCTTAAATTTGACATTTGCTTTCAATAGAAGTTTTGTAAGCTGTATATTTTTTCTTTCAAATGTTTCTACCAGCAGAAGGGCTCTAGGGGACAATTTCCCTTCCTCCAGGGAATCCAAGTCGAAGAAATAATCCCTTGTAGTTGTGAACATCTTAAGTTGTTATTTATCTCATTAAGAAACAACATAGATCCAGCATAGGTACAACAGATGTAGTCCTCATTTAACAACACATTGGAACTGGATTCTAACTGCTAAGCCACAGAATAATAAAGTTGGACATGATTGCCCCATTTAGCAATGAAATTTCCAGCACTTCTGTTTGTGTTGTTATGCAAATCACCATTGGTCATTAAGCAAGGATATATTTAATTCAAAAGCTGTTTATTAGGGATTTAAAATTGCATATTTACACTGTTCTACATTCTAGTAAGTAAAAGAAAACATAACTTTTTTTCTTTTAATTATAATTCAGTGTAAATGTAAATTTAAAACTCTCTGTCTACCTGGTTCTCATTGTTCAAGCATTATAATAAGACTTGTGGACTTCAACTCCCAGAATTCCTGAGCTAACATGCCCAGAGGAGGATTTCTGGGAGTTGAAGTCCACAAGCCTTAAAGCTCTCATGTTTGAAGAGCCTTGCATTATGTGATGCCTCATATTCTTTGCTCATTGAGCTATGCATTGCTTTACATATACATTTTTGAAATTAAATTTCAATAACAGTGTATAAATCGTGTCAATAACAAGTTCAACATTTTTCACACGATACAATTTCAATGTCAACTCATAAAACATTTTGTATACACGTTTTATAGTTGACAACAAAAAGAAGGGGGGGAGTTTCAAAGATCAGGCAACAGGGTGGAATCGAAAGTACAGTCCATTCATATTTTCCTGCAATGAAAAAATCTACTTGGAGAACATGATTGATGACTCTTGGCTATGGACATTTTTCATTGGATGATACACCAGAGGAGTGGGTGGAAAAGTGGGATAAAGGGTGACAATGAATTACGTATCTCAGAGTTGGCTACACCCAGGTTTATGCCAGACATAGAATGTTTATTTCAAATAAATCCTCTTTAGTTTGGGGAGTGTGGCTCGAGGCTCATGATTAATTGGAGTAGCTGCAGGAATCCTGACATCCAAATTCATTTTTACAAGATCAAATCCCATACAATTTTGTCAAGTTTAAATTTTTCTTTCAATTGTATATATGTAAACCAATGAAAGATATGTCCTTCTGACTCCAACTCCATTTTAGATTTAAGATTAAGTTTATCTTGAATAAAATTTATTATTTGACTGTCTGTGTATGTGTGTGTGTGTCTTTGGGTATGCATTTGTTTTTATTTCCTGACTGCCAAGGGAGAAAAATTGGCATAGTTCTTCACTACTTTTGGAATATTTATCACCATTATTTAATCCAGTCAATGGAGATGGGCACAAATGCCACATTTTGGTTAAAAAAACCAAACTAATACATTCTGCAAATTTTTTCATCAACACAACAGAAATAAATTGTGATTGAAAAAGGACAATAATCTAAGAAAATTGCTTATCCCTTAAGAGTGAGGCAAAATATTTTATCTAGCACTATACCAATATGCTCATTTACCTCCATTTTATTTTTGCATCAGTCAGTTCAAAAAGGAAAAAATATATGAATGACAGTGTGAATTTTAGAACACTTATTTTCATATATATGTAATATGTGTGTGTGTGTGTGTGTGTGTGTGTGTGTGTGTGTGTGTGTGTGTGTGTAGTATTTAGGTTTCTTTGGGTATTTTCCCACATCTTAATATTTGTGCTTTTATTATAGCGACGTTTTGGCAGAATCTCATCTGCCATCCTCAGGCTTGTGTATTGGATTCTTTTTAATCTTGTGTGTCAGGCTTGGCAGCCATTTTTTGTTTGAATTTGGTGCTGGCTTTCTGCTTTATTTGAATGGTTTTTTCCTCATCCTCATCCCAATCTGGTACATTTTTAATGATATATCTTGTATATTAAATTATATATAATTAAAAAGCAGAATATACACTTAAATATCTGCATATCCCTAACATGCACAGTGGTTTTATACTGGTACAGGAAGAAGTCATCATCTCCTACCATTTGGAAGCTATATGGCACATATAAGTCCTTCCATTTTTGAGCTTTTAAACTGTAAAGCAAAATGCCCTTTATAACTAAATGACCATAGTAAAGGAAAGGTTAGTATCAAAGAACATCTGCCTAAGGGAGAGGATTTCTTATTTTGTTCTCAGACACTAGGATTCTATAAAGTTCAAAGTGGCATGATGGATACAAAATAATACTCCTAGAGACAGCCTGCAGGTGGGGAAGGATAGGTGGAAGGTTTTGGCACAAGAGGCAAACACACAATATTTCAGTATCCTGCATGCATATTCTCTCTCTCTCTCTCTCTCTCTCTCTCTCTCTCTCTCTCTCTCTCTCTCTCTCTCTCTCTCTCTCCCTCCCTCCCTCCCTCCCTCCCTCCCTCCTTCCCCC
>BLBF01000039.1:34228341-34250165 GCA_015471245.1 Laticauda colubrina | reverse complement strand
ATGCAGAGCGGATGCAGAGCGGATGCAGAGCGGATGCAGAGCGGATGACGCGGATGCGTAGCTGCATCCGCTTTCATCCTTTCTCTGTCCATGCTACTAACGCTGCACGTCCGTTCCACTTCCTCCCTGCGTCCGTTTACCGCTGGAAAGGATTTGAGTTGCATGGATGCGCAGCGGATACCTAGAGGATATAGCAGATGCGTAATGGATGCAGAACGGATGTCCCCTGTATGCCTAGAGGATGCAGAACGGATGCATTGGATACATTTTCCGCTCAAAAGTTTTGAGCAGCTCAAAACCTTCTGAGCGGATGAAATGTCAATAGATGGATGCTGGAGTGATAGAGAGGAAGCAAAACGGAGGCAGTGAGTACAGAACGGAAGCATCGTGTTAACCAATGGATAGTAAGTGTTTTTCTCCATTTTACATCCTCTTTCCATCCATTGGTGCAGTGTGACAGGGGCTTAAGATACTACTTAAAATGAATACATGGATCCATTCCTGTGTTCAGTGTGGGATACTTGCCAGAGTACAAAGATGTATTTGGTTTGAATGAATACTTTAAGGCTAGGTCCCACTGGCTGACAGACGCAAAACATATGCAAAAAGGACACAGCGGACGAGCAAAATTTCGGGGGTGGCTCCGTCCTTTGTCATCCACTCCCAAAAGTGATGAAAATTTGCTTAAACAGAACAGAAAAGAACGGAAAAGAACAGACGTGGGTAGGAGAAGGGAGAGAGGAAACAGTACACCGTTTCCGAGGAGCATGAGGAGGAGGTGCTGGAATGGCTGAGGGAGAAAGAGTATCTATGGAGAAAGGGCCACAGACTCTATCACGACACCAAGAAGAAACAGGCAGCTTGGAGAGACAAGGCAGAGAGCCTGGGGGACACTGCAGATGTACTCCTGGGATGGTGACAGCACATGCACACCTGGTATGGCAAGCTACATCTCAAAAAATCTGGGCAGGCCGCTGTCAAGCTCACTGACCGGGAGATGGATGTCATGGCCAAGTGCAGTTTCCTGGAGGGTGAGGTCAGCCACCGAGGAGCAGCCCCCATGACACCCCTCTCTCTCAGACAGCCCACAGACAGCCAGTCCTCTTCCAACCAGGAGCCAGCGAGCCTGTCCAGGCAGGTGTCTTCAGAGGGCCCCACGGCAGAGACCCCCCCCCGACAGCTGCACTCCCCATGCCGGCAGACTTGGAGCATCCCCGGTCACAAATGGAGGAAAAAGCAGCAGCCACCAGAGGACAACCCACCCCACCCCCACCCCCAGCTCCAGAGGATGCAGGCAGAGAGGCAGACTGGAGGGCCAGAACCACAGTGTGCTGTTGCAGATCAGGAACACAATGAAGACCAGCACAGAACTTCTCTCTCAGCTGGTCCACTTGGACAGAGGATCCTCGGGCTAAAACATCTTCATCATCTACATGAGCCACACCCTGAGGGACCTGCCTGAGGCCCAGTATCAGGTGATGAAGGAGAAGATCACAGCATTTCTGCACAACCCTCAAGGCCCAGCTGAAGCTGCTCTGACCCAGTCCAGGTCTGCTCCTCCACCCCAGGCAATGTCACAGCCCTTCCACGGCTTTCAACAGCCCCTCAACTACCAAGGCTACGACTACCAGGACTTTCCACAGCAGAAGCAGACCTTCCCAGTCCAGGCCCAGGTTCATCGCACACCACAGACACCAGTTCTCACCCAGCTGCAGACCAGACAGCCCCACTACACTCCTCCTTCTTCCACCCCACAGCCAAGCCTGTCAACGGACAATCTGTCATCAGTCTTGGGCTTCACATCTCAGGTCCTTGATGAAGGGCCTCTCAACCTCACAGGACTGAGTCAGCTCTCTGAGAGCTTCCTAAACACACCATCCCCTGTTGTAATAAAGGTTATCTTTGCTTAAGACACTTGGTTCATTTTTTTTTACTTAATAAAGTGTTGGTGAAAATTTTGAAAAAATGGTTAAGCCTTTGCATGCTTGTGGGATAGATAAGGATAGTTGTGGGATAGATAAGGATAGTTGTGGGATAGATAAGGATAGTTGTGGGATAGATAAGAATAGTTGTGGGATAGATAAGGATAGTTGTGGGATAGATAAGGATAGTAGTGGGATAGATAAACCTCCAGTGCAAGCATAATGGGACTGTATGGTCCACCATCCCAACTGCCACACATATGGACCTTTATTATCAATAACAATTTATTTACTGATCAACACATTTCAAAATAAACAAAGCTCTTTATTAATGCCCTATTCATTGTCGGACCACTCAACATACATGGCACAATTTCATCAGTGTTGTGCAACAGCTTCTAGGAAGCATCCATTAATCATCTATCATACTGTCTTGCCACTCCACTGCTCCAGCTGGGGAGTTGCACCAGTGTCTCAGTAGGTTGCACTGCTTCTTCCCTTCACGTGAAGCTCTGTTGGGGCCTTATACCTCCACAGTGTCTATCAGGTTACATCCTTGCCTCCATTCACCAGGCTCCAAGTCCCCATTCCCTTGTTGATGGTCCACAAGTCTGTTCTGCAACACTGGGTAGCGGGTGCGCATGAGATTGTGCACGATGCAGCAAGCTTCCACGATGCTCCTCACAGTATGTGCCTCATGTTGCATGGTGGTGAGAAGTATCTGGAACCTGTTGGCCAGGATGCCAAAGGCATTCTCCACCACCCGTCTTGCCCTGGACAGCCTGTAGTTGAAGATCCTCTCTTCACGGGTGAGGTATCTTGAACTGTATGGCTTCATAAGGTAGGTTCTGAGGGAGAAGGCGTCATCACCAACGATGAAGTAGGGCACATCTTGTGTGTCATTGGGTAGGGGGTCTGGATCTGGAAAACCCATGATGAAGTTGTGTTGCAGCCCATCCTTGAGGTCACTTGCGTTGTATACCTGGCTATCTGAAGCTAACCCGTTGCCTGAAGCATCGATGTAGATGAACTTGTAGTCAGCATCAACCATGGCAAAGAGGATGATGCTGAAGAAGCCCTTGTAGTTGTAATAAGTGGACCCTGAGTTGGCTGGAGCTTTTCAGGCCACATGCTTCCCATCTATGGCTCCAATGGTGTGGGGAAAGTTCCACCTCTGATACCACTCTTCTGCAAGTTTCCTCCAGCCTTATTCAGTGGTGGGACACTGGAGGAGCTCCTCCATGTATTCTTCAATGATGGCCTGCACCACTTCTCTGACCACTTTGCTGATGGTGTTGTGTGGCACCCTCCACGCATACTGCATGTTTCTGTATGTGGTTCCAGAGGCCAGGTGGCGCAGAGTCAGTTCCACCTTCAGTCCAGGGACCAGGTTGGGATGGAAGTTGGTGCTCAGCTTGGTCAACCTGGGTCTCAGATGCTCTACAACTTCGTCAAACATGGCTGGTGGCATCCTCATGAAGTGACAGAATGCACGAGGGTCTTCATTCCTCAGCTCCACCATCAACTGGTTATACAGTCCAAACTCCATTCTTCTCATGATCCATCCTCGGACCCACACAGCTCTTGGACGTCTCCTTCTTCTCCTTCTGTGTAAAAGGTTAAACAGTCTGAAGACGGTTTGGTTCTGGTGATGAATGATCGCAGCTACCATACGGACTGTGTCATGATCCATGGTGGAGACCAATGGATGATGTAGAAGACCAAGACCAAGGGTGAAGAGGTCTTTACACCACGGCCGCTGGACTCATACTGAGATCCAGATGATTTCCTCCCTCTTTTTATAGGAAATATTGGTAGTCCGCTAGGTGTCCTTCTACATACTCAAGACATACTGCCGACATCCTAAATATCCAAGATACAAACGTTTTGTCCATTTTAATCCTTTATATATGAGATGCATACACTTACATCCTTTCTATTTCCATGCTACTAACGCTGTGTGGACGTTCCGTGTACCTTTTGTTTCCTCCCTCTTTCCGTTTTCAGCTGCAGTGGATGTGAGTTGAGGGGATGTCCAGAGGATGCAGAGGGGATACAGTGGATGTTTAATGGATGATAACAGACATAGAACGTTTGTTGCCCATATATGTTGCGGATGTACATCGTACACAGCGGAAAGTTCATCCGTTCAAAAAGTTTTGTGCAGCTCAAAACTTCTTGCGCGGATGAAATCTCAGTGGACGGATATTCCAAGGATAGAGCGTATGGAACACGTATGCAGTGAGTACACAATGGATGCATAGCGTTTTCCAACGGATGGCAAACTTTTTTGTCCGTTTTACATCCTCTTTGCATCCGTTGGTGCAGTGGGACAGGGGCTTTAATAGCAGAGGTATTATTCAGCAGGTTCTGACCAGTTCTGGAGAATGGTAGCGGACATTTTGAGTAGTTTGGAAAACCAGCAAATACCACCCCTGACTGGCCTCATCTATTATCTGCCTCCCAAGTCCCAGCTAATTGACTGGGACTTCTTTGGTTGTCCTGCACAGGAGAACGGAACTGGAAAGTAAGTTAGTGGGGTGGGGAGGGGATGGCATTTTGCAGTAACTTTCCCCCAGGAGTGGGAAGGGAATAGAGATTTTACAGTATCCTTCCCCTGCCACGTCCACCAAGCTACACCCACCAAGCCATGCCACGCCCACAGAACCAGTAGTATTTTTTTTTTAATACCACCACTGCTTAATAGGTAAACATTAGGTGGCAGCATCACATTAGGGAAGAAGAAGTTGTAATTTAAAATAATTATTTGTCTCTTTACAATTTTCACAAGCTAATTAATTCCCAGAGCAGAGCTTACGCCATTCGACAAGGAAACAAAAGAATGAGAAAAAGTTCTGTTTTCCTTCTATGGGCAGATATTAGGATCCAATCCATTGGAGTTTAGTATCATGCATGTATTCTTAAAATAAATTATTTTCAGATAATATACTGTGTTTCTCACAAAATAAGGCCAGGCCTTATTTTTTTTTGACCCCTGAAAAAAATGGCTAGGCTGTCTTTTTGGGGGTGACTTAATTTCCTCCCCCACCTAGAGAGGCCCATATGGATGTACCTTGCCGCAAGGCTGCTTCTATCAGCTGACGAAAGCTCCCCAAAGGCAGAGTCCCCAGCCGCTTCGGGGAGTGGCATGGCTGACCATGTCCCCTCACCTTTAGGCAGTCTCTTTCAGGCAATGGAAACTCCCCAAGTGCAGTCACCAGCCACATCGATCGGCTGGTAGAAGTGGCCTCGGGGCAGGCACACAAACATACTCCCCAGCCTCAGGGCGAGCGCATACACACACACACTCCCCTCACTTGAGGCCACTTCTACCGGCCAATCGAAGTGGCTGGTGACTGAACTTGGGGAGCTTCCATCGCCCGAAAGAGACATGGGCAGCCACGCCTCACACCAAAGCGGCTGGGGACATTGCCTTCAAGGGAGCTTTCATCTGCCAATAGAAGTGGCCTCGCAGTGAGGGGAGTGTGTGTGTGCACTCGCCCTGAGGCCACTTCTACCAGCCGATCGAAGTGGCCAGTGACTGCACTTGGGGAATTTCCATTGCCTGAAAGAGACTGCCTAAAGACAAGGGGACACAGGCAGCCACGCCTCACCATGAAGTGGCTGGGGACTCTGCCTTCAGGGACCTTCTATCGGCTATCGGGGTATTCTAGCCTAGGCTACCTACCAGGCGCTCCTAAAGGCAAGTTTTCTCCCCACCCGCCTTCCCTCACCCCCATTTCTCTTCACCTCGTGTAATTCTAACGAACGATGTGAGAAATGGCAGGGAAACACATGGTTTAAATAGGCCTAAACTTTGGGGGCGGGGCTTAATTTCACCTCATGCCTAGAAATCATGCTGGGCCTTCCTATTGGTGGAGGCCATATTGTTGGAGAAACATGGTAGCATTACTATAAGGACATCAATAAGCCTTGAATCTATTGTAATAATCTTCTCCCATACTCAGTGCCCTCTGCTCCATTACTGTTTTCATTGATACCACTGGGAAAGTAGCAATTTTCTGTTTGACAAGTGATTTATGACTGAGAAATTTAATTGCTTCCCCCTGAGAACGTCACATTGTCCAGAGTATATCACAATTCTCATGTGTATACTTGAGAAACATTTTTTTTCTTGTTCAGAATGTTGAAATGTAGTCTTTTTTAAAAAGACAATGAAATGAGATTCGATCAGGAGAAAAACTATTATTATTGCACAATGAGTACTTGCTTCAAGTCACTTATCTCAGCCCCTTTAATTATGCAGCTATTCAAATATCTTGTGTGCCTATGAGGAAATATATTTTTGTACAAATATTTAAATTTCTGATAGTTGCATGCCTTGACATTTATTAGAATGAAAACATAGAGTTTAGGAAACGGTCAGATAGCAGATTTAACAGTTTTCAGTAAAGAGAATGTTGGAAACCAGTTCAGTCTTCAAAATACAAGGAGAGATTTAACCTGGAAATAAGGAGAAACTTTCTGACAGTGAGAACAATCAACCAATGGAACAGCTTTGCCCTCAAAAGTTGTGGGAGTGCCATCACTTGAGACTTTCAAGAAGAGATTGGACTACCATTTGTTAGAAATGGTGTAGGGCCTCCTGCTTGGGTGGTGGGGGTTGGACTAGATGACCTACAAGGTCCCTTCCAATTCTGACTATGTGTTACGTATGGACGTACGTACGTTTGCAGGAAATGAAGTGCCATCTGATTTGTTCCTTCACTGATATGGTCCACTCATTACTTCATGTAGACAGGAACTGACAATTTGATCCTCCATTCACTCGCAGTCCTTTGCAAATGAATCCTCCTCATGTTTTCCTAATCTGCTTGACAAGTACTACTTAAGCCCATGTAATAAACTGGTAATAGTCTTCATTCTAATCTCCTATCCAGTGGCTAGTCACTGGATGTCCATTTCATCCTTGGTTTGATGGCTGCTAAGTTCTACCACTCGGTCCCATTATTTCCATCCAACTGCTGCACTAAATATCTCCCAATCGCTGTGTTTTATCACTTCTCATGTTTCCACCACAAGCCATACATATCAGTGGTGGGATTCAAATTTATTTTACAACCAGTTCTGTGGGCATGGCTTGGTGGGCGTTGCAGGGGAAGGATACTGTAAAATCTCCAGTCAGAGGTGGCATTTGCTGGTTCTCCGAAGCACACAAAATTTTCACTACTGGTTCTCCGGAACTGGTTAGAAGCTGCTGAATACCACCTAACAGATAACAGATAATCAGCATTGGAGGGACCTTGTAGATCATCTAGTCCAACCCCCTGTCCAAGCAGAAGACCCTACATCATTTCTGACAAAATTTTTTGAAAGTCTCAAGTGATGGCGCTCCCACAACTTCCAAGGGCAACTTCCATTCCATTGGTTGATTGTTCTTGCTGTCAGAAAGTTTCTCCTTATTTTCAGGTTTAATCTCTCCTTGTTCAGTTTCCATCCACTATTCCTTGCCTGGACCTCAAGTGCTTTAGAAAATAGCTTGACCCCTTCCTCTCTGAGTCAGCCCCTCAAATATTGCAACATCTGATACATATCCTTTTTAATCAATTTAAAGTACATTCAAGTTTTTGCTCATTCTGTGCCCACAATACAGGCTCCCTGTTTACTGGTTTTGAAGTTGTAACATAGGTAGAATTGAACAAAGCTACAAAGCCTCAATGAATTCTTCTTCTATGGAATTATAAATATTTTCAATATTTTAATTTTCTATTGTAGGAAAATAGAGGTGATGCGGTGAAGGAAAAGCCCTCCACAAAGAAGTATACAAGGGTCTTTCAATGGCACTCTTCTTTTTCTGTCTTACAAGTACCTTTGTAGTACCTGTTAAGTGTCAGATCTGTGTTGGGACTTGGACTTACTCAGAAGGAGAAAGCTTACTTTCCATCTGTACAATGGTCAACTGGTGGTAGGTGATACCAATTGAATGGGCTATCTCCAAAATGGTACTTTGCAAGTACATGGTTTCATAATACTGGCTTGCTTGCTGCTTTCTCACAAAAGTTACTGTGGCCTTGAGTTTCTGGGATTTATTGGCAAATGTTTGGATACAAAACTAGGTGACACCTCTTATTTGAGATATAGCAATTCTTGGTTCTATTAAAATTGCTGTTGTGGGATGGAGAGTAGCATAGAACCCGTATCGTTATACACAATGAATCCCAATTGTTGTTGAATTAGTGTTGATCAGATGATCTTTATTTATTATTGCCAGCTCTGAGGATGTTCTCTTTCCATAGTCTCGCTATCTCACCAACAGCCTCATATTCTACCTTCCATGGGAATATAACTGGAAAATGTCATTACTGAATGTTCTTAGTACTTCCTCTTTGCTGATTAAACCTTTGCTATACTGCAGAAAAGAGACACAGTGGCTCAGTGGCTAAGATGCTGAGCTTGTCAATCACAAAGATCGGCAGTTTGGCAGTTCAAATCCCTAGCGCCTTGTAATGGAGTGAGCTCCCGTTACTTGTCCCAGCTTCTGCCAACTTAGCAGTTTGAAACCATGTAAAAATGCAAGTAGAAAAATAGGGACTGCTTTGGTGGGAAGGTAACAGTGTTCCATGTGCCCTCAGTGTTTAGTCATGCCAGCCACATGACCATGGAGACATCTTCGGACAGCACTGGCTCTTTGGCTTTGTAACTGAGATGAGCACCACCCCTAGAGATGGAAACAACTAGCACATATGTGTGAGAGGAACCTTTACCTTTACACTGCAGTATGAAGTTACACCTATCTCTGGGGACTCTTGCTACCCAATGTTTCTGCATGGCTTCCTGCTTTAGGTTGGCAATGGAAAATGATGCTATAGAGCATAGCTCACCAGAATAAGTAAACACAAGAACATTTTTTCCCGAACGCTATCACTCTGCTAAACAAATAATTCCCTCAACACTGTCCAACTATTTATAAAGTCTGCACTGCTATTACTATTAATCTTCTCATCCCTCTTTATCAGCCATTCCCTCCCACTTGTGACTGTATGATTGTAATGTTGTCGCTTGTATCCTGATGATTTATATGGACTGTTTCCTCGTATGATTTGATTGCTTATTGTACTCTATGACTATCATTAAGTGTTGTACCTTATGATTCTTGACTCTTCACAAATGTGTCTTTTCTTTTATGTACACGGAGAACATTTGCACCAAAACAAATTCTTTGTGTATCCAATCACACTTGGCCAATAAAAGAATTCTATTCTATTCTAAAAGGGGGATGGGATTGTTATCCATGAGTTTTCATGCACATGTGAGAAGAAAGTAATGGAGAACAGCACTTGTTGCAGCTTGATTACAGTAGAAGGACGTCTTCATTACAAGACTGTTATAAAAAAAGGGGGGGGGAATATGAATCAAAACATTTTCTCCAACAGAAAAAAGCAGTCCTTATGCTCCATGAACATAGATAACTCAATTTGTAGATTGAATGTTCAGTGTTGAGAACGTTGACAGTTTGAAGTGTTGGGACATTTTGGAGCACTTCCTTGAGGGCTACCTCATTAGGAATCAATCAGAAACCTATAGCTGCAGATGTGAAACTGTGAGAGGCATCCTGGAACAAATTTTGGTAAAATTGGCATCCACCTGTTCCAAAGCACAGTCCAAAAAATGTGAAGCCAGTGCAGTAGGTTCAACTGAGTCAAAGGCACCCAGTGATTTTCTGGGTGAAGACCCAAGTCTCTTTGAAATAGGTGGATAGGACCTTCCTCTGAAGGCAATACTTCACCCAGAGTCTGAATAAAATATGACAATAGATATCTGCGCTGTCCATTTGTCAAAAAAAATAGTAGCATCAACCACAACCCCCTGAGTTGTGACTTGGAAAAAAAAGGTAGAGTTGGAATGGCAGATCAGAGTGACATGCTGAAAAGAGGGAAAAGAGCAGCTGATGCTCATAAATATGCTCCTCCGAAGTAGAAGAACAGACAGAAGAAGCAGTATATCAGAGGTCTCCAAATTTGGCAACTTTAAAACTTGTGTACATCAACTCTCAGAATTCCTTCTTGAACAATGGTCATAAGTAACTTTTCCAGTGCTGTTGTAACTTTGAATGCTCACTACATGAACTGTTCTAGGTGGAAGAGTACTTGTAAATCCTAAAAGAAAAAATGGGTACTAGTAGACTTGCTTACCAGTTAGTGATGTTTACTTTTCTATCAGAGAAATTATTCCTCAGCAGCTCTGGTCTGGACAAAATTCCAACCATATCTTGCTGCCAAACTACTGCAATGAACACTGGAATTTGTTATATTGGCTTTAGGAAAAACTAAAAATAATCTGAGGTTTAAGCACCCTAGCTCATAACATAGATATGCCGCACCTTCCATCAAATTCTTGGTAACTTTAAGCATTCTTTTAAAAAAATGGAATCCATCTATTCTAGCTCTTTTGGACCATGAAATTTGTTGGGCTGTGGAATTTTAATCACTTTACGCTAGGGTTACATTTCCCCCAAACCTTGCATAAAGCAGATTCATATAAAGTAAGATATAGAACCAGTGGAGGAAAGAAGGTTGCACGCTGTAGTATCATATTTTATAACCCAAATCCACCGATAAATGCACTCATAAATTTTTAGAGCCTTATTCTTAAACAGTACTTTATTTAAACATTTTTCTTCAATGTCTCATGTGTTATATACAGTTAAGTTATTTTCTCTATCTTTTCCAAGAGGGACTTCTAATGTACATTGGTTATCCTGGCAGACAAAGAGGTTGAATGAATCGTGGCTCTGCAAATTGTATTAGCATTCTTTGTTATATTGCACACGATAGATACGCTCAGGTTAAACTCTTATCTTTGGGCTGAGGATCTTTCACTATCTGTGGTATGATGCAATATGTCCAGCACTGTTTTCTAGTATTAGAGAGGTCCTTTTCATTTTGGGCAAAAGAGCTGAATGAGATATCGATGCCTGTTTTGGCAAGTTAATAGCTATTGCAGGCATTGAAGGTAAGCTGGAAACAAATGCACAACATGATGATGAGTAAGGACAGAAAATGCTGTTGATGAAAAAATACTCAGATAGTTTTAGCAGGAAAAAGTCTTATATGTTTCTAGGCCGTTGGTGCAGAATGATTATGTATAATGGCTATTTGTTTTTTTGGGAAACAGCAAATTCTTGGATAAAAAAGATTTTTCATATAATGCAAAGGAAATGTGTACAAATTCACAGTAGAATGCAACAATTTAGCACAGGTAGTGGCTTACATTTATTTTTTAAGTGACTTTTCAAAGTTATGGTGACACTAAAAAATGGGCATAAAAACCCATCCTCCCAGGGCTCCTGCAATTTCCCATAATTCCAACTGCAATCTGATGAACTATTGGGCTTTTTCCTGGTCTTCCCCACCCCACTGCAGTGGTGGGATTCAAATTGTTTTACCGCCAGTTCAGTGGGCGTGGCTTGGTGGGCGTGTTTTTTGTGTGTGTGCACATGCCTTGTGCTCATGCGTGTTCAGAGGCTTTCCTACTGACCTCCTGCACTCCTGCACTCTCCATGTCTTCAACAGCTGACACACAGCAATCCCAGTCCCAATTGTTGCTGTAATATCATTGTGATGTAGCAATGTACAGTAGATAAATCATTGGTTGGAAAATGTTTTAAAACTATACAAGATTTAATATTGGCTCTACTTTTGGGTGGTAGTTCCAGAATTAAGCAAATAGGAATAGTTAGAAATAAAGATATCTGCTTTCTTGTTTTTCTTCATATGCTGAAAGAATAAGAATATGAGAATAAACTAAAATCTGAATTGATTTGATATGCTATTCAGTTCAAAGAGTGTATTCAGTCCCTCAAACCAAATTTTATTCAATATAAATATCTATAAATATTCACCAAAATCCTTTGAATAATACAAATCAATTTGAAGATATCTAATATTATTTCATGAAATTGTATACAATCATTTTCAAATGCATTTTTCATTGAAGCTAAATGTTTGCTTATGAAATGAATTAAAATGACATGAAATGACATGAAATAAAATGCTTATGAAATGAATTAAATTGAAAGATAATTATTGTCAGTTCTTCACATCTTCCACCGTAAGATCATTCCATCCCATTTCCCCATTGCATGTATTGTTTAGCTACAAAAAATTTCACCTAATTTTTAAAGTTTTTTCTTCCTATAATACATTTTAATGTATTTTATCCAAAATATTATTTTTATTTATACTGAATGAGTTTAGAAGAAATATGATTAGTTGATATAAATATGTGGACCAAGGAATCATCATGCATACTTATTCATAAATGTAGGAAAAAACAAGTGGATTATGAATTGACATGGTGAATTTATCCTAGAAATAATAGGTTGGCAGTAATGCTCTAAATCTTTTTAGATGTCTTTATTTCTTCCTCCATACTAGTTCTCTTCAGCAGGTATTCAGCAGGTTCTGACCAGTTCTGGAGAACTGGTAGCAGAAATTTTGAGTAGTTCAGAGAACCGGCAAATGGCATCTCTGATTGGCCCGACCCACATCTATTTTCTGCCTCCTGAGTCCCAGCTGATTTGCTGGGTCTTTTTTTGTTGCCCTGCAAAGGAGAACAGAGCTGGAAATCAAGCTACTGGGTGGGGAGTGGATTTTGCAGTAACTTTACTCTAAGAGTGGGGAGAGAATGGGGATTTTGCAGTATACCTACCCTGGAGTTGGGTGGGAATGGGGATTTTACAGTATCCTTTGCCTGCCACACCTACCAAGCCATGCCCACCAAGCTACACCCACAGAACTGGTCGTAAAATTTTTGAATCCCACCACTGGTTTTCTTCTATATCTGAATGCATAAGAAAGTGACAGAAGTTTAACTGTAGGTACCTGGAAGCATTTTTTTTAAGCTCTGAAAATATGCATTCTAAAATGCACCAAAATGTTGGCTCAAATAATTCAGTAGAACAGGAACAAGGACCATTCTTTACTTTATGGCACATGATAAAACTACATTAAATTACAATGAGTAGAATCAGTTACACTTACTATTTTATTGAGTAACTCCTTTGAATTAAGCCATGATTATTTAATGATCTTTAAAAAGAATCAGATGTAAAGTGTCTTTCTTTGTAAAAAAATGATCCTGGCTTTGCTTCATCCAGTGTTTAAAAAAATCAATTCAATCTTTAACCTATGGAGAACGGCATATTACTGGCTTGTTTCTGCAGGAAGTATTTATGGCTCTTTTTAGTATATCACACAGAGAAAGATATCTGCTGAGATAGACAACCAATAAAACATGAAGTTTACTGTACCATTATCTGAAAAATGTAACCCATGGAAGAATGATTCTGATTAGCAAACAGTGCAGATAGGTTTATAATGGTCTATTTTATGAGTACCTGATAATATTGCTTTCTGAAAGAAACCCACAGAAGCATAAATGATGATTGAACTTTATACGGTTGTCTCAGTAAATCACATATCCTAAGCTGCTGCTTTTAGAAATAAAATTTTCATTTCAGTATAAAATTTTTATTTTGTATTATAATGAATATAAGTTAATAATTTGTTCCTGATGTGCTCTGGGTATATCATCTCAGCAGTGCTTTATTTATATTTTAGTAGATGCTGACATGTAGTAATGAAAGCAATCATCAACTTATTCACTATAAGGAACATTACATTTGAAATCCCTTTTTCTTTTATTTTGTATTATAAGTAGCATAATTACAATATACACTGTATTTTGCTTACTTTTACTAGCTGTAGCCATTTTTATCTTCAGGAGTACTTGCTTATTTTTCTATTTTTTCCCCATTTTTGAAAGTATTTTTTAAAAATTTAATTCCTTCCCTCTTTGAGTTTGTTTTTGAATGGATATATTTCAAAAAGTAACAGTTGATGTACATCAAAAACTAAATATTATTTAATTTTAATTTAACTGAAATGAAATTCAGTTTATACTCTCCAACCATACTTTTTTTTTTCCCCTTCAAATTAAAGATTAGAATTTGGTAGCCTCAGCCTTTCAAGATGATTGAAACAGGAAAAAGACACCATAAGAATGCTGGTCTCTATAGATGAAAGAATCCTATTCTGTTTTGATGTAATTTTCTTCTTCAAATCCTAAAAGTAGCCTAATCAATTATTTTAGATGAGTTGCTGAGAAGTTTGTAAATCTTCCAAATTCTTATTGTTTCCAAATTCCAAATTCCATATGCTGAAAGAGTAAGAATATTAGAATAAACTAAAATGAATTGATTTGATATGATTTTGTTATTCAGTTCAAAGAGTGTATTCAGTCCCTCAAATTAAAAGTTTTTATTCAATATAAATATCTAAAAATATTCACCAAAGTCCTCTGAATAATACAAATCAATTTGAAAATATCTAATATTATTTGATGAAATTGGATAGAATTGTTTTCAAATGTATTTTGCATTGAAGCTTTGCACACCTCTAAAATGACAGATAATTGTCAGTTCTTCACATCTTCCACCATAAGATCATTCCATCCCATTTCCCCATTGCATGTATTATTTAGCTACATAAAATTTCATCTAATTTTAAATCTTTTTTCTTCCCCATTATACATTTTAATGTATTTTATGCAAAATATTATTATTTTGTATAAAATAATTTTCCTCTTCAGATCCTAAAAGTAGCCTAATCAATTATTTTAGATGAGTTGGTGAGAAGCTTGTAAATGTTCCAAATTCTTATTGCTTCCATATTCCAAATTCTGTCCCTTCGAGGAAGTAGTAATACTGCTGAAAGTTTTTGTTTTGTTTTTAGTTTAATGGTTCCAGAGTTACTTATGAGGAACATCATCAATTTCTTTCAGTACAAAGAAGCTGCCTGGAAGAAATTCAAAAGTCCAGGTCCTAAGATGATATCAGAAGCATCAGCCTATATAACTGATGAGAAATGTGATATAGAGAATCGGCTGAGAAATGAATGCCTGCTTAAGGTTTGGTGGGATTTGTAATCCATCAAGAAGATAAGAAAATTAAAGAAAAGTTGGAACAGCCTAGAAAATGCTACAGATTCCTGATAGTGCACAAAAAGTGGGGGCTGGCCCAAAACAGACTATGTTGTATTTTAACTGAGTCCAATGTTAACAAAAGTGCTTTTTTAAAAAAAAAACCTTAGAACAGGTTTTTTTTTTTTTACTGAGTTTGAAGATCAGGATGCTTAAAATAAATAAGCATATAACCATCCAAATAATCTGAAAAGAAGTATTATACAGTATACTCAAATTTCCTTCAGCAAGTAACAGGACTGTAAAATATCTGTACCCTTCTTCCAAACAGGTGAGATTGTCAGCTCCCCTAAGATCTAATTTCGCAAAACATAGATTTTCCATGAGTTCAGAAATTAAGGAGAGAAAATAATGATCTATGGTGGTTATGAAGATCAAGAACTAAAAATTATGAACTCGATGTAAATTTCCCTCTTCTTAACACCAAAAGGTAGAAATACATGTGGGGCAGGATGAAAATCATATATAGGCTATACTCTATTTATGATAACAATTGAGTGCAAAATTTCTGTTGCTTAGAAATGTTAAGCTGTTAAGTGAGTTTTGCCTCATTTTATGACCCTTTTTGTCACAGTTGTTAAGCGAATCACTGCAATTTGTTAAGTAAATCTGGGTTCCCCATAGACTTTGCTCGTTGGAAGCCAGCTGGGAAGGTTACAAAGAGTAATCACATGACCCTGGGATAATGCAACTGTTATGAATACGTCCCAGTAACCAAGCAGCCAAACATTGATCATGTTTATTTTATTTTTATTTTATTTGGTTTGTCAATTGCTTACAAGATGATAGGTATAAGTAAAAACATAGTTATGAATACAAGAAAAAGAAAAGAAAAAATAGAACTGGGACGGTAGGCACATTGGTGCACTTATGCACACCCCCTACAGATCTCTTAGGAAAGGGGTTAGTTCAATAGTAGACAGTTTAAGGTTAAAGTTTTTGGGGTTTGGACAAAACCACAGAGTCAGGTAGAGTATTCCAGACCTTGACCACTCTGTTGCTGAAGTCGTATTTCCTGCAATCAAGTTTGGTGCGATTAATCTTGAGTTTGTATCTACTGTTTGCTCTTGTATTGTTATGGTTGAAGTTGAAGTATTCATTGACAGGTCAGACATTGCAATGTATGATTTTATATACTATACTTAGATTGGACCAAAAGTGGCGTAATTCAAGGCTTTCTAGGTCTAGAATTTCGAGTCTGGTGGCATAAGGTATTCTGCAATGAGTAGAGGAGTGGAGAACTCTTCTTGTGAAATATTTCTGGACTTTTTCAACTGTGTTAATATCAGATACGTAATGTGGGTTCCGGACTGATGAGCTGTATTCTAGGATAGGTCTAGCAAATGTTTTGTATGTTCTAGTTAGTTGTGTAATATTCCCAGAGAAAAAGCTACGTAAGATTAGGTTAACAACTCTTAATGCCTTTTTGGCTATGTAGTTACAGTGGGCTCTAGCACTTAGGTCATTAGAGATGAGAACTCCAAGGTCTTTGAAAGAGTTTGGATCATCAACAAGGTCTTGACTATTCAGCTTATATAAATTGGAGTTGCATGAGTGAGTACAGGAAAGGAACCTATGTGGGGACATTTCAAAATATTTTCATAAGTTATTGACTCTTTCATTTTCAACCTGGCCACAATGGCTGCTGCTTAGCTTCATCTTATGCAATAGTTATAGTACTTTGTGGAGGGAAATCTATATGGATAGTCCTTAAAGATGAGTACTATAGCTGATTCATCAAGAAATGAATCTCATTTGCTGGTTGTTGAGAGTCACATACTAGAAGAGATTTTTGAGATTTTTGCTTTTGCTTTGGTTTAGTTTCAAAGTACATTTCAAAAAGCTGGCAATAATCTAGCATGATTTAAATTACAGTTTCTTTAGGAATTCTTTCCTACAAATACAATCAAGCTGGTTCTAGTGAACCAATCCAATGCTTAGTTTATTTGACCAATCAGATTTGCAGATTTGGAGTCACCCAATTTACATATAGAACACCCCTCCCCTCTTAGTTCAGTCCTACGTGGTGACGTGGTTCAGGGTAGCCTTATAGTCACCACAGATTCTAACGGACCCATCGGGTTTGACCGGTGTGACTATAGGTGTTTCCCACTTGGCATGGTCCACAGGTTCTAACACCCCTTGGGCTATTAATTTGTCCAGCTGTTCCTCTATTTTTGCCTTTAGTGCAAAAGGGACTCGCCTGGCTTTTATTCTTCGTGGGGCTATTTGGGGGTTTAGACTGAAAGAAATGGGATTTCCCCGATACTTGCCAAGTGAGCCGTCAAAAACATCCTGGAATTCTCGGATGAGGTCGTCTTCCCAGCCGGTTGTAGTCACTCAATCGATCCCGGTCATCCCGATGCCCAATGGCGCGAACCATTCGATGCCCAGGAGGCTTGGTCTGTCTCGGTCGACTATGGTCAGCAGTAGCACCTTGATGTGTTGTTTGTAGGCGACTCGGAAATGTCCCATGCCGACTACAGGGATTTGGTTTCCCTGGTAGTTCTTGAGAGTTAGGTGCTGCATCTGTAATTCTTTACAGAATTACATAATTCTAATACCTGGGACTAGCTGTCTTATTGTGTCCCACGATACCATGGAGAGGAAGGACCCCGAGTCCACTTCCATCTTGCAGTGTTTTCCTTCGATTTTTACAATGACTTTAACTTTCTTCAGGTTTTCCATCTGAGCGCTCTTTATAGTGACAGTTTGGTGTGTATTGGCTCGCTTCTCTTGTTGCCACTTTCTCTCAGCTCGTTTAGGCTCAGCTCGTGTTGGGGAATTTCTGCGTCTCGTTGGGCTGTAGCTTTTTTTGTTCCTGCAGACTTTCTCGATGTGCCCTCATTTCTTGCAATGCCTGCAGATGGCATCAAGAAATCTGCATTCGGCTTGGGAATGGTTTCCTCCGCAGCCAGCGCACTCCCGCCAATTCCTTCTTTCGCGCTCTTTTCTGTTTGTGAACAAATGGTGGACCTCGTCGTCTTCTTCACTCGATTCAAATGTTTCGCCAGACTCTTCGTAGTGGGTTGTGGTGGCAGGCTGCTTTCTGTCTTTGGTTGGGTTTGTTTCTTCGCTGTGTGTGTTCATCTTTTTCATTGCGACAGCCAATTTTTTCGCGGCTTCAGCGGCTGTGGCTTCCGCGATGGCTTCGGTCACGGTGATGTTGGGCTTGTTGAGTAATTTACTCTGTGTGGTCGAGTCTCTCAGACCCAACACCACGCGATCCCTCATCGTTTCGTCAATGTTCAGGAAATCACACTCACCCCTTAATTGTCTAAGGGCAGCAACGAAATCAGCGACGGTCTCTCCCTCTCTCTGGTCTCTGTGGTAAAATTTGTGTCACTTTATTAAGTTTGACACCATCGGAGCGTAGTGTGCTTTGAGGATTCTTTGCAATTCTGGCCACGTTAGTTGTTTAACATCTCGGGGCTTCGCAAGGGCCTTTGCCATCTTGAAAACTGTTGCCCCGCAGTGAGTCAGGAACACAGCTCTCTTGCGTTGCTCTGAAATGTCTTCCATTTCATTGCTCTCCAAATACATCTGGAAGCGATCTGCATAGGAATCCCAATCCTCTTCGTTGGGATTGAAGGGTGCGGGCGGTGCGTTGTTTCCAGGCATCTTGGTTGTCATCTGGACTTCTTATCACCGCGTGCAGGTTTTTTCATTCAGGACGATCCCATCCTCGTCGCCAGTGTTTTGTTCAGAAAACACACGAGGTAGACCGGGTTCCAACAACAAATACTTTATTCTTTAACTAGTCAGTAAATAGGAATACTTGGCTGAAACCAAAGCCAGCCTTTTATACAGGCTGGCTTGCCTGCTTGTAGCCAATGGCAGTTGCTTAAATTTGCCACCTTTCAGCAGCTCTTTGGATTGGTTCCTAGTGAACCAATCCAATGCTTAGTTTATTTGACCAATCAGGTTTGCAGATTTGGAGTCACCCAATTTACATGTAGAACACCCTGAATGGCGACAAATTTCGCAACTGGTAGTCACTTGTTTTGGTCATCAAAGTTAGTTCCAAACTAACTTCAAACTAATTTAGTTAACTTCAGTTATCCAGGTTCAAGGCTTTTCTACATCTGAAATGGGGCTGTATAACTTGTACTTCCATCTGTGACTAGACTGAATATAAGTCTTTCATAAAATAGTCTATGGGAAAATCCTCATGTCTTCGGTAGTAGTATGTAATTCTTATGATCAAAAAAATAGTAATACTATGTTTTGAATAGATTAAGTATAGAAGCTATTGGTTGTTGATGTTTTGCTCCATTTGCTTGGCTTTACATTTTGATTCATCACCTGATTTAACTGTCCAATAACACAACCAGATCCATGATCAGAGGGTTCAGAAGATTTCTGTAGCCATTGTCACAATTAAAGAATGTTTTTTTTTTCCAGCAGTATTGAAAGTAAGATATATACTTTTTGAGCCGTTGAGCTGTTGTAGTGCAGTGGTTAGAATGCATTACTGCAGGCAATTCTGCTGACTGCCAACTGCCTGCAATTTGGCAGTTTGAATCTTACCAGGCTCAAGATTGACTCAGTCTTCAATCCTTCCAAAACCAGTAAAATGAAGACCCAGATTGTTGGAGGCTGTTGCATTCCTTTGCAGTTTTCACTCTGGTCCGCACCCCTGGCGGGAGCGCGAACCACTCTCTTTGGTTGATGCCATTTGACAGCCAGCTATAAAAGGAGCTGTCAAACGGCATCAGCTGTTGCCGCCAGCTGACTGCCTGTTAGCCCAGCAGCCGCGGCAACCCTTTATTCTCGCAATAAAGTTACTTGACTGTTAGCTCCGTATTCGCCTCAATAATTACTGCCGCTCCACAATAGCGGCAATATGTTGCTGATAAACCACTTTGAGAAGGCTGTGATGTGGTATACAAGTTTAAGTGATATTGCTCTTACTGCAGACAAAAAGTACAATTCTGTTTATCATAAACAGAAGAATCAAGACATATATGGTATATGTGAACTCAAGGATTAATTAAATTCTAAACTCTTTCATTCCACTTTTAAGGCAACAAACTCTTGGATATTCCCTGCCCTTCCATCAAAATCAGATAATTTCCCATGCTTGCATAATGATTCTTCCTGGTCTTAAAATGGTTGGTTTCCATCTCATTAGCTTTCTTCCTTACAGCTGCCTTCTTGGAATTAAAGAGCTTACTGCTTTCATCATTTTGTCCCTCGTTGCCTTCTATGGTGGATGCTGGTGTTTGCATTATTTCACACATTTCAAAATAGGATTATCCCACAGGGCAAAGAAGCGTGAATATTCTGATTGCATCCATTCCAGTACAAGATATTCATGTATATATGCAATGCCTTCCTCAGACACTAGTTCGAATGATGAGGAAAAGCTGGCCTCCAGGGACTTAATCGGGCAGTGTGGTGGAGTACTGGAAAGTTGAGGATTACAAACCAGGGAGTGGAGAGGCCAGGCATGACAGAAAGGTTGCTGGAGGAATGACCAGATGAATAACCAGCTGAAGAAGGACAAAGAAAGGCACCACTGCACCTGGAGAGCTCAAAGTCAGGGAAGAGCAGGATGGAGAAGGTGTGCAGGCTGCAGCAGAGATAAGAAGGAATTGCCTTCTCCGTTTGAGCCACATACATACAAGGTTGAGATGAGGCAGGCACAACAGAGGTCCATGGGACTATTCATGAGGTGGTAGCCTTTCCTCTTCTGATGAGCTGCCCCAGCAAATGCCTATTTAATTGGATGAGTGGAGTTGGGTGTTGGAAACAACTGCCCATTCTTCTCCTGCCCATTCTCCTACTTTGCCTTTGTGATCTCGGTTTTCTTGACTCTGGATTGTGTTGTGATTGACAGTGGGTTTGGACTTGCCACTTTCTTGTGGATTTTAGACCTTGCCTTGGACTCTGGATTAGATTTTGACTGTGCATTCTGTGGACCTTGCACTTGCTTTTGCCCTTGGTAACTTTGTACTTAGATGGAGTAGTGTTGGATTTCCTAGGACACTGCATTTGGGTGATAATGGGGTCTTGGAAATTCACATTAGGGGCTTGGATTTTCAATAAAGTCCTTAAAACCTTCCTTCATACATGTGGACTGAAACAGGACAACAGCAATTTTTGTTTATGTACCTACAGCTTGCCTTTGTTTATACTGAATCTGTATCTTTGGCCACAACAATTATGTGTATCTCTTTCATTTATTGTGGAAATAATTGAGATATAAATAATTCAAAATCCTTGCCTTGAACCTTTAAAATAATCATAACTGAGCTGCACTTTCCTTACTACACAACGATTTTGTGCCCTTTTCTGTTTTCCTTTGGTTATTCAGTAATATAGGAAAATATATATTTGCAGAAGAGATCAACTGGCAAATGATGCTGTCCCAGCTCACAGTTACTTTCTGATCAAAATATAAGTAAATCTGACAGCACCAGCAAGAAGAAAGAAAACATGCAGAAATATTATCAAGTGTTGAGAATCATCTGCATATTTAATATTAATTATTATGAGATGACAATCTCTACCCCAAGATAAAAACAATTCCAGGATTTTGCTTCCAATAAATATTGAATTTGTTTTCTTTTTTTGTATTTTCAATAGCAAAATAGAGACATTTTGCTCTCAGGACATGTCCATATCAGCACAGCAAGCAGTTCCTTCAGTTACCATACAAGGTCCAGCTGATCTTGTATGGGAAGATGAGAGAAGGCCAGCTGTGCTGATATGGACATGTCTTGACAACTTCTAAAACAGAGATATCAAGACACCATTAAAAAAAATATGCAAACCATGGGCCTGCACCCTGGAGATGCAGCTGATCATGCAAAGTGGTGCTCAAAGATCTAAACTTGCGGGAATATGCAGAAGAAGAAGAAGAAGAAGAAGAAGAAGAAGAAGAAGAAGAAGAAG
>BLBF01000039.1:34214793-34228331 GCA_015471245.1 Laticauda colubrina | reverse complement strand
AAGAAGAAGAAGAAGAAGAAGAAGAAGAAGAAGAAGAAGAAGAAGAAAGCTTATGGTATTTCATGATAATAGTACACAACTTACACAACCCATATTGGAAATGTCACAAATTAATCATATATTTCCATCATATAATTTATCATTGAGGGACAAACAGTGTGGGCTGCCTTCTTCAAAATATTAAGTTTGGCTTTGAATATGAAGATTTTTTGTAGATTTAAAAAAAACAGTGTGAATTAAGTGGCTCTGTTTCTCAATCTATTTGTTTCTTTAGCTTACATGTCCTAATGTTCCAAAATAGTTTTCCATTATAGTTTTCCATAATGTTGGGGAATAAGAAACTTAGTACATTTAGTAAATTTTTCTTATTCATTCTATCACCAAGATCTCTGCATCTTGTTTAGCTATAATAGAATTTCTATATTGGGAAATAACTTGTCCAATCAATGAAGAATAATTCAAATATGCATCTTTTGTAAGGTACACATTCAAAGCATTCATCTTTCTGTCTGCCTTCAATTTACTCACAGTAAGTAAGACTTTTTTCCCTTGTGGGTACTAAATTTATTTTTTATTTCATGAAAGAGTAAAGAGTGTAACAGGTTCTAATCTGAGTCAGTCACCAGAACCAACTTATTCTTCCAAGCTTTCATACTCGTGCTGGAGCCCATCATCAGTAAAGAATATAATTAATATTACAAGTTGCCAAATACAGTAGAAATAAAGATGGGCAGAATATAGTCATTTAAGGCAGAGAAACATAGCCATAATTTGAAAGCCAATTTTCCCTCTTGTTCATTTTAGTTTTTTGAATGATCAAAGTCACAACTTTGGCATTCACAAAGTTTGCAGCCAGGCTAATAAATCTGGAAGGAGAAATGAATAGGCAGATCACAGTACAAATTCTGTGTGGATTTTTTACCATTCCACATTGCAAGTTCATTTGGAAAATGTAAGGGAAATTCTAAGGTAACCTTGGTTACAGTCCTTCAGTTATGTGTGCCACAACTATGGCAACTGGAACTTTCAAGGTTTATGCAATTACAACCCTTCTAAAATAAGTGTTGATTGCTTTGTGAAGGTTATTCTAACTACTTATATTAAGGATAATATGCTCCTTGTTGCTTGGTTAGTTTTAATTGAAGTTCAGTCTTCAAAATCATAGCTCCAGACCTAATACGTTTTGTCACAAATCCAGCAATAATCCTGGTTACAGAATAATTATCATAACACATGATAGGTATTTAGTCTTCCAGGGCTACTCTATTTTATTTAACCATTTAATGTACCTCATGAATTTATGTTACCCAATGAATTGTGTATGTTGATAAACTTACACTTTATTCAGTTGTCTACTGAATTTGAAATCAATAATTTAAATACATATTTGACCATCTGGTCCAAGAAGAATGCAGGCATGACCAAATAATTTTGTATATCTTTCTTATCCCTTATGAACAGTATTAAGATTTTTTATTTTGGTGGGTTTATTTTTATTGATATTCTTTTCATGATATTTTTAACTAAGCCTAACCCTTTCAGTTCATTTGGGAAATAATAGCATGCAAATATAATCAGTCAGTCATACACTAATTACATTCTTGCAGTGAAATTCAGTTAAAACTTTAAAAGCCTCTTATTTGTTGTTAGTTGTGAAGTCATGTTGGACCCATTGCGACCCCATGGACAATGCTCCTCCAGGCCTTCCTATCCTCTACCATCTTCCGGAGTCCATTTAAGGTCACACCACCTCATTCTCTGCCTTCTCCTTCTTCTTTTGCCCTTAATCTTTCACAGCATTAGGCTCTTCTCTTGAGTTGGCCGAAGAATTTGAGTTTCATCTTCAGGATCTGGCCTTCTAAAGAGCAGTCAGGTTGATCTAGGACTGACCAGTTTGATCTCCTTGCAGTCCAAGGGACTCACAGGAGCCTTCTCCAGCACTAAACTTCAAGGGCCTCCATTCTTTGGCACTCATCCTTTCTTTTGGTCCAACTTTCACAACCATACATACAAAGCCAGGATATAGAATAATACATATAGAATAAAATAACATTAATAATGAAATTCCTAGATTTATCAGAACATAGGTTTTTTTTCTTATAAAATAACTTAACCTAAGGCAAAACATGAATGCTCTTTACAAACAGCTATGCATAAATCCTTGGTACAAACTGTATATTTTGAACTCTATTATATATAATAGAGATGATAATGATGATGATTATTATTGTCATTATCTCTTTTATTCATGAAACATGAAACTCAGTCAATGAACATTTAAAAGTGTATCAGAAATATCACTGACTGGCACTGATGGTTGATATGGGTTGCTGCCATTTTACTAGGTATCAACCAAGTATCTTCTTAAAATGTACAATGTTCCGAGTAGTTTTTTGCAGTTCTGCTGACGTTATTGCAAGAAGTTGAAAATTCTTAATGTCTTTTACAAAATTCTTGGACATTTTTTTAAAAAATTCTTGGACATTATTATTATACTTTATTCATTAAACATGAATCTCTGTCAACTGAACATTCAAAAATATCATTGACATCATCATCATCATTATTATTATTATTATTACTATTTCTATTATCATCATCAATATCATATTGGATTGCTGTTTTTTAAAAAATATTATTGGTCTGTTTGTAATGGTTATAACTATAGCAACACAACAATACAATTTACAATAATGCCTGTTGGAAAAGATATCTAATTTCCCTAATATTGTTAATATTTCTAATGGTATTAGGTCTAAATGACCTCAGTTTTAAAAAGGGAATAGCAAAACAATAGATTTCTGAGTCATCTTCAGAAGATATGTGCACTTTATATAAAAAACACATTCTAGAACTTATAAGGTTGCTTAATTTCTTGAGTCTCTCAAAATTCCATGCAGTTTTGTCCACGAACATCAAGATTTGGCTGTATTTCTTTAAATTTGTTTAGTTTATGCCCATCTATCCTCTGTTTAAAACAGAGGTCCCCAAACTTGGCAACTTTAAGATTTGTGTACTTCAACTCCCAGAATTCTCCAACTAGCTATGGCTGGAGAATTCTGGGAGTTGAAATCCACAAGTCTTAAAGTTGCCAAGTTTGGAGACCCTGATTTAAAAGAATGACATTTTTTAAACGAAACCTGTGCATGATCTCCTAAACCTTGGAAATTGCACCAGATTTGTGCTGTTATTACAATCATTCCATAAGTAGGGTTTTGTTAGATTTATGGCCACAATAATTAGTTTGGGGCAATGTGATTCTGGAGAGTGCACTTTAATTAAAATGAATCATGCAGCAAAAATCATATTACTCTTGATATAACATTGATAAAGTAACCTTCGGATAGCAATCCTTCTGAAGAATTAACATATTATTTTCAGAACTGCTACAGTTGTGTAAATCACAGAGACTGTTATTCTGTTCAGCTATGAACCTTCTGGTGGCATAATTCTCTTTCAACTTGAAGTGGATTGTTCGTGAATAATAGTTATTATGTTTTTTTCAGCACAGATTTCAGAGTCAGTATAAAATGTAAAACTATTTGTTAGGTAACAGTTTAGGGCAGGAGTTGGCAACCTTAACCACTCAAAGAGCCACAAAGGTCCTAACTGGAAGCCCTCCATTCAATTCTGGAGCCGACCAGAAGAACCTCCTCCTAGTGCAGCATCCTTTTTCCTCTATCTGTCCTAACCAAAAGCCCTATCAATTATGGATCCAACCAATGACAGGGAGCCTCAATAGAGAGATGGAAGAGCCACATCCAACTCCAGAGTCACAGCTTGCTGACCCGTAGGGCAAGGTTAATTGTCTTAGTCTTCCATGTGTGTCTTTCCTTACTTCCTCCTAAGTCTTTCTTCTTCTAGCCTGTTGCAATGTGTCTTCAGACTTCCAGGGCTACATCATAAAAATGGACATGAAATTACTCATTGTTTTTAATATCAGCTGCTATTAAAAGCAACATTTTGTGATCTTGAGAAATCACATGGTGAAACATCATGGTTTTGTGAGTTTCTACATATATAGGAGCAAGAAAAGCTTGCCTATTCCTGCTCTGAATCTTCCAGTCAAGATTGGACTGTTGTAAAGCATAGTTGGTTTTCTCATATTTTCCATGTAACTTATCTGTAAAATACTCTGGGAAATATAATCCAGATTCATTGCCTGGCATTGTTCAGACACTGGAAGAAGAATAAATGACAATACGGTGGTTAATACTTAGCCTGTAGGAACTGCTGTGCGGTGCTTTGTGATGATTTTGGATCCTGCTGCAAAAACCTGCAAAGCCAACTCAGTAAAACAAGCAAACAAGCAAAAACAACAAGCAATTCATCTGCATGTCTATGTTTCTGGGCTAGGTTTATAAATGCCGTACAATTTTACTGTTTTATCAACATGTTGCCTGTTTTCACATTACCTTTTAAGAGATAATACTAAGTCATATGTTTTGGATGAATATTTTTCAGTATAATTTCTTGATTACTTCAAATTGGTGGTGGTAGTTGGCATTAACCTACCAATATGATCTTTATTGGCTTCAACTTAAGGAGAGTCAATTAGTCACATATCATAAATTTGGAAATATTGAAAGATGGTGCTTATTTGGGGAGGAAACCAAAACTAAAATACCTAATGTACAAAATGTTGATCCATTGGAGAATTATGGTTCTTATCACAGCGACATTGGATTAGCTGCTAAGTAGCATGACTGGTTTCATCCTTTTATCTTGACTAGGAATCTTCAAGCAAAGTCACCTTCCATATTAGATGTTTTACAGGAGTGGGATTCAATTTTTTTAATAACCGGTTCTGTGGGCATGACTTGGATGGTGGATGTGGCTTGGTGGCCATGTGACCAGCCAGGCATGGTCAACTCAATATCACTCACATTGAGGCACGCATCTCCTCGCCTGGACTCTCATGATTGTGGGGATGCTACAACAGTCATAAGTATGAAAAAATGGTCATAAGTCACTTTTTTCAGTGCCATTGTAACTTTGAATGGTCCACACAAGCAAAGTACCAACAAAGGAGGGGAAAAAACTCAGGAACTTCTCATCCAGAGAAGTTCCTGAGACAGGAAGTCTAGTCCTGCCAAGAATGTAATAAGGGTTAACAGTGAGGCAGTTTCTATAAGCAACACCAGAATGTTTCCTTCCTGCCTTCCTTACAGGACTAGGCCAATAATTTCTTCTAACAACTGGTTCTCCAAACTGCTTAGAATGTTAACAACCGGTTCTAGCGAATAGGTGTGAACTGATAGAATCTACCCCGATGTTCTATGTTCAACTTTTCAGAGGGATTTGTACCTACAGTCTTACTCGTAAAGTTATATAAGAAACATGGTCGCATTCAATCTGGAATTAAAGGTAAGACCCAGGTATTTTACTAATAATAAGAAGAAAGAAAATAATTTTGTTTTGAATTTTCAGCGCAAGGATAATTCCCCTCAAATCTTTGTGCTCTATATACATTTGAAGGTACTTTATAGTATTCCCAACAAGCATGGCATAATTCCCAGCATGGAATTACATTCTTACAAGGTGTAGTTTCAATTCTAACATATTTGAAAAAAAAAAGCAGGTTGGGAGAGGCTGGTATGGAAGCATTGCATAGGGATAACAAGATAGTCTGAATTACTGAATGCATGGATCAATTTGAAAAACTACCACAATAGTTTCTTGGGTTCTAGGAATTAGGAAAGCATGTAAAATTTTGTCATAGTGTGGAAGAAATATTTAAGCAATTTGTCATCAATGAATACATAGGAAAAGTCAATGGACAATGCTGCAAAAGACATTCTTAATTTTTCTCCCGATTTAATTCATCATTAAATACATACACATTTTTTTTTTCTTTTACATTCTATTTTTTCCTTCAGGAACAAAAACAGCACATAAGTATTTCTATCTTCCATACTGTTATGATTATAACAATACTATGATTAATAAACCTAAGAGACAAAAAATGACTTGTCCAAAGTCATTATGTGACCTTCATAGTTGAGTAGAGTTAACAAGCTCCCTGAAGATTTGAACACTGATATATAGGAACAGTTATTCAGCCAGCAAGGGCTCTACATGCAAATATATTTATATAGCCATCAATATTAATAGTCAGAGAGTTCTGCGGCTACTACAGTTTATTTTTTTCATTTTGGTAGAATAGTTGTTGTACATATAAAGTGTGGAGGGAAACTCTGTGTCCATTAGAAAGAAAGATAGAGACTTTAAGGACCATTTTAATGATTTTCACTGCTCTCCTGATCTCAGTGCTTTATTTCTATTGATTTTATAATAAGAATCCATGAGACAATGGGAATGGTAAAGTTTCTCAACCTGGGTTATCTTCTTCTGCTGTCCCTAAAGAAAATAATGATAAAACAGTATGATCCAGTTCAGTTGTACAGTTCTAATTGTTATAATCCTCATTGTCCATTTTTTTCATCTGGCAAATGTTGACAAAATTGTTCTGTTTTTTTCAGCAAATTAGAACTGCAAGATTGAAGGATCCATAAATAAGGCTTAGTCTATGAGACACTTTAAACAATCTTTCATTCACAATACTGAGTAATTATTTGAGCTACATTTTCAGTAAACACTCTTTTTATTGGGAAAGAAGAATAAAGAACTTTACATGTATAAACACATAATGTATGTGTGTGTATGTTTGTATGTATACACACACACACATATACATTATGTGTATGTAATTATATACAATATAATTTATGTTATAGTTTGCTATGGAAGTCTTGGGTTAGGAAGAAAGATGTGTGAAAATTTAAATGGTCTATTATCTTGGGGATTATCTGTAAATTCATTGTAAATTTTTCTGATTTTTGTATATTTTTATAGAGTTGGTATATATTTTTAATTATTATTTGCCTGGTGAAAATTAAAAAAAAACCTTCCTAGAAATACATCAGATTTAATCCAGGTTAATTAAAGATTACAGTCCGATACTTATCTGGCAGTAAATACGATTGAATATATGACAACCTATTTTTCAGTTAACAAATATCAGATTTGGCAGCTGCATTATTCACTGAAATTAATTGAAAAACTTTGTTCAAATAGAGATGCAAAAGACAATTATTTTAGTTTCCTCTTCAAATAAATGATCACAAAGAAAAGGTATGACTCAAAACTTTTCTGTATTTTCTGTTTGTGTCTGAACCTGAAAAGTCTATATATTTGTACAGCAGAAGTAGATATTTCACAAGGCAAATGAATAGTGGAGTCATTCTTATGAATAGACTGAAATTATGGGAACTAAAACCCATGTCACACTGCACCAACGGATGGAAAGAGGATGTAAAACGGAGAAAAATTTTTTGCCATCTGTTGGCAAACACGATGCTTCTGTTTTGAACTCACTGCGTCCGTTTTTTTCCCTCTCTATCTGTCCAGCATTCCGTCGACTGACATTTCATCCGCTCAAAAAGTTTTGAGCTGTTCAAAACTTTTAGAGCGGAAAATGTATCCAACGCGTCCGTTCTGCATCCGCTAGGCATACGGGGAACATCCGTTCTGCATCCGTCGGCATCCGTTATGCGTCCACTACATCCGCTAGGCATCCGCTGTGCATCCGCGCAACTCAAATCCGCTCCAGCGGAAAGCTGACACAGGGAGGAACCGGAACAGACGCAGAACGGACGCGCAGCGTTAGTAGCACGGACGGAGAAAGGATGAAAGCGGATGCACCTCACAAAGAAAGCATTTAAAATGGAAAAAACATTCGCAGAGGGGACCTATCTCGGATATTAAGGATGTCTAGAGGATGCCTAGAGGATGCAAAAGGATACATAGGGGAAAACCTATATTGCCTATAAAAAGGGGGAGCAACTCACCTGGACTCACTTTCAGACCAGCAGCCCAGCTGTGCAGACCTCTGCAGCCTTGCTCTTGCTCTTCCTCTTCCACAGCATCCAGTCATGTCCACCATGGATCGTAACACAGTCCTTTTGGTAGCCACCATCGTTCTGCAACAGTGTGAAGTCATTTACAGGCTCTTTTAACTCTACTACGGGAAGAAAAGGAGGCGGCCAAGAAGCATCTGGGTCCGAAGATGGATCGGGAGAAAAGCAGAGTACTGACTGTACAACAAGCTGATGGTGGAGCTGAGGAACGAATACCCTCGTGCATTCCAGAATTTCATGAGGGTGCCTCCAGCCATGACTGATGAAGTTGTGGAGCAGCTGACAACCAGGTTGATCAAGCAGAGCACCAACCTCCGGCCCAGCCTGGACCCTGGGCTCAAGGTGGCACTGACTCTGCGCCACCTGGCCTCAGGGACCACCTACAGGAGCATGCAGTATGGCTGGAGGGTGCCACACAACACCATCAGCATTGTGGTCAGAGAAGTGGTACAGGCCATCATCGAAGAATACCTGGAGGAGCTCCTCCAGTGCCCCTCCACTGAAGAAGGATGGAAGAAAGTTGCAGAGCAGTGGTATCAGAGGTGGAACTTTCCCCACACCGTTGGAGCCATAGATGGCAAGCACATGGCCTGCAAAGCTCCAGCCAAGTCGGGGTCCACTTATTTCAACTACAAGAGCTTCTTCAGCATCATCCTCTTCGCCATGGTCGATGCTGACTACAAGTTCATGTACATCAATGCTTGAGGCAACGGGTCAGCTTCAGATGCCCAGGTATAAAATGCCAGTGACCTCAAGGAGGGGCTGGAACGCAACCTCATCATGGGCTTCCCAGATCCAGTCCCCCTGCCCAACGACACGCAAGATGTGCCCTACTTCATTGTGGGGGATGACGTCTTCTCCCTCAGAACCTACCTCATGAAGCCCTACACCTCCAGATGCCTCACCCGTGAAGAGAGGATCTTCAACTACAGGCTGTCCAGGGCAAGGCGGGTGGTGGAGAATGCCTTTGGCATCCTGGCCAACAGGTTCCAGGTACTTCTCACCACCATGCAGCATCACCAGGACACCGTGAGGAGGATCGTGGAAGCTTGCTGCATCCTGCACAATCTCATGCGCACCCGCTACCCAGTCTTGCAGAACAGGCTCGTGGACCTCCAACAAGGCAATGGGGACATGGAGCCTGGGGAATGGAGGCAAAGGCAAAACCTGGTAGACACTGAGGATGTGCAAGGCCCCAACAGAGCCTCACGTGAAGGGAAGAAGCAGCGCAACCTCCTGAGACACTGGTGCAACTCCCCAGCAGTGGAGTGGCAAGACAGGATGATAGATGATTAATGGATGCTTCCTTCAGCCTGTCTCATCACATGGATGAGATTGGGCCATGTATGTTGGGTGGGCCTACAATGAACAGGGCATTTAATAAAGAGTTGTGATTATGTTGACATGTGTGGATCAATGATTACATTAGTATTGATTATGAAGGGCCATAGGTGTGGCACCTGGGAGGGTGGAACATACAGTCCAACTATGCTTGCACTGGAGGTTTATCTATCCCCACAGCTATCTCAACCCATCCCACAGCTATCTTAACCCATCACACAGATATCTCAACCCATCCCAAAGGTATCCCTGCCCATCCCACAGGTATTACCTATCCCAAAGGTATCCCTGCCTACCCCACTGCTATCCTTACCCATCCCACAAGCATGCAAAGGCTTAAACCATTTCTAAAAGTTTCCACCAAGATTTTATTTACAAAAATAAATGAAGCAAGTGTGTGAAGCAAAGATTATCTTTATTAATAACAAGCTGTAAAAGAAAAATGACCCAAGTCAAGTGTCCAAATAAAGTCTACAGGTAGCCACCCAGTTTCTGGCACTCTTCTCTGTCACTCAGAGGTGTGCCCAGTCTCAGGGGTGAAAGGTCCAGGTGGTGTGGAGGTGGGTGCTGCTGGAGTGCTGGTCTGAAGCGCCACTGGGGTGCCTGGCCCCGAGAGGACAAGCGGTGATGGTGTGTTGAGGAAGCTCTCAGACAGCTGGCTCAGCCCCGGGATGTTGAGAGCTCCTTCCTCCATGCCATGGGGTGTCAGCCCCAGTACCGACGACAGATGTACTGAGGCCAGGCTTGGCTGTGGGGTGGAGGAAGGAGCAGTATAGTGGGGCTGTCTGGTCTGCAGCTGTGTGAGGACTGGCGTGGGTGGCATCGGTGATGTGGGTGGCATCGGCATCGGTGGCAGCAGTGGCATGGGTGGCATCAGTGGCATCAGTGGCGTGGGTGGCATCAGTGGAAACAGTGGCAATGGTGGCGTCCGATGAGTCTGTGCCTGGACTGGGAAGAGCTGCTGCCTGTGCTGCTGGACCTCCTGGTAGCCGTAGCCCTGGTAGGTGAGGGCCTGTGGAAAGCCTTGGAATGGGAGGGACATCACCTGGGGTGGAGGAGCAGACCCGGACTGGGTGGGAGCAGGTTCATCTGGATCTGGAGAGTTGTGAAGCAGATCGGTGATCCTGTCCTTCACCACCTGGTACTGGGGTTCTGCCATGACCATGAGGGTCTGGTTGACATAGGTGAGGAAGGGCTTGCGATTGGAGGATGAGGAGTCGGTGTGGACCAGCCGAGAGAGGATATCTTTGCTATTCCTGATGGTGTCTTTTATCTCCAGCAGGACAGTGTGGCTCTGCCCCTCCTGTCTGGCTCTCTGCCTTTCTGTGGAGGTGGAGCTGTGGGTGGATGCGGGTAGGACTATGGTGGAAGTGCCATCTCGTTTCTCTCACTGTGCCAGGGAATCCTTCACGTGCTCAGCAATGGTTGGAACAGCTGTCCGCAGGTTCTCCATCGTGGCACGCTCCACAGACACCTGCCTGGAGACAGGAGTGACTCTCGGCCGGAAGAGGACTGGTTCTCAGCAGGCTGCCTGAGAGAGAGGGTTGTGAGAGGGGCTGCTCCTTGGTGGCGGATCTCACCCTCCAGGAAGCTGCACTTGGCCATGACGTAGGTCTCTCTGTCCGTCAGCTTGACCGCAGCCTGGCCAGATTTCTTGAGGTGCAGCTTCCTGTGCCAGGTGTGCATGTGCTTCTACCAGCCGAGGAGCACCTCTGAAGTGTAGCCCAGTCTCTCCGCCTTCTCTCTCCAAGCAGCCTGCTTCCTTTTGGTGTCCCTGTGCCTGTGTCCCTTCCGCCATAGATAGTCATTCTCTCTCAGCCACTCCAGGACCTCATCCTCATGTTCCTCCTCGATGTTGTGTTGCCTCCTCTCCCATTCTCGTGTCTGCCTCTTCCTCCCTTTGGCAGGACCACATGGACCCTCATCAGAGGGGCTTCCAGGTTGTAGGGGCTGCTCCTCCACACCCCCAGCAGCAGCAGCAGCAGCAGGATCAGCAGCAGCAGCACCAGCAGCACCAGCAGGATCATCATCAGCAATAGCAGCAGCAGCAGCAGCAGCAGGACCAGGATCAGCAGCAGCAGAGTAAGCACCAGCAGCGCCAGCAGCACCAGGAGCACCAGCAGGACCAGGAGCACCAGCAGGACCAAGAGCACGGGTAGGACCAGCAGGACGATCAAGACCAGAAGCACGAGCAGGACCAGCAGGATGAGCAAGACCAGGAGCACGAGCAAGACCAGGAGCACGAGCAGGATGAGCAGGACCAGCAGGACCAGCAGGACGAGGAGCAGCTTTAGCAGAGTAAGCACCAGCAGAAGCACCACCGCCAGAAGCAGCATCAGCTGCTCCTCCAGAAGCAGCATCAGCAGAAGCACCACCGCCAGAAGCAGCATCAGCAGAGTAAGCACCAGCAGAAGCACCACCGCCAGAAGCAGCATCAGCAGAGTAAGCACCAGCAGAAGCACCACCACCAGAAGCAACATCAGCAGAGTAAGCACCAGCAGAAGCACCACCACCAGAAGCAGCATCAGCAGAGTAAGCATGAGCAGAAGCACCACCGCCAGAAGCAGCATCATCAGCTCCTCCAGAAGCAGAAGAAGCAGAATCCCCAGCCCCAGAAGAGTGAGCCCGTGCTACAGAAGCCCCAGCAGAAGCAGAGTGAGGGCCAGGGGGTGGGAGGGTGGCCCTGTCCCTCTTGCCATGGCTGGCAGCAGATGGCTGAGGCTTCCTCTTTTTCCCCATGGTTGTGGGGTTGCTGGCTGGCAGCAAGGCTGGCTGGCAGGCTGGCTGGAAGGCTGGCAGCAAGGCTGGCAGGCAGCAAGGCTGGCAGCAAGGCTGGCAGGGAGGCTGGAAGGCAGGCTTGCAGGTAGGCTGGGAGCAAGGCTGGCAGGTAGGCTGGGAGCAAGGCTGGCAGGCACGCAGACAGCAAGGCTGGCAGGGAGGCTGGAAGGCAGGCAGGCAGGCAGGCTGGCAGCAAGGCTGGCAGGCAGGCAGGCAGCAAGGCTGGCAGGGAGGCTGGCAGGCAGGCTGGCAGACTGGCAGGCAGGCAGGCAGCAAGCCTGGCAGGCATGCAGGCAGGCAAGGCAGGCAGGCTGGCAAGGCAGTCAGGCAGTCGATGTGTCTGGAAGCAGGTCTTTCCTCTGAATGGTGACCTACTTGGGAGCTACCTCCCTTTATATCCACGGGGCTGACGCAATGCATCCTTCCCGCATGCGCAGTGAACGCCAGGCATCGCTAGGCTTCTGTTAGGCATCCGCTAGGCTTCCACTCTGCATCCGCTTCATCCGCTAGGCTTCCGCTGTGCATCCGCTTAATCCGCTCGGCGTCCGCTCTGCATCCGCTGTATCTGTTCCGCATCCGCTTTGCTGCGGCCCCCCGGAAGTCTTGCGGATGTGCCATCCGCTCTCATCTGCTTCCATCCGCTAGGCTTCCATGGAGCATCCACTTTCCATCCGCCCTGTGGCCTCCCCCCGTCCGTTCCTTTCCGTGTTATCCGCTCTGGTTATGCAAATTTTTGCCCCTTTTGAGAGAGGATAACAACGGATGGAACATTTTTCTTGTCCGCTGTGTCCTCTTTACAAACGTTTTGCATCCGTCGGCCAGTGTGACAGGGCCTTTAATCATTACTAGCATCAACATGATTACAGTTGGGGCCAATTCAATTATACTATCATTATATACAGGCCAGTAATTACAAAATATTGCATTGGCTAATTGATCATGAATTGTGCTTCGTGAATTATTTGTGAAAATCTTTGGTCATGTCAAAATGAGACTCCTTCTTTTTCTCTGTTTATGTCCCCAACCCTAAATTTAATGTAAATCACCAGACGATCAAGGGAGAGTTAAAGGAGATATGTTTATTCAATCCAAAGTTACTAGCTTTGGATAAGTGGCCACATTAAGACACCATTCAATCTCCCTTTTTATAGGAAATTTGCCAATCATTATCAATAGAATGGAATATGTTTCCTTATTACAATCATTTCTGTCTATCAACATGAATATCTTTTCCCCTTTCTTTCCATGTTCTGCTGAAACAAATGTTTCCTTATTGTAAAGTCACAGCAAACTTTCTATTTGTAATTAAACTATGTCTCTTAATGTAAATCTAAATAAAAGGGTATTTTATTTTTCCTATACATGTATTTTTATACATAAGATATGTGTTTTCCTTTACACAGATTTTGCTACATAATATATTAATTTGTTTATAATGACAGGAACCACCTAGTAGAATAGAATAGAATAGAATAGAATAGAATAGAATAGAATAGAATA
>BLBF01000039.1:34204638-34214783 GCA_015471245.1 Laticauda colubrina | reverse complement strand
TAGAATAGAATAGAATAGAATAGAATAGAATAGAATAGAATAGAATAGAATAGTTGGAAAGGACCTTGGAGATCTTTTAGTCTAACCCCTTGCTTAGACAGGAAACATTTCAGACAAATATTTGTCCAATCTCTTCTTTAAAACTTCTAGTGTTGGAGCACCCCAAGTTCTGGAGCCAAGTTGTTCCATTGATTAATTGTTCTAACTGTCAGGAAATTTCTCCATAGCTCTAAGTTATTTCTCTCCTTGATTACCTTCCACCCATTGATTCTTGTCCTGCCCTCAAGTGCTTTGGAGAATAGCTTGACTTCTTCTTCTTTGTGGCAGCCCCTGAGATATTGGAACACTGCTATCGTGTCACCCTTAGTCCTTCTTTTCATTAAAGTAGATATACCTAATTCCAGCAATCATTATTTTTTACCTGCTCTAAGGATCAAAATTATCTTTGATTGTTTCCAAGACTCTGGTAAGCAGTTCCCTTGGTAAAAGTATTGCATAAAAATAGAAATTCGTTTATTAAAATCTCTTTAAATTCTTTATAAATTTTCTCTCAAAGTCCATCAGGAGATTTCCCACTGAATAGAATTACAGTCTTCAGAAATATTTGAAATTTTAAAAAGGAAAATCCATGATGCAATATCTATCAGCATGAACATTTGTTGTGTGCTTCTGATAGAACACATGTCACACTTCTTGAGCTGCTTTGGGTGCGAGTTGGTTTTTGTGTCCAATTGAAGATCTTTATGTTGATCTTTTGTGTTGACTGGCTTAATTGAGGGACTTCAATTTCATCTGCTCATCTCACCAAATCTCAGAGAATGAGTATGTTAGGTGTTTATCTATCGATAGAAAATGTTAGATATCTATGTATAGTCTATCCTAGAAAGGAATTTATGTCTATCTGAGTAAAATATATCTGCCTTTACTGCTGGATTCATAATATCTGTGAATCCAAGACTATGCATTAAGTGTTGAAATCTATTACGCTTTCGTTTTGAAGTTTTAATGTGTCAATATTGAAGACCCATCCTATTATAAAACTGTCTTTGTTATTTTTAACTGTTCATAACATTTTGAAAATAACCTGCATATTTAACATTCAAATCCCCCAATCTCATTTAGACTGATAGTGAAAGAATCACTGAGGAACGTTTAAAGGCCCTGTCACACTGCCCAACGGATGCAAAACGTTTGTAAAAAGGACACAGCGGATGAGAAAAATGTTCCATCCGTTGTTATCCATTCTCAAAAGGGGCAAAAATTTGCATAAACAGAGCGGATAACACAGAAAGGAACGGATGGGGGGAGGACGCAGAGCAGATGGAAAGCAGATGCGGAACGGAAGCATCCTTTTACATCCTCTAGGCATCCTCTAGACATCCTTAATATCTGAAATAGGTCCCCTCTGCGAACTTTTTTTCCGTTTTAATTGCTTTCTTTGCGTGCTGCATCCACTTTCATCCTTTCTCCGTCCGTGCTACTAACGTTCCGCGTCCGTTCCGCATCTGTTCCGCTTCCTCCCTGCGTCCATTTACCGCTGGAGCGGATTCGAGTTGTGCGGATGTGCAGGGATGCCTAGTGGATATAGCGGATGCATAACGGATGACAACGGATGCAGAACGGATGTCCCCCATATGCCTAGTGGATGCAGAACGGATGCATTGGATACATTTTCTGCTCAAAAGTTTTGAGCATCTCAAAACCTTTTGAGCGGATGAAATGTCAATAGACGGATGCTAAACGGATAGAGAGGAAGCAAAATGGAGGCAGTGAGTACAGAACGGAAGCGTTAACCAATGGATGGTAAGTGTTTTTCTCCATTTTACATCCTCTTTCCATCCATTGCTGCAGTGTGACAGGGGCTTAAGGATGTTTTCATAGTCTAAGAGCAGCAAGTGACCTACTGAGATTCCTTCTTCCCCTTGCCAACTGGTAAAGTCCAAATTTAATTTCTAGAGTTCCTTAGGCATAGTCTTATTTATACCTTATTATTTTATTTTATTTATCCCTGAAATAAATGAATTGAACCCCTACATCAATAAGTACACTAAGCTATTCATGAAGGAGATGCACATCTAACAGGATACGACATCCAGTCGATATATAGACGACAAAAAAGGTTAACAGAGATGGAAACCCATCTGAATTCCCACAAATATATAAGCACAAACAAATTTACAGGGTTATCCACTGAATTGTGAGATTACTAAACAGTTTTCATTGTTGATTATAAGCAGCACTAAGGCTCGAATATAACTGGGACTATTTACATACAGGTTTGAGTGGCACTGCAAAGATTACCTCAGACTTTATGTCATGAGCTAATATCATCTTAATTTAAACTTTGACTTCCTATTACTAAGTTTACTATGAAGATTAAAAACTTTCTAGCATAATTTTTTTTTTAAATAGCAAGTGACATTTTAATTTGTCAGGGCTGTGTTCAAAGGGTACTTAAGCACACTAGAGAGTGCTAGCATCAGCATCCTTCAAGCTAAAAAGAATACTATAACATTAATAATTAAACAATAAAGTTTTGGGTTTTTTAAAGGATATACATACAGGATATAAATATACATGTATATTTAGTATATTTACTGCCTTCACTGCATAAACAAAGATCACAAATAGTTTTTTAGATTTTTACTTTGAAGAGCTTGCCTTTCTCTCCACATCACTTTTATGTTACTATTCCATGTTCTTGCCTTGACTAATTTTGAACAGTGACAGCAAAACTTATGAGCTCAACAAAATGCTGAACTTGAACCTGCTGGCATGTCAGCCCTCTGCCCTGAACAAAAGAGAAACTATTCTTTACATATCAATTCATTTAAAAAAATAATAATACCAACTGAGGCAGCTATGGGTTGCATATCATTCTTGAAATGGTTCTTCCACAGCCTCGTAGCCTCAGAAAACCATGCAAAACCATAACCTATTCTCACATAATATTTGTAGGTACAGAGGCTGATTTAGAGCATGGCCATTCTCCTGTTGCATCTGCAGCTTCCAAAACTTTCAATTTTGAAAATGGCTGTGAGGTGTTGGTGAATGTTGACATTCACTGGTCAAGCAGTGTCTTGCTTCCAATGGGAAAAGGTTATTTTTTGGTAAAAGAGGAAATTTTGTTAGGTTCCTGAATTTAAATATGGGGTAATATTTTCCCAGGACTTTCCCCTGATCTCTGTGGATGGACAAACAAGAAGCTTAAAGCATGATGTAATTTAATAGAAACAAAAGCCCTTTTAAAAGCTACCTCATAATCATGAAGTGAGGTAAAAAAATCCAGCCAAAGAAATATTAAAATGCTATGTGAACAAGGATATATGAGAAAGAATATGAGGAACTGGAAAGGCAGGTTTCTATACAAAACTTCCCCTGCTATTTTACCTTTAAGCCACATTTTTACACTTTGTATTATGGTAATTAATAATTTTAATTGGCTTTATTGGATTTTAACACAAAAGATAGTAAAGATGTAAATTACAAACTAGAAATAAAAACTAAAATACACAAGAAAATTGTAAGAGAACAGTTGCCTGATCTTAATGAATATAAATCACTGGGGCCTATTGAATTACATCCCAGAATTCTGAAAGAGCCAGCGGATGTTACCTCAGAAGCATTTCACCATATCTTTAAAAAATCCTGGAACACCGGAAAAACCGGACTGGAAAAGAGCTGATATGATTACCATCTTCAAAAAAAAGAGAAGAGAAACAGACCTAGGAAACTACAAACCAATCAGCCTAACATCCATAGAAAAGGTAATAAAAAACAGATCTGCAAACATCTAGAAACAAATAAAGTTATAACTAGTAGTCAGCATGGCTTTGTAAAAAACAGATCATGCCAAATCAATCTTATTTCAATCTTTGACAAAGTGACTAAATTAGTAGACCAGCAAAATGCTGGACACATATTTAGATTTCAGTAAGGCATTTGACAAAGTAGACCACAACCTATTTCTTGTTAAGCTAGAAAAATGTGGGATAGACAGTACCACTATCAGATGGATTTGTAAATGGCTGACAAACCATACTCAATGAGTATGATACCACATATACATGGAGGGAAGTTAGCAGTTCTGTTTTAGGTCCAGTATTCTTCAATATTTTCATAAATTATTTAGATGAAGGAATAGATGAGGAACGTCAAATTTGCAGATGATGCTAAGCAAGCAGGAAGAACCAACATCACTGAAGACAAGCTTGGGATCCAAAAAGATCCTGACAGACTTGAACAATAGGCCCTATCCAACAAAATGAAATTCAGACCTGCCAACCCCTGATAAAGGAAAATCTGGAGACCCATGAAAAAAAATCTGGAGATTCTATAAAAAATAGTGAGATTCTATTTTTTTCCCGATCAAGATTAAACAAACTCCTTTTCCATCGAGAAAAGTCATTAACAGTTTATTTAAATGTTTTATTTGTGTTCCCTGTTGTAAGAAGATGCAGCTTTCTTTCTTCTATTGAAAAATCACCACCTCTTTTTGTCATGTTTATACGATTGCGATCGCTTTCCCGCGCTGAACTTACAAAGACTACTGGGAAACTAGCCTTGTTCCCAGGGCCTACTCCCCTTTCAAAATGACAGACAGACAGGAAGAAAAACGATTACCATATATACTTGCATATACGCCAACCCTCAAATTTGAAAAAAAAAAAAAAGCGTTTTAAATTCGGCGTGAGATTGAGGAGCCTTGTCGTGAGATCGTGAGAAATGACAAAAAATTGTGAGACTCACGGCAGAACCGTGAGAGTTGGCAGGGCTGGAAATTTAATGTGGAGAAAAGCAAGGTTTTACACTTATGCAGGAAAAAATAAAGATATAAGTACAGATTAGACAAAACCTGGCTCAAAAGTAGTAACTGTGAGAGGGACCTTGAATTCCTAGTGTACAGTCACTTAAATAGGAGTGCAGGAGCAGCCAACAAAGCTAATACAATCCTTGGTTGTATAAACAGAGGCATAGAATCAAAATCACACGAAGTATTAGTATTGCTTTATAAAACCTTAGTAAGACCACACCTGGAATACAGTATCCAATTTGGTCATCACATTACAAAAAAGATGTTGAGATTTTGGAAAAAATGCAGAGAAGAGTAAGTCAGATGATTAAAAACCTTGAAATTAAATTATATGAAGAACAGTTACAGGAACTAGGTATGGCGAGTACAGAAAATAAGAAGGGGAGACATAGGACTTCCGGTTTTGAACTTCTTCACAGACTGAAACCTCATCCCTCCGAGGCTTTGATCTGTGCTCGCTGCTAGAGCGCCCTGAGCCGGCTGGTTTCGGGGCAAAGCCAACCCGTAAGAGGTGGTAAAGAAGGGGGAGACTGCCTGCAGGGTTGAGGAGAGCCTCATCTCTCCTCCCCAACTGGCCATTACTCCCTTTCCTGAAGGTGGTTGCAGCGGCAGTCAGAAATGGCCACCACAAAGAAGAACTCGACCAGGAAAGAATGTGCAGGAAGAAGATGAGAAGAGAAAGTTTTGGTTGACTGGGTCAAACAGCAAAAGCAACAAATAAGGTACCCTGGAATTTAAACTTAACAACATTATTCCCAAAGAAGATCTTGAAGCTACGAAAGAGAGAGAGAAGGGAAAGGATTAGGTTTTTTCTTCCCTTCCTGATACTAACAGCTAAGAGACTTAAGCAAGAAATTGAAAAAAAATCCACTTTGACATTAATAAGCATCTAAGCTGGAAATAAAAATCAAAGGGATAATAAAGATTTCTGGACATTTAAAAGCTGGAAAGGAGAAAAAAATAATACAAGGGCAGGATTTGGAAAAATGAAGGAGACTACCTGGAATTAAGGAAAGGAACTGTAATTAAAAGTGAAACTTTGATAAGATTCTTCAAAGATACATTTGAATTGAAACTTGGTAACAAAATAAAAGAACCCTAGGAAGATCAAGTAGAAAAAAGAAGTGAGTAGTGACAGCCTTGGACTATTGGATTATTTGGTGATTTTTGGTTTTTCTAAACTGACTAAAATTAACTGGGTGGTTGTTTAAAAGTTTTTAAAATGGTATCACTCTTAGAAGAATTGAAAACGGAACTTTAAAAATGGAAAGAAGAGGCACAAGAAGGGAGAAGTTCTTTTGGCTTTGTGTTTCAATTTTTAGAAATGGAGATCTCGAACTATGAGAAACAACAAGAAATGCTTGCAGAACATGAAGTTTGGGACAAAGAAGAAGCCATCTTTAATGACCAAATAATTTTAAGTGGGGGGGGGAAGAAAAGGGGGGAAAGAGAGTGAAAGGTTTAAGACAAGAAAAAACAACCAAAAAAAGAAGGACAATTTGAAAGATAATATTAGAAAGCAACAGAAGAGGGGATTACAAATGAGAGAGTTCGAAGTAGAGAGATGAGGGGGTAAAAGGGGAAGGGAGAAGAAGAGGGAGAAGAAAGCAAGGAAAAGAAGTTGTAAAAGACAGAAACAAGAAATGGATATACAGAGAAAAGATATAAGGATTGTAACCATAAGCTTGTTTAGAGATAATGGGTGAAAAATTAATTGTAAAAGGGATTCTGTAATGGTACATAAGATAGCATTGTTATATTACAATAGAAATAATTTTAGAAAATATGATGATGGATAAAATATTCATTGTAATGTAGTGGAATGTTTGTTAATAAATAAATGAATTAAAATGATTGAGAAAATTAAAAGGGAACATTTTTATTTATTTGTAATGATTTATAAAAATATAAGTAAGAAATATGGGGAAAAAAGAATTAATCATGGAAAGTTTATAAGTGTTCCCAAAGAAGTATGGTATTCAATTAAAAAGAAATGTTAAAGATGTTAAGATTTTAATGCATATTAATGATAGAATTGAATTGGAATGGAATGTGTGTTTTATTTACATATGTACATATTTTTTTCTTTTCAGAATATAGTGTCTATTTTAAGAATGTACCAAGCAGAGTCTGACTGGAAGTTATGTATTATATTGAATGCTATAATCTCAAAATTATATACTGAAGTTTAAATAAGAGTTTGAATGGATAAAATTAAAGGATATAAAGGTATCATACTCTAATTGGTAATTACAGGGATAAATTTGTTTAATAAGAAAAGATAATATCAAATTGTAACAGGACAGACAAAGTGTGTATTATAAGAATGTACCAAGCAAAATTCAATTGGAAGTTATGTATTATGTATTATGTTGAATGTCATAACCTTAAGGTAGATATTGAAATTTAAATAGGAGTTGAATGGATAAAATTAAAAGATATAAAGTTGTTATATTACAATTAGCAACTACAGGAGAATATTTGTTTAATGAGATAAGATAATATGAAATTGAAACAGGACAGACAAAAGAATAAATATAATGATTTGAATTGAGATGAGATAATCAAAACAAAACTGAGAAAATTAAAAGAGAGGAAAATTATGTAGAAAATATAAAATGGTAATAAGATATGGAATAGAATATAAAAATGAGCATGAAATTGAGTTTTGTGTCTGTATGAAGAAGTGATAACCTGGGACCATGCTATTTTCAAAAAAGATGTTTTATTTGTATTTTGTTTTCTGTGAAAACCCAAATAAAATTTTCAAAAAAAAGGAAAAAAAAGAAGGGGAAGCATAGGAGCAGTATTCCAGTATTTGATGGACTACTACAAAGAAGAGGGGGTCAACTTTTTTCTTTTTTTTCTTTTTTTAAATAAAATATTTTAATTTTATTTTTTACACATCTATTCCCGTGAGTAGCATGATTCCAGATTACAACATTTATACATAGTCATAATTACATTTTCAACTTTCTTATTTAATATCACCTCAAATTATTATCCACTCCACTAATCTTTGAATAGATTTCCATTTCACATTTCTATTCATTAATTCAGTGTCAAAATCATTTCTTCATATATATTTTCAATTCTTTATCCCCTATTATTTCCATTTTCAGCTTACCACCTATTTTATTTTACATTATCTTCGTACATTATCTTCATTAACTTTCTCAAGATCAATATATAGTAAACAATAAAAAAGGGAAAAATATAGTAAGATTAATCTATTCAGGATCAAAACCCTCTTAATATCTTTTACTCCATCTTCACTTTTCTCATATATAGCTGTATAATACTCTGAGGATAATTCAGAGGCAGCTTCTATAAGCAACACCAGAATGTTTCCTTCCTGCCTTCCTTACAGGATTAGGCCAGTAATTTCTTCTAACAACCAGTTCTCTGGACTGCTTAGAATGTTAATAACCGGTTCTAGCGAAGAAGTACGAACCTGGAGAATCGCACCCCTGGTTAGCCACCACTGATCTAGTGACTACAGCTCTTTATTCAGTAGACCGGTACAACGAACTGGCCTGACTGTCTGACAGCTCCCTCTTTTCAAGGGCTCTGTCAGACAACCCAACCAATGAGGTTACTTTATTCCCCGGCCTGAAATTGTGCGGACCAATCATTTTAAATTATGATTTGTTCCACCTGAAAGGCAGACTTGAGTGAAGCCTTCATCCCAAGGCTTCATTCCCTATTAGCATATTCAACAATGTAGATTCACATTTTCCTCCCAGACTTTAAACATTCAGGGTCAGGGGGCTGAAAACAACACAATCTCTCTGCAGACTTTGAATGTCATCATCAAAGACAGTGGAACTAAAATAGGATGGGGGACTATATTTGGGGGCTGTTTTGAGATTAGCAGTACCATATATACTCGCATATAAGCCGATCTCGCATATAAGCCGACCCTTAAAAAACTGCCCCAAAATGAGGAATTTTGCAAAAACTTGCATATAAGCTGACCCCCAAATCGACTTAGCATGGCGACTTGCTCCAGCGACTTGCTGAAGCAGCGACTTAGCGTGGCGGCTTCGCGCGATGAGAGTCTTGGCTCTCATCGAGCGAAGCTGCTGCCTGGTGAAGACACTGCCTGCCGCTTCCCTGCCTCCCATCGAGTATCCCAGCTGATTGGCTGTACAAGCCACTGCCTGGCAAAGGCGATGAGAGTCTTGGCTCTCATCGCGCGAAGCCACTGCCTGGTGAAGCCGCTGCCCACCGCTTCCCCGCCTCCCATCGACTCTCCCAGCTGATTGGATGTACAAGCCGCTACCCGGCAAAGGCGATGAGAGTCTTGGCTCTCATCGCGCGGAGCCGCTGCCTGGCAAAGGCGATGAGAGTCTTGGCTCTCATCGCGCGAAGTCGGGCACTTCACGCAATGAGAGCCAAGACTTTCATCACCTTCGCCGGGCAGTGGCTTCGTGCGATGAGAGCCAAGACTCTAATCGCGCGAAGCTGCCACGCTAAGTCGCTGCTCCAGCAAATCAGATTTATTCACATATAAGCCGACCCCCAAATTTGGGGGAAAAAAAAGCGTTCTAAAGTCGGCTTATATGCGAGTATATATGTATCTAGAAAGTCTACCCATTTTATCCTTTTGAGTGGTTTTGACTGTATTTACCATGCAAGTCTATATTGTTCTTTCTCTAACTACTTAAAACAATTTTCTTAAAATGCCTATTTTGACTATAAATACAAAACCTTTGCAACCCAAGGTCACAGATTCGTCTCAACACAATACAGAAGCCTGTTGATGGCAGATGAGATTCTGCCAAAACGTTGCTCCAACTTTAAAAAGCACAATCATAATGACGTGGGAAAATACCTGAAAAAAGCTGACATACATACATACATACATACATACATACATACATACATACATATATATATATGTTTTTTTAGGCTTTCGCGGGTACTTACATGTGTGCTGTTTAGCTTCCTTCGGGTATTATCCCACGTCATTGTAGTTCTGTTAAAGTTGTAGCAACGTTTCAGCAGAATCTCATCTGCCATCCTCAGGCTTCTGTATAGAGTTAGTTCCTGGTTTTAAATTTGAGGCTGGTCCATTCTGATTGGCTGGGAGCCTGGATCTGTGTTCATTGGACTTGGAGTTTGATTGATTGGTGTTTTTGGTTTCTTCTGTCTGTTTTGTGGCTTTGATTGGCTGGCAACACTCTGTTCTTGTGTTGGAGGCTTTCAGTGCAGCTTGGCTCCATGTGAAGGGACGGCTGCTCTTTATTAGCAAGCTGCTATTAATTTTTTTTATATATATAATATATATATATATATATATATGTATGTATGTATGTATGTATGTATG
>BLBF01000039.1:34175067-34193794 GCA_015471245.1 Laticauda colubrina | reverse complement strand
AATGAATGAATGAATGAATGAATGAATGAATGAATGAATGAATGAATTAAATAGAGAGAGCAGCCTTTAGAAATTTAAATTGAATGCATTTGCTGTGAGAAATGTATGTCATTATGAATATGTAAGTTATTTTATTGGAGCACTACAAGAGATTTTTGAGGCATATTACATGGACACATGTCTTTCTGAAGGCAAAAATGTGGGAAAAGTTTTTCTGCACAATGGGAAATGCTCTTTTACACACAGACACACATATTGAATATTCTTGGGCAGAACAGTCAGTGGGAAAATGTGCTCATTTCATTATGTTATGTTACAGAAGAATCATTAATCCAGAAGAACATTTATAACAGAAGAACTAAAAAGTAACATTTCTTTCATCGGTTTAGTCTTTTTATAGTTTCCACTCCCTCTGTTTATGTTGATTTTAAAAAAAGAAAGAATAAGCAGTTGGAAAATACACATTTCTTTTCAAGCTATTCTTGCTGATCATAAAGAGTTCTCATAAAAGTTCTACCCATAACACCAAATTTGGCGAGATAGGAATATTTAGTTTTTTCTCAAATTCAGTTGTGTTCTTTATCTGTCGTGGTATCTCCTTTCTAGAACAGTTATTGCCCTGAGACACGGGTGGCCCTAACTCTGTTAGCCTTCTGCAAGAACTTGATAACTTGCTTCACAGTGGCGCAGTGGTTAGAGTGCAGTACTGCAGGCTACTTCTGCTGACTGCTGACTGCCTGCAATTTGGCAGTTCAAATCTCAGCAGGCTCAAGGTTCACTCAGCCTTCCATCCTCCTGAGGTGGGTAAAATGAGGACCCAGATTGTTGGGTGCAATAGTCTGACTCTGTATACCATTTGGAGAGGGCTGTAAAGCACTGTGAAATGGAATATATCATATTTTTTGCACTAAAAGATGATCGAAATCATAAGATGCACCTAGCTTTTGGGGAGGAAAACAAGAAAAAAACTCTGCCTCTGTCTCCCAACAATTTTCCTTCTTGCAGCAAACAGCAAAAGCCTGGTCAGCTTCAGCACAGACTGATTTAGCACAAGCAGCTGATTGCTGGTTGGATTGGCCTCCTGGAATACCACCAATCAGCTTTTTCAAGCTGAGGGGATCACCGCAACCCATTACCCCCATCACCACCCTTTACTGCCTCCACCTATTGCTGCCTCTGTGCACTCTATTTTCAGCCTCCATGTGCCCCATTTTCAGCTTCTGCATGTCTAGTTTTTGGGCCATTCCAGGCAGTGGGGATTGCTGCTTCTATTTGCTGCCTTTGCCTATTGCCCATCCCTGCTGCTTGGAAAGGGCCAAAAATGGAGCACACGAAGGCTGAAAATGGGGTGCGTGGAGGCCTAAAACAGGACATGCAGAGACTGAAAATGGGGTACACAAAGACCAAAAATGGGGTGCACAGAAGCTGAAAATGGCTAAAGATGGAGGCTGGAGGGTAGGTGGGGTTTTGGCAACATTTGCTCTATAAGACTCACAGTCATTTCCACCCACTTTTTTCTGGGGAAAAAGTGTGTCTTATAGTGCGAAAAATACAGTGAGTCTAAATGTTGTTGCTATTGCTATTGTTCCTTCAGATTCTGTGGCCAGGTGATGCAATACAAATCAAATGAGGTGTTAGCAGGGGTGGAATTCTACCAATTCGCACTTATTCGCTAGAACCGGTTGTTAACACTCTAAGCAGTTCAGAGAACCGGTTGTTAGAAGAAATTACTGGCCTAATCCTGTAAGGAAGGCAGGAAGGAAACATTCTGGTGTTGCTAACAGAAACTGCTTTTCCGTTGACTCTTATTACATTCTTGGCAGGACTAGACTTACTGTTTCATGAACATCTCTGGAGTTTTTTTCTCCTCCTTTGTTGTTACTTTGCTTGTGTGGAGTGACCATTTAAAGTTACAATGGCACTGAAAAAAGTGACTTATGACCATTTTTCACACTTACGACTGTTGCAGCATCCCCACAATCATGAGAATTCAGGCAAAGAGATGCATGCCTCGACGTGAGTGATATTGAGTTGGCCATGCCCAGCCAATAACATGACCACCAAGCCATATCCACCCAGTCACATGACCACCAAAGCTATGCCCACCACCCAAGCAATGTTCACAGAACCAGTTGTTAAAAATTTTGAATCCCACCCTGGGTGTTAGTCATTCTTAAATTATCTGTATACATCTTATTTCATGTTATTTTATATACTTTTTTTATCAGCTACACAGTTTTTTTGGTTAAGATGGGCACCTGTGTATGTTATTTAAAGAAATCATAGAATTCCAGATTTCATTTTCTGACTATTCTTGCTTATATTCTACAGATTAAAAAAAGAGACAGACTTTGTAATTGGATGCAAATGGATTCATTGCCAAGCACCTTTTTCTGCTTGAGGATATGCGCTTGCATAAATTGCAAGGATGTTCATTAAGGTCTGATTTTCAGATACAACAAATACAATTGCCAAAATCAGTATGAGTCACTTTAAATAAAATACATGATCCCTCTAACTCTGGTCACCATATTTGAGTTTCATGTCATTATTCTCAGGAATATTATAGCCTAATTATCTTGAGATATTAAAAAATAAATATGCACTACCTTTGTTCTAATAAAATACAGTTTTTACAAGTTAGACTTGGCCATTTAGAAAGCAGTTTTTATACATTTCTATTAGTATTCCCTGAAATAATTTTCTCCTTGTATGTACACAAAAAATAACTATTTTTCTTCCTTTCACTCCCATTATTCTAAATTGGATCATTGCTTCATTTTTTTTTCAAAAAAGTGAAATAATAATGACAATAGTATTATCTTGGCATCTGATTTTAAATTGTTAGGTTTAGGTTATTCTTGATGTGAGGCTTTCTATGTATTATTTGAAAATTATTTTGTCGTAGATGTTATTTATTTTATCAGATAAGCACTTTATACTGGAAGATATTTCAGCTTGCCAAATATCAATTGTATCAAGAGTAAGAGCCTAAATCAATGGTCCTGCCAGAATTCAGATGACCCTGGCCAAGGTTGTCCATTCAACCAAGGTTGTGACTTCTGTACCTTTTGGACATTTCATCCTTCCTAGTTTATTTATCCTTCCCAGTTCCTATCTTCAGAGTCAGAGAGAAGTTTAGGAATTGGGATGAGGGAGATAGGAATCGAAAAAAAAATCACCTTATTTTTGATTTTATCAAATGTGTGGTGCTAGATTTGGGGTCCAATTAGGCTATAGGATCTTGACCTCTGTCCAGTAGTTAACATCTAATAATGTAATATCTGAACCTTAGCAGTGAAAATAGATTTTACAGATCAATATTTCTGAATCTTCAATAGCAGCCATCAGCAGAACTGGTAGGACTATGCAAAAATACCTTCAGCTATAGACAGTTGTTAAGCATTTTCTACATCTTTTTTCTGCCATATTCTCATTGCCCAGAATGAGTTATCACTCCTGGAATTTGAAGTACACATTCTTAATGAGAGACATCTCAGAGGATATTTTTCTCTGCAGACACAAAACCCACAACTCAAAAGGATTTATGCCAGATATCATCCCCATGTCCAAAAACAGTTCTGAAAACATTTTGACAACAGGTCACCAACAGGTTAATGACTCCAAGGGCAGGTTTCTTTTCAAATAATTTTGCCTCAGGATGGATGGATACATACTCTATATATGTATATCCAGTCAGAGTTTGTACTATGTCAGTAGGTCTACAAATCTCATTGAAGCCTCCAAAGACTGTTTCAGATCATGAACTCTATATATCTGTTAGAGAATTAGATCATATTTTGTAAACAGTCTTAGCCCTATTGATTCAAATGTGAAATTGAATGAAATCCATAGACCCAGTTGGGAAAAAGCTTGAACACACTGGCATTTATTTCTAAGCAAACACTGAGGGGTAGAAATAGTTCTTTTAAACAGATAAATTATTACCACTGACATTAGTGGAAAATCTTCAAGATAAATACTCAAAGTAATAAATTTAAACCAGGGATAAAGAAACACATATCTTCATTCAAAGGCTTTCATAAAATATAGTATGTTGTGTAAAAGCTGCCATTTCTTCGTCTTTTTCCTTCACATTTTTCCCATTTACTTGGTAATAACTATAAATCTCAACTTCAGTATCAATTTTTTCTCTCTCTCTTTTATGCTGACTCCAAAGCCACACATTTGCTTGCACAAGTTGTTGATGTCAAAAATAGAAGATCAAGATGAATCCAGTGGTTAGATTGAAAGGATGAAAATATTGTAGTTAAAAGCAAAGCAGACTTTTCAGCATATCTCTGGATTTGTATAAAAAAATATTTTAATAATAGAAACAGCAATAGCACTTAGACTTATATTCCACTTTACAGCCCTCTCTAAGTGTTTTTCAGAGTCAGCATATTGGCCCCAACAATCTGGTCCTCATTTTATGCACCTTGGAAGGATGGAAGGCTGAGTCAACTTGGTAACATTTGAATGGCACTCTTAACCACTGTGACACTATATTTCATATAATGGCTACAGTCCTGTGTTCCTTTCTTCCTATTTCTTGAACCTCATGTTCCTTATCTGTACTACTTTCTTTAGCACTCTTTCTCTATAGCATTCATTTCTTTGCCTTCATGGCTTTACCTGATGTTTTACCTTATTATTTTTTAGCTGTTCCTTTGTTGAAGTTTGCTTTAATTTTCTGTATGTATATTGGTAGGCCCATTGTTAAACAAAAATTAAGCAATTAAAATCCTTTTGGATATTTAAAAATATCAGAATACGCAGTCCTCCACTCTTTGATTGAACTGAAATAGTATAATGAGATTTACTTTCTCATTTGAAAGGATGGGGGGAAGGAGTCCAAAATTGCAGCTCAGGCATCATTTGAAAGCTTGTCTATGTCTCATGGTTTTAATTTCTTTGTCATACTGTTCCTTATATCTTTCTGCGCTCTGCATAATATTGATTCTCTGAAAGGGAATGATGACAAGGTGTCTATGAATGCATGAGTTCATATGGTGAGTTAAAAGGTGCACATTTTAAAGATTTGCAGCAAATGCAATATTTCAGCAGTTGAAGTTTAACATCTGGAGAAGAGGATATTATGTTTTGACTATTTCTATTTTAAATAGGTAGGTTCTACTTGATTGTACAGTCATCTGAAATTTCATAATGAATTAGGATTTTTTTTAAAAAAAAGAGTTGTGAAGAGTCCCATAATGGCCTTTACATCATACAGTATGACTAATCAATTCAGGTCATAAAAACAAAAAATACAAGGGTTGAAGAATATATGTTTAAATACTATAGGAGCATTTTTAGCAAAATAAATAAATAAATCACCTATATTTTATGGTAAATAATTACATGATTCAATTTAGGTGTTAAAATGCATGCTGTTAAAATTTATTCTTTTATTGATTGGAAAGAGCAAGCTAGAATTGCATTATGTAGAAATGTAGGTAGGAAAATGATTTTAAAAATAACTGTAAAACTCCCTTGGGCTCCCTGAATTTCCCTAGACATAAATCAGGCTCCAGTGTAGCTTACATTTTCAATTTTTTGAATGTATTTGCAGAAATTGGAACATAAAATGTTTTGATACTATACAAGGACATTAAGCATGCCTACACATGCATATCAAAGAACAAAACTATAGTGATGGTATAAAATATTAACTTTTTCCCCCGGAAAAGCTGAACTAGCTTTTTAAAATAGATGCTGAAGTTGAATAAATGCCACTCAGGCATAAATAAAAGACATTGCAATACAAGTCACTGAACTGAAATTAAATCACCGGCTCTACTTTATAAGCCTGTGGTTTATAAATTTAAATTAAAATGTTCACAAATGCCATTCACATTAGTGCATAGCGACACAGATATATGCATCTTTTCATAAACATGTGAATAAGAAGGCCGAGACATGCTTTTGCTTTTACCAAGCTGCATTCAAGGCTCTGCAAAGTTTTCAGCTTTTCTAGCACGAATATTACAGACATACAGAAAGAGACAAAGACATATGCAGGATTTGCTGCTTTTGTGAAAATGATAAAAGCAGTGTTGTGCTATTGTGATGCAATGTTCTCCCCACCTTGTATGCCTAAGCAACATTAGATTGCACAAACAAAAAGGAAAGAGTGTGCATCACAATAGCATAATGCTGTTTGCATTTATTTTTTTGCTCCTTCCTTTCCTTTCCCCTTGTGGTTTGTGCAGGGACTATGCTCATTTACAGTTTGCAATGTGGCATGGCTGCAGTGGTGGGATTCAATTTTTTTTTACTACCGGTTCTGTGGGCATGACATGGCTTGGTGAGCGTGGCTTGGTGGGCGTGACAGGGGAAGGACACTGCAAATTCCCCATTCCCTCCCCACCCCACTTACCTGCTTTCCAGTTCCTTTCTCCTGTGCAGGACAACCAAAGAAGACCCAGCTGATCAGTTGGGACTCGGGAGGCGGAGAATAGATGGGGGCGGGGCCAGTCAGAGGTTCTCCAAACAATTCAAAATTTCCACTACTGGTTCTCCAGAACTGGTCAGAATTTAGCTGGGATTAAGTTAATGTAGGAATTACTTCTTAGTACAAATCCAAACAAAGCTTTTTCAAGCCAAAGTTAAAAAATACTATTCTAAAAATTAATATTAAATAGAAGATTCATTTTTATAGCACCTTTTCTTTTGTTGTGGGAAATATTAATGTAGGAGATTAAAGTACATTGAATGAAAATTAATGGACAATTGTCAATGGAGATTCTCAGTCACCCAAATCATGTTTGTCCCAAAGGTACTTTTTCATGGGATTTTGTGGTTATTCAGAAGAAGCTTCTTATATGAGAAGTGAAACGTCTTCAGAGAAAAATCAGAAAATCCAGTTGCCTCATGAAAAAGCACCTTTGGGTTAATGGAGAATTGTAACCTAGTGATACTAATCAGTTCAAAGGAAAGGGTTTACTAGTTTTATTGTACTAGATATTTGGAACTGAAACATTATTGGTTATTATTCTGATTTCAAAGAAACAATTGCTACAAATTTAGAACAGCGAACATCAAATAACTTAATACTAGATGCTTTTTCTTGTATTTTGCCAGCATGCAACAATCAAAAGAGAATAATAAATCTTGACACTATGGTTTTTCGTTAAATTTGGATACCAATGCTGTATACCTCTTTTAAAATATGTCATTTATACCACATCAAATTTCTCTGTACATCCTATTTCAGATTAAGCAAGAATCTGCTATTTTATTCAGTACCCTATGAGAATTAGGTGTGGTTTGAGAATGGGTCAGGAAAATGCATTGAAATGCAAGGGAATACTTTTAAATACCTTTTCTCAGATTTTTTTAATGTGCAAAAAGATGTATCTGCTTTAATGAGCTGCAAAAATAACTCTTTTAAAAAGCTAGCCTTGATAAGACATTAAGTAGCCTTATTTCTTTTAGGCTTATGTTTGTAGGCTCAGGTTAGTACTTATTCATATTTGAAGCACAAGCTTCTTATGCTTTTTAAACAAAAAAATGATGAAATTTATTATAAGCATATAACCATTTAAAATTCCTTAAATTATTACTAAAAGAACAAAGAACATAAGTATAAAAAGTGATATAAACTAAAAATAATCATAAAAACTTTGTGGGCTTTTTTATCATTTTCTTTTTTATCATTTTCTTACATCATTCTCACTACTGAAGGATTGGTACTTTCTAGTCTCAGTTCCAATTTTATTTTAAAATTTTCTTTCACTACCATGTTCTTTCTTTATTACAGTATTTACAGCATATGTTGCAGTACAATTCCTCAATCAGGTAAATCATTGACAGGATTGCATGCTATCTATAAAATATCGGGCACCAATTTTCACAGCTCGGAATATGTTTCATTGATTTTTTTCCCCAAAATAATTCCAATTGCTCAACTGTAATTACCTCTTTGAAGTTTTGCACCATTTAATCAGGCAGCTATTAACTTCTTCTGTTTCTGTATCATATGTCAAGTTTATAGACATGGTCCAAAAAAAGATATTGATTCTATATAAGCATTTCAAATTCCATCATCTTACTCAAGGTGCCTTCTTTGTTGAGGTATCATTTTATTCTTCTGGTAATTTGTGAGTACATTAACAAGGTAAGTTTTTACCTTCATTAAACAATTATTTCTGTGTCTTTAATCTGTTTTCTGAATCTTCATATTTTCCACCGTAATCACAGTTATTGGCATATATGGGTTAATAGGGTTATTGGCATATATGACTATATATTTCCCACTGTGATTACCCTTGGAATACAAAGTACTTAACAGTGATGTTAATGATGAATGTGCTGGACATATAAACATAAGACAGTGCACTACTAGATCAGAATTTGGCCCATCAAGTCAAGTAAACTACTGTTACAATGGCCAACCAGCTGCACAAAGAAGGCCATTACAGTAGTCTTCCAAAAGCAGTCATACTCCTATCAAAGCTAACAGCCACTAATCACTATTGTTTCCATAAATAAATTAATGATTTATCATTAACTCCAAAAGAGTTTGAATTTTTAGAAGTTTTATCTTACAATTGTAAGATTGATGGTTTGCATGCCATCTATTAATTGTGGGTTCTTGGCGACTGCATATAAAGATTCCCTTCATAATGATCTGTCTTAAACTGTCTTCCAAGTCTTTCAATTGTGATTTATTGCTACTATAACAGATTCTATCCACCTTATTCTTGTTATCCTCTTCTTCATTTTGTCCCCATCTTTTCCAACATTGGACCCTTTTCAAGAGAGTTGACTTTTCTCATACAGTATGTCTGAAGTAGAATCAAGGATTTGAGCCTCCATGTTATAATGTGTCACTTCAACTTTTTCCTTTTTTTAATTTATACCATAAATACCTATGTATTGGTTAAACTAGTTCCTAAAATTGATATTTTCCTACTCAGAGATTTTATCAGTTCTCTTATCAATGATAGACAAATAATACAGTTTGAGATAATAAAAATGAATCCTGTTTTTCCTTCTAAACATGGTCACATTTTGAATCTTAATTTTGCTTTTGTTTTTTCACTCTGCATCAATCTGTTAATTTTTCTTTGCAAACCTATAAAACTTTACCTGACATTTTTCTTTTTGTATTCCTCTCTTTGGATTTTGTTTCCAGTTACCTGCATGTCTTTTGGGACCATGTCCATGAGGACTTCCAGATCTATTACAAATAATAATAAAAAAGGTGTATAAATAAAATGAGAAACGGCATTGGCTTTGTCACTTTAGAGTAAGTATGGCATTGTGATTCATATACAAAAGGAGAGGGATTTGCACAGCTACATTCATACTTTTGCTTCCTCTGTGAATATCCCTGTCTTCTATTTTTCTACAATATGATGTTTCAGATTTGCTATAGATTTGTTATAGAAATTATTTCAAAAGGTTATAATTTCAGACAATTTATAACAGGCAGAATGCAGGTTCTTGTGTTTGCCTTGTGAAAGTAACCCTTTATTGTTATTGTTTGAAGAGCTAAAAGACATGATTAGAGATAAATCATTACAGAAAAAAAATCTATCTCTCAGGTGTCAAATTCGCAGTGTCACATTGCCATCACATGATGTATCATGACGTCTTCTCCCTTCACGGAGCTGGTGTGGGTGTAGCCTGTGAGTGACACATCTGGCCTGTTGGCAGCCAGTTTGACATCCCTGATATGTGGTTGATAGAAGTTGAAAATGACATGGTGATACATTATCAATCAATTATTAATTAAATGCATTTTATCCTAACAAATGGGAATTGACAGGAAATAGTTTACCAGTGGCCATCTGCAGGTTTGGCAAAAGATCAAAGATGTCAACATTTGTAGAGTAGATTGACACTACAAAATGATCCTATGGGCACTTCCTTCATAAAAAATTGATCCATTCAATTTTCACCCAAACTGAACCATTATGAAATTGTGACTTTTAAGAAGATGTCCAAATTCACTGTTGATTCCCCCAAAGTTTTCACTGCTTTTTGAGTGCCATGACATAAGTCTTTATATCTTATTTCTAAGACACGAAATATGTAACTGAATACAATTTATTTTCAATTTTCCATAACAATGTGTCCACAGAAGTAATGGCAACCGCTAAAATGGCTTGGAGACTCTATTTCATTATTGCCCAGAATTGGTAGTTTTAATACCTGGCAAAGTAGATTGAAAACTGACTCTTCAGACTGCTCCTGTCATGTCCTCGTTGGAGTCTGACTCCGAGGAGAAAGATGAACAGCTTAGCCTTGTATTGCCCTTCACCTTATATTAACATCTTTTTCCCTCATACCATTTGCATAACAGCATAAAGTTTTGTTATGCTTTTTGAAGCAAGAATCAGGAAAAGTATAGAAAATAAAAAATATATATTTTAAAAAAACAACGAAAGGAGAACTGTATTAATCTGGGAGCTTGTAATTGGGAAAGTTTACTTAAAAATGCAATGGGAACAAAATTGTTCAGCATATTTATGTGCACAATGGGTTGTGCTGGTTCATTAGATTAAAATCCTTGTATAGAAGAATGTGTCAACAAACACACATTAATAAGCATTGGCCTGGTAGAGAAGCTATAAGAAACTTCTTTCATCATACATCTTCATTGTTCAGGATAGGGAGACATAAAAAGAAATAAGTAACTTCCCACCTTTGCTCATGTTTAACACCTGCTAAGTGATTTAAATTGTTCTTTTCCAAACACAAGTGCAAGTTTAAAAGCTAAACCCTGATTGAGATAATAACAATAATTAAATATGGTAATATTATCAAGTGAAAACCATGAACATTTGGAACTGATTAACTATAAATTCCAATGTTAAAACAGTGATCAATTATCCAAAGCCAAAAGCTACAATGAAAAGCTTTTCAAATGGCAAAAAAATGTGATGGTATGTGATTTTTTTCTTCATTTGTTTTTTTTTATCAAATAAAGAAAATCAACACAGTAGGTAATAACATGCTAATTATATGAGAACTTAACATGACATATGCATTGTAAACATGGATGGGCTTCAGATAAATGAAACATATTTTCAGTGGCAATCTCTTAACAGCACATCCACATTCAAATTAAAGCAAGGACAGGAAAAGCTCAATATTACAGACACTCTTCTGAAATATCTCATTTCCTCTGTCATTTTCTGAATAGCTGACATAGCTGGCATAGAACATTTCCAAAGTGAGAGGTCTGTCATTTAGGTGCAAAAAGGAAGAATATCAAAGTTTATTTTTGTGAAGAAAAAAATGTGTTTTAAAAAGTCTCCTTGAGCAAATGTATCCAAAATCCGTGTGGCTTATAGCTGGTCACTGAAAACAAACTGAATATGAACCAGCAGATAATATGACTGCAAAGAAGACAAATGAAATTTTAGGAGCACCAAAGGCAATATAATTTCTGAAGCAATGGATATAACTGTTCCATTCTGCTCTGATTTGGCAGTCCCCCACCTGAACTACAAGTGTACGGTAGTGGACATACATTTTAAGAAGCATTCAGACAAACATGTTCAGGGAATGACAATGAAGCTTATCCAGAGACCAGAAAATAAATGCTATGAAAAGAAAGAGCTGGGAATCTTTAGCCTTTAGAAAAGACATCTAAGACGGAAATAATAGCATTCTTCAAATACCTCAAAAGATATCACATAAACGTGGTCCATGAGCCTCATGGGAAAAGTATTTTTTCAGTATGTGACATGTTACTCTTTTCCAATCATTTTCATGTGAACATTTGATAGAAACTGCCAAGAAGTGTCTGAAGGTGACTTTGGTTTCCCGATAAGAAAATATGAAAAGAAATAATCTTGCAGATCAGAGGTGGTATTCAGCAAGTTCTGACCAGTTCTGGAGAACTGGTAGTAGAAATTTTGAGTAGTTCAGAGAATCAGCCCCATCCCCATCTATTCTCTTCCTCCGGAGCCCCAGCTAATTGGTGGGGTCTTCTTTGGTTGCCCTGTGCAGGAGAATGGAGCTGGAAAGCAGGTTAGTGGTGTTCTGTCCAGAAAAACGCGAGGTAGACCAGGTTCCAACAACAAAGTCTTTATTTCAATTATAGTTGCAAAATGGAACATTGGCTCAAGCCGTGACAGCCCTTTTATATGTGTCTGTCTGCCGGCTTGTAGCCAATGACAAGCATTTGGTTTTGCCGCCCTTGGATGGCTTCATGGATTGGTCCCTATTGAACCAATCCCATTTTAGGTTTTGTTAACCAATCGGAATGAAGTATTTGGAGTCTACTATTATTTATACAGAACACCCCTCCCCTCTTAGTTCAGTCCTACGTAGTGACGTAGTCACGCAGATAGGTGGGGCTTCTTTTGATTCGACTGGACTTGCGCAGTTCATTTCTGTCGGAGACTTTGACCGGTTCGGATGGGGTTGCTGTTTCTCCAGTCTTTCTCCATGGAACCGTCTGGAAGGGTGAGTCAGCCATTTTACTGCCGCCTGAGTTTCTTAGGCCGGCGGTTTTGCTGCTCCCTCCCGTTTCCTCCGGGCGGGACGAGCTGCCCTGGCTGGCCCCTTCGAATGGACTCTTCTCGCAACTTTCTTCAAACAGTGAGTCTTTTATTTGCTCTTTTTGATTGTTATTGTTTTCGGAGTTTAATTTAAACGGTTCTTTATTGATTTCTCACATTTCCCCCGCTCTTTGGTTTGAATTTCGTCGTGTTTTTCTATGTGTGGTTGTGTGTTTGCATTTCGTTCTATGTTTCGGAAGCGAAGCTGGTCTATGTGCCACTTCCATTTCCTGCCGTCGTCTACCATTAGTCGGTAGGATTTGGGGCCTGTTATTTGTGTAATTTGTCCAGGTAGCCATAATGGATCCCCGGTAAAATTTTTAGCATAAACTAAGTCGCCTATTGCAAAAGTCCTGCATCGAGTGGAGGAGTCGGGGGGGGGGGGTTCTGGTGTGAAATTTGGGTGCAATCTATCTAGATGCGACCTTAGTTTCCTTCCCATCAGTAATTCTGCTGGGGTTTTGTTGGTTGTAGTACTGGGTGTGATATGTTGGAGGTTGAGTAATCGATTTATTTTATTTTGGACATCCCCAGTGTCCATTTTTTCTAAACCCTCCTTGGTAAACCTGACCATTCTCTCTGCCCTACTGTTTGCAGCCGGGTGAGCCGGTGCAGTTAGGGCATGTCTTATACCTAGGGAGGCTAGGTATTGCTTGAATTGGAGACTGGTTAATTGTGGCCCGTTATCGGACACTAGGATGTCCAGTAGGCCATGGTTTGCAAAGAGTTTGTCAAGTTGTTTTATAATGGTTTCTGTTGTTGTAGATGGCATAATTTTTACCTCCAGCCAATTAGAGTATGCATCCAAAACAATCAGAAACGTATGCCCCTTGGTAGGACCCACAAAATCAATGTGGATTCGTGACCAGGGGCCTCTTGGGGTTTCCCAGTCTCTTTTGGGTGCTTTTGGCGAGGACGGCCTGATTCTTTGGCATTTATTGCACGGGTTTACCCAGTATTCGATGTCCCTATCTATACCCAGCCACCAAACGTAGCTTCTAGCAAGGCTTTTCATTTTAACTATTCCTGGGTGGCCTTCGTGAAGCATACCCAGTACCTTGGTTTGTAATTTGTTTGGAATAATTACCCGATCGCCCCACAATAAACAACCTTTTTGGATTGAGAGTTCAGTTTGTCTGGTCCGGAAAGATTTAAAGTTCTCAGTTTTTTGGTTTTCCGGCCAGCCTTTACCTACCCAGTTAAGTACGCGGGCAGTCAATGGGTCTTTTGCGGTGGCTCTGGTGACATCATTCGCATATATGGGTAGATCGGGGCAAGTCTCTATTTGTAATGCTGTCATCATTGGTGCCGGGTCTTCCTTTGTTGATGGCAATGGTGCTCTGCTCAAAGCGTCTGCATGGGAAATTTGTTTCCCTGGGCGATGTGTCAGAGTATAGGAATAGGCTGCCAGGAACTCTGACCATCTAGTCATTCGTGGGGACAGAATATTCGGTGTGGGTTTGTTTCCCACCAAAATTCCTAGTAGCGTTTTGTGATCTGTTACAATTTGAAAAGTTCTTCCATATAAGTACTCATGGAAGCGTTTCACTCCAGCGACAATTGCTAGAGCTTCTCTATCCAACTGGCTGTAATTACGCTCGGCTTTGGACAGGGTCTTAGAATAGTATGCGACGGGTGCCTCTCTCCCATCAGGCAATTGGTGGCTCAGGATGGCACCGACTCCGAATGGCGAGGCGTCGCAGGTCACCGTCAATGGCAGTGTATTGCTAAACTGGATAAGAATGGTGTTTGATGTTAATAAGTCTTTTATTCCTTGGAAAGCTTTTTTTTCTCTAAGCCCCCATGTCCAAATTGTTTTCTTGTCCAGTAATCGATGCAATGGTTCCACTATTGTGGCTTTGTGGGGTAGAAACACATTGTAAAAGTTTATCAGTCCCAAAAATGCCTGCAGCTCACTTTTATTCTTTGGTTCTGGTACGTCTTTTATAGCTCTTACTTTTTTTTCGGTGGGGTGTATGCCCTCTCTATCAATTAAATATCCTAAGAACTCAACGCAATCAGTCATTAGGCAGCACTCTTCTTTCTTTACTTTAAGACCAGATTCTCTGAATTTATTTAGGACCTCTTTAAGTCTTTTCTTTAGTTGTGTTGCATCTTTGGCTGAAATTAGGACGTCGTCAAAGTATGGCACGACCCCTCTTATGCCATTTAACAGGCGTTCCATGAGGCTCTGGAAAACGCCTAGGGCTACGCTTACTCCAAATTGGAGTCTGTTACATTTGAATGCCCCTTTGTGAGTCAATATTGTTTGTGCTTCTGCCGTTAAGGGGTCTACTGGGAGCTGTTGGTACGCCTTTGCCAGGTCTAGTTTGGCGAAAACCTTTCCTCCCCCAAGAGAGTGCAGTAGGTATTGCACAACTGGCACCGGGTACGCGCTCTGTTGCAACTCATGGTTCAGGGTAGCCTTGTAGTCACCACAGATTTGAACCGACCCATCTGGCTTCATTGGTGTCACAATTGGTGTTTCCCATCTAGCGTGGTCGACCGGTTCTAAAACCCCTTGATCTATCAATTTATTTAGTTGTTCCTCTATTTTTTCTTTTAAAGCAAAGGGACCCGTCTGGCCTTTAGTCTTTTAGGGGTTATCTGTGAGTCTAGACTAAACGAAATGGGGGTTCCCCGATACCTGCCTAGGGAGCCGTCGAAGACATCCTGGAATTCTCGGATCAGGTCTTCTTCCCAGTCAGTTGCGGCCACCCGGTCTACTCCGGTCATCCCGATGCCCAATGGTGCGAAACATTCGATACCCAGGAGGCTTGGTCGATCTCAGTCGACTATTGTTAAGGGTAGTACTGCGACATGTTGCCTGTAAGCAATTCGAAAATGTCCCAGGCCGATTACAGGAATTCGGTTTCCCTGATAATCTTTGAGGGTTAGTTTTTTTCTCTGGAGTTCCTTAATTTTGATGTCAGGAATTAGTTTTTTGAGGGTGTCCCACGACACCATGGATAGGAACGATCCAGAATCAACTTCCATCTCGCAGGGGCTGTCTTCGATTTTTACAACTATTTTTACTTTCTTCCCGCTTTCCATCTGAGCGCTTCCGATAATGAAAGTTTGGTATGCTTTCTCCCGGTTAGCGGCTTGCCTGTTTCGCTGCCACTTTCTCTCGGAGAGTCTTGGCTCAGGTTTTGCGGGGACGTAGTTTCGTCTCTTTGGGCTGTAATTCTTTTTGTTTCTGCAGACTTTCTCGATATGCCCCCTTTTCTTGCATACTCTGCAAATGGCATCAAGGAATCTGCAATCGGCTCGGGGATGGTTTCCCCCGCAGCCAGCACATTCCCGCCGATTTCTATTTTTGCGCCCTTTCTTGTTAGCTTATAGGCGGTGGATTTCGTCGTCTTCCTCCCCGGATTCTGACGTCTCTTTGAGATCTTCGTAATGAATGGTTGTGGGAGGTTGTTTTTTTCCTCTGGCCGGGCTTTTTTCATCATTACTTGCATTCATTTGTTTCATCTTATCTGCCAATTTTTTGGCGGCTTCAGCAGCTGACGCTTCTGCAATAGCTTCGGCTACTGATATGTTGGGTTTGTTCAGTAGCTTGCTCTGTATGGTTGAGTCTCTTAACCGCAATATCACTCGATCCCGCATCGCTTCATCTAAGTTAAGAAACTCGCACGCTCCCCCTATTTGGCGTAGTGCGGCTACAAAATCAGCAATGGTTTCGCCTTCTTTCTGCTATCTCTGATAAAACTCATGCCGCTTTATCAAGTTTGACACCACCGGTGCATAATGGGCCTTTAATGTTCTTTGGAGCTCGGTCCAAGTCAGTTGTTTGACATCTCGGGGCTTTGCCAAAGCCTTGGCCATTTTAAAAATCACGGGCCCACAGTGTGTCAAGAAGACGACTCTTTTTCGTTGGTCTGAGATTTCCTCCATCTCATTGCTCTCTAGGTACATCTGGAAACTTAAGATTCCCAATCTTCATTGGGGTTGAAGGGTGCGGGCGGCGCATTGTTTCCGGCCATTTCTCTTTGTCTGGCTTGTCTGTCACCGCGTGCTCTGTCTCGCGTTTAGGATGATCCCATCCTCGTCGCCAGTGTTCCGTCCGGAAAAACACGAGGTAGACCGGGTTCCAACAACAAAGTCTTTATTTCAATTATAGTTGCAAAATGGAACATTGGCTCAAGCCGCGACAGCCCTTTTATATTTGTCTGTCTGCCGGCTTGTAGCCAATGACAAGCATTTGGTTTTGCCGCCCTTGGACAGCTTCATGGATTGGTCCCTATTGAACCAATCCCCTTTTAGGTTTTGTTAACCAATTGGAATGAAGTATTTGGAGTCTACTATTATTTATACAGAACAAGTGGGATGGGGAGCGAATGGGATTTTGCAGTAACCTTCCCCTGCCATGCTCACCAAGCCACGCCCATAGAACCGGTAGTAAAAATTTTTGAATCCCACCATTCTGCAGATGGATTATTCATATTCTCATTTTCTATTATCAAATGGATTTTAATATGCTCTTATATCAATCTATACCTTTTTTAAAAAATGCCCAATATACACATTTTTATGTGCATAGGATAAAACCTGCTTATGTCAGGCACTTTCACATTCTACATATGGCACATTCACATTCTACAACAGGGGTCAGTGTTTTCCAGCCAATCAGATAAAGCTATTAAAAACGTCTTCAAGTATTTCTATTTTGTAATTGAAAACAGAGGAAGTTTCTTTCCTCTTACACGGTGGCTTGATTAAAAAAAAGCTATTCAGAATTGTGAATGTTATTATTTGTTTTTTAAAGTCTATATGAAATATTTGGAAGTGTAGGAACTGTCAGAATATTACCATTAAACCTTGTTAAATTAGAGCCTTTTCAAAATCTAAAAGTTCTGTAAATTCATTTATCTTGATACACAAGATGAAGCATTATCAGTAAATGGCAAAAACTGATGAATCTATAATATTGCCCCTAAATAATTTCTACAATAATGTGTATTTAATTGTGTATGTTTATACATATACTGTGGTGTGTGTGTGTGTGTGTGTGTGCATACACATATATGCATACTCTCATAAACCTAGTAACTGATGAGTAAGCATTGTCAAACTTGTCAGACAACTGCCCCAAATGGCATTTAACAGTTTGACACTAATTTGATGTATTTTGAATTATGCTGCATTAAATTAGCATCAGAATGCCTAAAATAATGTGTAGGGTTTTATTCTGTATATGTAATTAGCATTTTGCCACAGTTCAGAAAATAAATACTTTTTATGAAGCAGATCATTGGGAAGGAGGAGGGAAGCAGGTGAAAAGAACAATTTTCTTTCTATGCTGAACAGGCAGCAAAGAACACGAAGATTAAAATGAGACTGAAAAAAGAAATGAAGTGGATAGTTCCATAACTTTAGTAATACCAGCCAAAAGAACCAAGAAAAGTTTACTTTATCTTTAATACAGTCAACATGTCATAAAACCAACTTTATTGGCTGCCAACATATATGACTGAATAATTATATATCAGTTCATGAAAAAAACTGCTGCTGAATCTATCTCTATGGTGATATTCAAACAAAGCTTGAAGGTTGAGGAGAAATCAATAATGTGTACCCATTTGAGAGGTCGCCATTTTTATCTTAACAATACAACTAGTTTCTTAATTGCCTACAACTTTGCTGGCAGTCTCCTGCTTTGTCAATGCTAAGTAGGACAGGGTTAGGAGAGTTGAAGCAGGTATTTGAATCGATATTGCGAAAGTTTCTGAATTTATATTTGTGAGACAGAGGGTTACGGTTGCAAAGATACTTCGAGAGGCAGGTAGACTAATATGTCCCATTGGAAGTGAAACTGCCAATGTTATGTGGGTTATGAAATAATTATACAAATCTCATATTCAACTCAAAAGAAGAAAATAGTGTTACAATTGGCTCGTTATTCCTACTCCTCAGATTAAGATTATACCTCAAATGTATTTAGTCCTGAGATTCGGAAAATGTAAAGGGTCCCATTACTTGGCTTTACGATTAGATGTTTAATTTTGTAATTGTGGTTTATATTTATTTATTTTGTGGATGTTTTTATTGTTTTAATGTCTATTAAATAATTTTAGAATTGTACCACCCAGAGTCACTTTGTTGAATTCAGCAGCTAATAAAATAAAATAAAATAAAATAAAATAAAATAAAATAAAATAAAATAAAATAAAATAAAATAAAATAAAATAAAATAAAATAAA
>BLBF01000039.1:34112225-34175057 GCA_015471245.1 Laticauda colubrina | reverse complement strand
AAATAAAATAAAATAAAATAAAATAAAATAAAATAAAATAAAATAAATAAAGGGGACAACTCTGTTTCTTGTTTTACCATACTTCTAGAAATGAATCTTTCTTTATAGACTGAGTTCCTTATTAAATTTGATTACTGTTTCAAACCATCTGTGTGGTGATAACTTGTGCTATTTTTCACACACTGTGCCTGCCACACCTTTTGATTAATTGTTGTTATTGCTGAAATAGGAACAATCTGTTCAAACAGTGATATAAATGTACAAATCAACACATCAAGTCTACCTGCAATATGCTCACTATGAAAAAATAAATCTGGAGACTAGAAGGACGATATTTGAATTTGGTGTCAGTGGATACCTTCCCATCTCAGCTCTTGACACCTAATTAAAGATAGTGTGTGATACTTGAGAAAAATCAATCGGCTTCTCATTGTTTACATCTGTGAGACATTGAATTAAAAAAAGAACTCATTTTCTTTTTATTCCTATACAGTTAAGAATATGAAGCATGAATGGCCAATGCATATTCCTAACTAAGTAAACTAACACAGGATGAATATCACCTAGATAATGCACATACTTATTGTACAGAAATAGCCTACTTGCATGCATGAATGTGGTGGAAGAAGTGGTGGTATTTAAAAATGTTTGCTACCTATTCTGTGGGCGTGGCTTGGTGGGTGTGGCAGGAGAAGGATACTATAAAATCTCCAGTCAGAGGTAGTATTTGCCAGTTCTCTGAACTACTCAAAATTTCCACTACCGCTTCTCCAGAATTGGTCAGAATCTGCTGAATGCCACCTCTGATACACACATATACAGAAGATAGGAGGGAGGGAGGGAGGGAGAGAGAGAGAGAAAGAGAGAGAGAAAGAGAAAGAGAGAGAGAGAAGCACAATTAAATGGTGCATATAAAATGGTATTAGTTATCCTTATTTCATTTTCGAAACAATTGTGTAAATCCAACAAATGTTTTATGATCTAAAGATAATTCTGATATTCTCCGCAGAAGAAAGTATAGCAATTGGAGCAACAATAAATCATAGCAAGTCACATTTCCCACCCTCTCTTCCCTCTTGGAGGTTGAAGAATTTTGTGCCATTGTATGAAAATTTCCAGGAACAGAAAACAACTATGAAGGAAAGTTTTAAAATTGTAACAGAAAGGAAATCTATTTTTAGGTAGCAGATTATAAGTAAAGCCCAAAACTTCGACAGCTACAATACATGGGAAGGAAGGCAGAAAGGAAATAACAACAGACTAGTAGTTCCTCAAAATGCAGGCAGAATGAGGGGAAAAAAAGAATTATTTTTCCCTTTATCTATTTTCTTTATCTTTTTTTTTCTCTTTGTCATTTTATTGCTCCCTTATGGGCAATAGATCACAAGTCATTGAAAAGTTAGGTCACTGAAAAATAGGTATTGGATTTAGACTGCAACATTCCCACCCTACTTTTTTCCACATATGATAGATTTAATAAAATTATGACAAATGTTTGTAGTAGACATTCTGGAAATCTCAATTCATTTCAATATTCAATTCATTTCAATATTTGACTAAATATGTTGTTTATTCCTAACAATAGATATTTCTATTTTTGTTTACATTAAAAATAACATTATATGTCTTCAAAACACTTACTCCCTGATGGTCCTGGCCTCAAATGCAGGCTCCTCATATGAGTCCTCACTCTCTGAGACCTCAGTCGTCCGCGCCTGCTGCCGGCGAATTACTACAGTGATGCATCATCCCCTTAATTGTATAGCTTTAGTGAAACAACACAAAACATTTTAAAATAAATACTCATTCAGTAGATATTGCTCTTCTTATTCAATAAATAAGAACTGAGGTTCACTTCCCAACTATTCCATTCCTGGTGGTCCTCTTTTTTTAGGAAAAAAAACCTGTATAAAACCTCAGAGTTTGCTGGCAGTGTGATGGATCAATCTGACTTTCAGGCAGCTTCTCTAAGTTGGAACTTCCCTGAAAGTATCTAGAAAGTCCTAAAAGCATCAGAAATATTTTAGTCTTCGGCCCCAAAATATTTGAACCATCTTTATTGTCTTACCCCAGGATATGACTTTTATATACTGTTGTTGCTCTCTATCCCCATCTAGTGGCCCAAGAAACAAATACCAATTCTGTTATTTGAAGCTGACCCAACCTCTTTATCCATCAGTCTGCACTCTGAAAACTAGGCCTGCTTTAAAGCCAGACTCCATTTCCTTTAGCATTTGGAGAAGACAGGAGCACAAAGAAGAATCCATCTTAATCTGTAGCACATGGTCATCCAGGGACACATCCTACACACAGAGCATCGCTGGTGTGATTTAAATTTCTTGTATTTATTAAATGTTACGTTCAGTGTAACTCAATACTGCCTATTTTGTATTCGGTTCTCGTTGTATGTATTCCTATTTTCCTCAGTTTCACCATGTCCTGTTCTTTCACTAAAGCATTCAGATCTACACACACAGTCTGTTTTATTGGAGAATAGTTGGGTTTATGTTGAGATGCACACAGACTAACATGTAGTGAGGACAGAACATTTATCAATAAGTTTATCATACTCAAATAATTGTGTGGCCATTCCATAAATTAGTTATTGACTTCTCTTGTACAGAGTTGAAACAAAATGTTTCCAAAAAATCAGAAATCTGAAGGTGAAGGGCATTCTACCAAGAAGAAAAATGAAGGGATGTTGTTGCTATGGCAAGTTTTTGAAAGGAGTAAGAATAACAATTTCTGTAAATTGAGGTATCATTAAAAAGCAATGCTACCTTCAGGACTATCACCAATCTTGAATATTATATCCAGCAGACCCAATTATAAATTTCCTTGTTCGGCTGTGCCATCACAGACTATGCAGCAAGTGTCTAACTTGCTCAGAAACAGTTTTTGGCTTTCTCTCAGATGGCGCCAGATGTACTATTTGCATAAGTGTGGCGTTAGACATAGGGTTGCTTCTCCTTTGGCTGCCTTAGATTTATGGCACTAACTGGTTGTTGCATACAAATGGATGAAAAAAAATGTGTTTCTCCATCCTCCAGGCCTCTCTGTCTGACAGCAGAATACTTAACGTCTTTTGAAAGTATTTTCAGAGAGATTTCAGTTCATTTCATTCCCTGGAGGCAAAGCTGGTATAATTTACCATCTAAATATTTTATCAACTTGCGGTATCCTTTTTCTTTTTTACACAAAGTTAAATCCATTAAAGGCCAAAGGAAGAAAGGGAAGGCAAAGGAGAAGAGCAGCTTGCTCAATGTATCTGTTGCCCTTGAGGGGCTAAAGATAACAGAGTATCAAAATGGCCACTTGCCTCACATCTCTCTGCCACAGCGAAGGACCATATTGATTGCACGTTAACATATCTGGAAGGATCAAGTTGGTAGTGAGAGTTTTGGTTTTCAAATCAGATGGTTGCTGAGGTAAATTTAAGAAAACAATCTTATGAAAAGCACCGAAGTGCATTAGCTGAAATGGATGGTCACCGATCAATCGTTTTCTCTCTGAGGTCCATGAACATCATTCTTGCAGACTGTAGTAAGAATAGAAATAAGGAGCAGCTTTTTAAAAAAAAAAACTGTCAGTTTCTTTACATTTGCAAATAGAGGAGACACTCTTTGTTCATGATATCGTAAAAAAAGAAACACAACAGAGGATTCTATGAATTTTCACAGGTTGCTTATGAGCATGGATAGCAAAGTCCAAGTGTAAGAATCTCTAACAAATAATTAGACAATATATTATTCTTCCTATAGAAAAGAAAGTTAACAGAAGCTGCTAGTTGTACACAAGGAATAATTCTTTTAAAGAGTTAATAGATATGCATCTTAGCTAATTCCACAAGCTTTTTCTTATTTTTTAAAAAATTGACTTAATTAACTTATTTTGGGCTGAAAAGATTACTATAATTTTCTGGGCTCTTAAATGTAAATGTATTTATTTTTTGCTTTGCATTTAAGGTCAAATTAAGGGATTGTATCTTTTATTAAACATAGGAATGTGTTCCAGACTTGTTCATGTCCAGAATGTGTTTTTTATTTTTTTCTGTGTGACAAAGTCCTACTCATGCTTTGAAAACTCACCAAGTTGTTGTTGTTATGTTGATAAGAAGTACATGTATATACTTAGGTATTATGAAGGTGCACAGAAAACAACCTTTCCCAGCTTCATCTTAAAAATCAACCAATTCTCATTTTTATACCAATTTTGACTCTGGATTGGATATCTGTTTCCAGAAAAGAGCATATTCATAAATTGTGGGTCTTTCTACAGTGATAGCTGTTACTCAAGAAGCAAGTGACCAGAAGGATTTTCATCCAGCTTTGACAGGTACCCATTATGCAGAGAGCAGTTTCTCATGCCTTTATGTCCTCTTGGTAATTTTGAAGGTTCTTTATTCCAGATAGAATTTGTTTATCCAGTGTGGGCAAAAATGAGAGTGCATATCATTTTTAAGAGGTCCGTAAAGTGGGTGTGCATAAGTGTACCAATGTGTCCCTGTCATTTTATTTTTATTATTTGTGTTTTATTTTTGTTTGACAAGTTATAAATAAATAAAAAAATATCAGAAGAGTAGAAAGTAGAAAGAGGTAAGAATCTCCATGAGAAGCTTTTCAGTAATGAAGCAGTCCTTTCCTTTGTGGTATTCCAAAGATTCTTCTAGATCATCGTTTCAAGACCCCATTAGTTTAGAGTGCAAAGATGGTAAATCATTATATTGTATTTGTTTGATTATTTTATGATTACTCTATTATCTTAGACCAGTAGTCTTTAAACTTGACAGCTTTAAGACTTGTGGACTTCAAGTCCCAGAATTCCTCCTCTAGTCATGTTAGCTCAGGAATTCTGGGAGTTGAAGTCCATAAGTCTCAAACTTGCTAACTGTGAAGACCCTCGTCTTAGACCATTATATTTATGGTCTATATGTTGAAGTATAAACCAGTTAATGTCATCTGTAAGCAACAAATGAATAAATAAACAGAAGATTTTGTCCATCTTTAGATTTATTATGACACTATAATTCTTGACCACTGGCTATGCTGAATGACAAATAGGAACATCCAGTAGGATAATGAAGGCTAAAAATTTCCCAGGGAGGGTCTAAATTATTTTACCCACAATTAAGAATTATACTTTGCAAATAAAATTTTCACAATTATGTTGGTTCATTAAAATAAATTTTAAAAAATCTGTCAGGATCTTTATCTGAGCAATACCTTTATTAGAACCATTATACATTCAGAGTTGCAGATAAGAAGCATTTTATTTGCCATGAATGCTAAGTGTAATTTGATGCCAGTCATTTAACAGTGACATCTATCATTCAGTCTGTAATCTCCGTTTGAAATTAATTTTCCACTGAAGAAAAATCTATCTTTTTCCTGTACCATAAGGAGTTTTCTGGAGGGCGGAGCTGGTATCGCGACGATATGGCATGCAATCTTGGAGGTGTGAGATTGCTGCCAATATCTTTGCTCCTGAATGGTCCAAGTGGATCTAAACCATCCTGTCAGGCGGTGCTCCATTCAAAACCCAATAAAGAAATACTTAGACTCTTTAATTTAGAGAACAGTTATCTTTTACTGAAAGTGAAGTGGTAGCAACCAAAGAATTCTGAATCTGAGAAATTAGGTGCGTAAATCACATATACAAAGTGATGGAAGTATTCCCACCCCCAATAGTTCAGATGAAATTTCCAATTAGAAATTGTGAATATGATCATGTGGGCATCTTCAGGTGATGATGAGGCCTCTGTCCGTTGACCTTGGCATACTTTGATAATGGGTTGCAGTTGCGCAGAGAAAAGAAAGCTAAGCGAGAAATAGAAACCTAACTCTGAAGTATGCTTCCCCCCTTTATTTACACAACAGAAAATCTAACACCTCCAGCTCACTTCCCAGACTCATCCTGCCCTCCCCTCCCCCACATTTCTTATGACAGCCAAAAGATGCAAAGCGATAGTAGAGATCCTGAAGGCTGAAACATCCCAAAGAGACAGTGAATGTAAAGAGCACATCTTGTCGATCCCAGGGATACTGCAAAGTCCTTGGTAGATCCAGGAGAAGCTCTTTTTGCCAGCGGCAAAGAGGCAGCCATTAAAGCTGCTGAAGTTGGGACAGGTCTGAAATAAAAGAGAATGGAAAGAGAGAGTGTGCCGGTTTGGTGATAACTTTTTCTTTATTTTAAGATTTGAAAGGGCACCCTAAGGAAAAGAAAGAATATGTAAAAGTTTTGACAGAAGTGATTAAGCGGTGATTTTAAACAGGGATGTCAAAGTAATATTTTTTTTTTCTCATTGCTGGATTTTCTACACATGATGTTATACTTTGAAACTGGACTGGTTTTTTTTCTCTTCTTTCATCTATTCTTTTTCTCCTTTTTGATTTTATAATATTTTAGGCGAGAGACTCCCTTTTAGTTATTTTTTAAAAAAATATATTTTTCTTTTTTAATTATTTCTTATTATATTTTGCTTGGAAAAGGAGGGGGAAAGTGAAAGCAAAAGAAACTTTTGTAACACTGCCAACTAGAGGCTTGGAAATATTCTATTTCTCTCTTGACCAGACAAATCTGAGAAAGAACTGAGATTTCTTTTCAAGGACATTGCCTGTTTGATAAGATGGAGGGAAGAGCATGGGAGAATATTTTTGCAGGTGCTTTTCTGGGTTTCTATCAACAGCTGGAGTCTGGTGTTGAAGCTTATAGGAAAAGAAAAGGTGATAAGTCTCTGGAGAAGAGTTATAACAAGAGTCTTGAATAATAAAACAAAGTGCAGTGTGCTCTTTTTATTTTTTCTAAGCTGCGCTACCCCTCCTCATCAGTTTACTTTTTGTAATAGCTATTTGGATTTTTGGATTTTTGGCTCTTTGGAACTTGTCTTTGTTTTTTTTTCTTGTCTTTGGAAGTTTAATTTCTACGCTTGCTTTTTATTTTAAAGGAAAAGCTTTAGTATTAATGATTCCCTTCTTTTTCTTTTTAAGGGAGTAGCCTTTTTTTCTCTCTCCCTTCCTGGTATTTTGTCTTTCCATTTACCTTCCATATTGGGTTTTTTTTTTTCTTGGTTCATTTTTCTGGCCTTCTTCTTTTTTTCTCTAATGCATCCTTTTATATTTGAGACCTCTTAAATGGATCAAGGTGTTATAGAACCTGAAGAATTTTTCTTTTCTTTTTTTAGCTTTTTATTCTTCACTTTTCCACCTTTTTTAGGATTTTACAACTTTTTCTTTTTTGTGTGTGTTTATGGTCTTATCCTTCATTTTTGAATTTTTACTGTTATCTCACCAATTGATTGGATTAAGTTATACAATTAAGGTATACCTGAATATTTTTTCTCTTTTTTATTATTATTACTATTTGGCTTCTGTTTTCCTACTATTTTTATTTGGAACGGCAATTGGTTATTTCACAATTGGATTAAGGTCTAGAAGAAACTGAAGATTCTGAATTGCTCAAAATGAGTAAAAAATTAACAGCTTCTGGTTCCTCAACTTCTACTTCTTCCTCTCCACCATCTGGAGGACAACGTTCAACACAGACAATCTTAAGGCAAGAAAAAGAACAAGAAAAAGTTACTCTGCAGATGATTATGCAAGGAATTCAAATATTCAAACAAGATAAGAAAATATTGAAAAGAGAATAGAATAGAAAAGAGAACACCGAACAAAAACAGGGAAAACCAATGAAAAAGTGGAGAGCATCCAACAAATGATGATGAAGTATGATAAGAGACTCCAAAAAATTGAAGAAGAAGATAAACAAAGAGACAAGAAGATTGGAGACATTGATAACAGATTAACTATGGTTGAACAAGATAAAAGTGGTATGCTGAGATGGGAGATGGACAGATCAGAATTTTATCTTAGATTCCAAAACATAGAGGAAGAAAAAGGACAAAATCTAGCTGAGATAATGATAGAAATATTGGCTGAAGCTTTGGAAATAACTGAAGAGAAGATGATGGATGGAATAGATGAGGTCTATCAAGTCTTCACAATGCAATGAGAAATAGCTTCCCAAGAGAAGTTCACATTAGATTTACAAAGAAAGCCATTAAAATGCAAATATTGCAAGTGGCAAGAGAGAAAACCTTGAAATACAAAGATAAGGAGATTGTGGTCTTGAAACAAGTACCCAGAAGAGTGAGAGAGATGAGAATACCAATTCTTGACCAAATTGCTACTGGCTGATTCCAGAAGGTTTAATGTTCACATGGCAAGAACAGAGGTATAGAATTGACTCAGTTGAGAAAGCTGAATCATTTTACACAGAATTTTTCAGAGGGAAAGAGGAAGAGGTAAAAAAAGAAATTTCACGAATTGAATTCCAGGAGGACTGCCAAATGACGACTGAAAAAGAAGAAGGTGCAGTAGGTGGAAAGGAGGAAGCCAAAGAACAACGTGAACCAAGACCCATGGGAGCTGTCAAACCTAACTGCAAAATATAACCATGGAAGAGAAAAAAATGATTACAATTAATATAAATGGACTTAATTCAGCCGGTAAAAGAAGGAAAACCTTCCATAAATTAGAGTAATTAAAATTTGATATAATCTGCCTACAAGAAGTACATATTAAAAAACAATATGAACAATTGTTGAAACAGCCAAAATTAGGGAAAATACTTACTTCCTTGACACAATGTAAGAAAAGAGGAGTGGTTTTATATATTAAAGAGACCATTCCAGCGAAATTAATTTATACTGACGACGACGGAAGAATATTAATGGTGGAAATAATGGACAATAATATGAAAACACTCCTGAATGCAATCTATGCCCCGAATGACAATCAAGAAGAATTTTATAAAAAATTACATGTGAAAATAATTGAACTGGACTATGTTAATATAGTCATGATGGCAGATTTTAATGGAATTGTAGACAATAAACTGGACTATACAGCACAGAAAACAATAAAGCAAAATTGAAAGACTCTCCCTAAATGTTTTTTTTTTTTTTAAATGGTAGATGAAATAAACTTAAAAGGTACATGGAGAGAAAGAAATGCTAAAACTAAACAATACACCTTCTACTCAAACAGACATTTATCATGGTCCAGAACAGATATGATATGGATGTCAACAGAATTGTTAACTAATATTCAAGAAATAAATATTGAAATAAGTACTTGGGCAGATCACAATCCAATGACAATTAAATGGAAAGGACAAAGAAGATCTAGATGGACATTAAATAATACTATTTTAAAGGAAAAAGACTTCACACAGTGGATGGAGAAAGAACTGGCTTTCTTCTTTCGAGAAAACAAAAAAGAAGATACATTAATCCAGAATGTATGGGATATAATGAAGGTATATGCCAGAGGCTTGATAATAGACTATACAAGGAAAAGAAATACCATGAAAAGATTAGCCTCTAAGGCATTAGAGGATGAGAATAAAGGACTTGAAAAAGAGCTACAGAAAATGCCATAGAAAAAGGACATTAAGTTAAAAATGGATATAACCAAACATAAAATGGGTCTAATAAAAAAAGAAGAATTAGCACAGAAAATTAGAGGTGCTGAACAGAACTACTTTGAAGAGGCAAATAAACCAGGTAGATGGTTAGCATATAAATTGAGAAAGGAGAAAGAATCAAGGAAAATATTGCAATTAATAGATGATCAAGGCCAAGTTTCCTATGGTAGTAAAGAGAAGAAGGAAATCATTTGAGACTATTATGGGAAACTATACACAGAAAAGAATATTGATGAGGAAAGAGTTAAACAGTATTTACAGAATCCTAATTTACCTTAGATACCGAAAGAGATTGAAACGATGTTAGAAAGCAATATAACGATTATGGAGTTAACTGAAGCACTCAAGAAGCAAAATAATGGAAAGGCACCAGGCCCAGATGGACTTCCAGCAGAATTTTCAAAAACATTACAAGAATCGTTGAATCTTCCATTGCTAGAAGTTATGAATGAAGTTATATTAAAGAAGAGGATACCTAAATCATGGTCAGAAGCTTATATCACACTTCTTCCAAAAGAGGAGACCGATCCATTACAAATCAAGAACTATAGACCTATTTACCTACTAAACGCAGATTATAAATTTTTTTGCTTCAATATTGGCAGATATTAAAAAATATTAAAAAATATTCAAATAATTTTATCCAAACTGATCAAAATGGATTTCTGCCAAAAGACAAATTAAAGACAATAGGAGAGTCGTCTTGGACACTTTGGAATACTACGAGGCACATCCAGAAAAACAAATGGCTCTGATATTTCTAGATGCATATAAGGCATTTGATATTGTTACTGCTGGAACAGATGGGCTTTGCTGAAAAATTTATTCAAGCAATAGAAGCTATATGTCATAAGCAAACAACAAAGGTAATGATAGAGGGAGAACTGACAGACTCTATCAATAAAAGAAAAGGAACAAGACAAGGTGCACACTGTCACCTCTGTTGTTTGTGTTAACTTTGGAAGTGCTAAATAGAAATATTAGAGATGAAAAGAATATAAAAGGGATGAAAATTAAAAAGGAAGAATTTAAGTTGCAAGCATTTGCAGATGATCTGGTTTTCATCTTAGAAGACCCACTAGAAACAGCATCAAAACTGACAGAAAAGACATATGGTGGCTGGTCTGAAAATAAATAAAGATAAGACAAAGATCTTGACAAAGAATATGCTATCAAGAAAAAAGGAAGAACTGGCAGACCTATTGAAAATTCAGGTCACAAATAAGATCAAGTACTTGGGGATATATTTGACAGCAAGGTGCAGTACACTAAAAGAGAATAATTATATCAAACTTAAACAGCAGATAGTGCTAGATTTGGCGAAATGGGAAAATTTACAACTGTTTGTAAATTTACAACTGTTTGTAAAAATTAAAAGGGAAAATATCAACAATCAAGATGAACATATTACCCAGAATTTTATATTTGTTTCAAACAATTCCAATTAGGCTTGGAAAAGACTACTTTGAAGATTTAAATAAAATTGTGTTGAAATATATATAGCAAGGTAAGAAAGCGAGAATAAAGTGAAAACTTTTGCAAGATGCTAGAATAAGAGGAGGATTTGGTTTGCCTAATTGGGAGTTGTATTACCAAGCTACAAACTTGATGTGGGTTAAGGAATGGATAACATTAAGAAATACTAGATTGTTAACATTAGAAGGACACAATCTTTGTTGTTGGAGTGGCATGCTTTTCTATGGTATAAAGGAACTAAAATACAGCGGTACTTTAGAAGACATTGCATACAGGAATCTCTGTGGTTAAACTGGGAGAAGATTAAAACACAATGTTATTTGAAAATTCCAGTCTGGCTATCGACTAATGAAGCATTTTTTTCTCCTACAATATACAAAAAGGAACAAACAGTTAGATATGGTGAATTATTGAATGAAAAGGGTGAACTTAAATCTATACAAAAACTAGAGGAACAAGGTATAATGATGAATTGGTTTTCATATGCGCAAATACATTCAAGGTATGATAAAGATTCTAAAACAGAAGGTTTCTATGATAAACTGACTGACTTAGATAAGATTTTGACAGGTACTGATGAAAAGGTGATTAAAAAATTGTATGGATATTTATTAAAAATAAAACTAGAAGAAGAACAAGTTAAAGAAACTATGATTGCTTGGGGGAAGAATTTTGGATATGGGATTGATTTAGAGAAATGGCAATAATTGTGGTCTCAAAATTATAAAATGGCAATGTCAACAGCATATAAAGAAAATTTGTATAAGATGTTTTACAGGTGACATTTTCCCTGACAAGAATAGCAAGAATGTTCAAGAATAAATCCGAAAAATGTTGGAAATATCATCAGACACCTGGCTCATATTACCATATGAGGTGGATTTGTGCGGACACTAAAAAATCCTGGCCTAATATCCATATGTGGTTGGGAAAAATGACAAAAAAACATATAGATTTGAAACCAGACATATTTTTGTTGGGAATTTTACCTGAAATATATAGTAAAGACTTAAAATACCGGATTGTAGATATATTAACAGCGGCTAGAATTGTATTTGCTAAAAACTGGAGGTCACGGGCATTGTATATCTGGGCATCTGAAGCTGACCCATTGCCTGAAGCATCGATGTAAATGAACTTGTAGGCACCATCAACCAGGGCAAAGAGGATGATGCTGAAGAAGCCCTTGTAGTTGAAATAATTGGACCCTGAGTTGAGTGGAGATTTGCAGCCCACGTGCTTGCCATCTATGGCTCCAATGGTGTGGGGAAAGTTCCACCTCTGATACCACTGCTCTTCAACGTTCCTCCAAACTTCTTCAGTGGTGGGGCACTGGAGGAGCTCCTCCAGGTATTCTTCGATGATGTCCTGTACCACTTCTCTGACCACAATGCTGATGGTGTTGTTTGGCACCCTCCAGGCATACTGCATGTTTCTGTATGTGGTCCCAGAGTTCAGCTGGCGCAGAGTCAGTGCCACCTTCAGTCCAGGGTCCAGGCTGGGACGGAAGTTGGTGTTTTCCTTGGTCAACCTGGGTCTCAGCCGCTCCACAACTTCATCAAACATGGCTGGTGGCATCCTCATGAAGTGCTAGAGTGCACGAGGGTCTTCATTCCTCAGCTCCACCATCAGCTTGTCATAGAGTCCAAACTCCACTCTTCTCCTGATCCATCTTCAGACCCAGACAGCTCTTGGACGTCTCCTCCTTCCCCTTGCGTAGAAAAGGTGAAATAGTCTGAAGAGGGCTTGGTTCTGATGTTGAATGATGGCAGCTTCCAAAAGGAGTGTGCGATGATCCATGGTGGAGATCAATGGATGATGTGGAAGAGCAAGAGCAAGGCTGAAGAGGTCTGCACACCAGGGCTGCTGGACTGATAGTGAGATCCAGGTGATTTCCTCCCCCTTTTCATAGGAAATGTTGGTTTTCCGCTAGGTGTCCTTCCACATACGCTAGACATCCTCCATACAGTCCCACTATGCTTGCACTGGAGGTTTACCTATTCCAAAACTATCCTTATCCCACAGCTATCCTTACCCATCCCACAGCTATCCTTACCCATCCCACAAGCATGCAAAGGCTTAAGCCTTTTTTCAAAGTTTTCCCCAACACTTTATTAAATAAAAAAAAAATAAACCAAGTGTGTGAAGCAAAGATAACCTTTATTAATAACAAACTGTATGACTTTATTAAAAAGCAAAATGACCCAAATAAAGTGTCTTTAAACAAAGATAAGGTGAATAGGTAACAACTCAGTCTCTGGCACTCTTTTCAGTCACTCTGAGGCGTGCCCATGGTCTCAGATGTAAAGGGGTCAGGGACTGTGGAGGTGGCTGTTGCTGGAGTGCTGGTCTGAGGCGCCATTGGGGTGCCTGGCCCCGAGAGTACAATAGGAGATGGTGTGTGCAGGAAGCTCTCAGAGGGCTGACTCACTCCCGTGAGGTTGAGAGGCACTTCCTCAAGGACCTGGGATGTGAGGCCCAAGACTGATGACAGATGTTCTGAGGAAGGGCTCAGCTGTGGGGAGGAGGAAGGACGAGTGTAGTGGGGCTGTCTGGTCTGCAGCTGGGTCAGCTGAGGCATCTGTGGCATCTGTGGTGTCCGAGGAACCTGGGTGTGGACTGGGAAGGGCTGCCTCTGCTGTGGGAATTCCTGGTTGTGGTAGGCTTGGTTGGCGAGGGGCTGTTGAAATCCGTGGAAGGGCTGTGACATCGCCTGGGGTGGAGGAGCAGACTTGGAGTGGGTAGGAGCAGGTTCAGCTGGGCCTGGAGCGTGGTGCAGAAGAGCTGCGATCCTCTCCTTCATCGCCTGGTACTGGGCCTCGGGCATGTCCATGAGAGTCTGGCTCATGTACGTGATGAAGGGCTTGCGGTTGGAGGATGTTATGTCAAAGTGGACCAGCTGGGAGAGGAGATCTGTGCTGGCTTTGATTGTGTCCCTGATCTCCAAGAGGACAGTGTGGCTCTGTCCCTCCGGTCTGCCTCTCTGCCTGCTTTCTGTGGAGGTGGAGCTGGGGGTGGGGGTGGGTTGGTCTCTGGTGGCTGCTTCTTCTTGCTCCATCTGAGACAGGGGGTCCTCCATGTCCTCTGGCACGGGGAGTGCAGCTGTTGGGGGGGTCTCTGTCATGGAGCCCTCCAAAGACACCTGCCTGGACACGGTAGCTGTCTCCTGGCTGGAAGAGGAGTGGCTCTCTGTGGGCTGTCTGAGGGAGAGGGTTGACAGAGGGGCTTCTCCTCGGTAGCGGATCTCACCCTCCAGGAAGCTGCACCTGGCCATGACATAGGTCTCCCGGTCAGTGAGCTTGACAGCGGCCTGCCCAGATTTCTTCAGGTGCAGCTTGCCATACCAGGTGTGCATATGCTTCCACTACCCAAGGAGTACATCTGAAGTGTAGCCCAGGCTATCCGCCTTCTCTCTCCACGTTGCCTGCTTTCTCTTGGTGTCACGATAGAGCCTGTGGCCCTTCCTCCACAGGTACTCGTTCTCCCTCAGCTATTCCAGCACCTCCTCCTCATGGTCCTCGGAAATGGAGTACTGTTTCCTCTCCCCCTTCTCCTTGCCTTGCCTCTTCCTCCCTCTGGCAGGGGCTTCAGGGCCTTTGGCAGCAGGTCTTTGAGAACCTTGGGGCTGGTCCACCACAGCAGCAGCAGCAGAAGCACCACCAGCAGCAGGAGAAGCACGAGCAGCACCAGCAGGAGAAGCACCACCACCACCAGCAGCAGGAGAAGCACCAGCAGCACCAGCAGGAGAAGCAGCAGCAGGAGAAGCAGCAGCAGGAGAAGCAGCAGCAGCACCAACAGGAGAAGCAGCAGCAGCACCAGCAGGAGAAGCACCAGCAGCACCAGCAGGAGAAGCAACAGCAGCAGCAATACCAGGAGCACCATGAGTAGCAGCAGCAGCAGCACCAGCAGCTTCAGAGTCAGCGCCAGGGGTGGGATTTTGTTTCTGTCCTTGCCAGGGCTGGCAGGAGTAGGCACAGGCTTTCTCTTCTTCCCCATGGTGTTCTCTCCAGATGTCTCTGGCAGCAGGTCTTTCCTCTGAATGATGACTGCTTGCGAGCTGCAACCTTTTATATCCACGGAGCTTACACAATTTATCCTCCCCGCAACCGCAGTGAATGCTTTGCATCTGCCAGGCATCCGCTATGCATCCTATAGGCGTCCGTGATGCATGCGCATCATCCGCTATGCATCTACTACGCATCCGCTCCTTCCGCTACACGTCTGCTTTGCTGTTCTCCCCCAGAAGCCCTGCGGATGTGTCATCCGCTTCCATCCACTTCCATCCGCTAGGCTTCCTACGAACATCCGCTTTACATCCCCGCTACATTCTCCCCACGTCCGTTCCTTTCCGTTGTTGTCCGCTCTGTTTATGCAAATTTGGGGCACTTTTGAGAGTGGATAACAATGGATGGAAAATTTGCTCATCCGCTGTGTCCTTTTTACATACATTTCACATCCGTCGGCCAGTGTGACCTAGCCTTTAGATCGGAGTGAAGGCGGTGTAGTTCTAGGTTGTCTAGGTCTGGTGTCATAAGGTATTCTGCAATGAGTAGAGGAGTGGAGAACTCTTCTTGTGAAATATTTCCGAACTTTCTCAACTGTATATCAGATATGTAATGTGGGTTCCAGACTGATGAGCTGTATTCGAGTATTGGTCTAGCTAATGTTTTGTATGCTGCAGTTAGTAGCGTGATGTTACCAGAAAAAATGCTATGTAGGATTAGGTTCACAACTCTTAATGCCTTTTTGGCTATTTAGTTTCAGTGGGCTCTAGCACTTAGGTCATTTGAGATGAGTACTCGAAAGTCCTTGACAGAATTTGGATCATCAACAAGGTCTTGACTATTCAGCTTGTATTTTATTTTCTGATTTGCCAATATGTAAGACAGAGCATTTATTTGTTGAGATTTGAAGTTGCCATTTGTTTGATCATTCTGATACAAAGTTGAGGTCTTTTTGAAGGGTAGCAGTATTGTCGGTGGTGTTGAATAGCTTTACATCATCAACGAAAAGAACGCAGTTGCTCTTAATATGATCACAGAGGTCATTTATGTGGAGTATAAAGAGAGTTGGTCCTAGAACACTGCCTTGGGGGACACTACTGTTGACAGGTACATAATTTGATAGCACGCTCCCAATTTTGACCATTTGTTGTCTGTTGAACAGGAATGCTTCTATCCAGTTATGCAGTTATCCAGAGATACCATAAGATTTTAGTTTTAGGAGTAGTTTGTCATGTACAGAAGTCTATGTAAATTGTATCTATTTCTTTGCCCTGGTTGAGTTGTGTAGTCCATATGTTTTTGCAGTGTAAGAGTTGCAGATTACAGGACAGTTTCCTTTTGAAACCAATTTTTTATTAGAGAGTTGGTTGTTTGTCTCTAAGTGGAGCATAATGGATTGGTTAATAATTGATTCCATGACTTTACAGGTGACACAGCATAAAGAGATTGGTCTGTATTTTCAACTAGGCTGGGGTCTCCCTTTTTGAAGATGGGGATGACCGTGGCTAGTGACCATAGGTTTGTCAAGGAGCTGGTCCTGAAAGGTTTTTCAAAGATTATGCTTAGGCTATGGCAGTGGATAGCTTTTTTAAGAAGTAGGCACATATTCCATTTGGTCCAATATATAGAGATTGTTTTAGATTGCATCATGCTTTTTCAACATTGTCTTCTGTAAAACTGATATGTGTTAGATCATTGTAGTTGTAGAAAATACTCGGCCTGATCCATTGCTGTTTACAAACACTGAGCCAAAGAATGTGTTAAAGAGGTTGGCTTTAATTGTGCCATCACTGCAATCTTTATCTTTAGGTCCTTTCAGGGGTGGAATGGACCATGAGTCTTTTAGTTCGTTGTTTCCAAAATTGTCGAAAGTGCGGGTGGAATTATTGCGTAGAAAGTTTTCCTCTTGTTTCAGTCTTTATCTGGTGGCATAAATTTTTGTATCGGTTTTTAAAGTTGGCAACGTGACCAGATTGGTTCTGTTTGCAGTATAACAGGAAAAGTATAACAGGGAAAACTGAGACAGGAATTTTCATTGAAAATGAAAATTATTAGCCCTGAAATGACAAAAAAAAAATGACTTAAAATTCTCCGGGTCACACATTTGGAGAACGCAAATTTAATGTATATTTTAAAAAAGAGAGAGAAAAAGAATATGAAGCCATTTTGCTTGTAATTGCTATGTTTATCAATTATTTAACATTTATTATAAAGTTACAGCTCAACATTCTTATAAAATAACAAGGCCTGTTATTTTTTCAATTGTATTAATAGGAATGTTAAGCTCTAACTTTACAATAAATAAATGAAAAACATTGCAATTACAGCCAAATTTGCTTTATATTGGGCTTATAAAAAGTGCAAGTATAAAAATGAATATTATGTTTGAGTTGGTTCTAATTGCATTTTGTTGCTGTCTGATTAGGCATCTTGATTTAAAATGCTGAGAAGGCCATTAAAAATTAAAAATTAATAAATGGGATATTTCTTTAAATCTTTAAAGTAATTACCCTAAATAATATGACTTTGCAGCACCCGACATTACAATACTTGGTGATTTTTGGATTGTTGGCTATTGGATCTAAAGGACTAAAATGAATCAGGTGGTTGTTTAAAAGTTTTTAAAATGGTATCACTTTTGGAAGAATTGAAAATGGAACTTAAAAAACAGAAAGAAGATGCACGAGAAGGAAGAGGGTTTTTTTGGCTTCGTATTTCAATTTTTAGAAATGGAGGTCCTGAACTATGAGAAACAACAAGAAATGCCTGTAGAATAAGAAGGGCAGGACAAAGAAGAAGCCATCTTCAATGACTAAGTAATTCTATGTGGGGAAAAGAAAGGAAAGGGGGGAAAGAGAGTGAAAAAAATTAAGATCTGGAAAAAAAAAGAATAGTTTGAAAAGTAATTACAACATTAGGAAGAAACAGAAAAGAGGATGACAGAGAGAGAATCAGATTTAGAGAGACAAGGGGTCAAAAAGGGGAGGGGGATGAAGAGGGAAAGGAAAATAAATTATAAAGGACAGAAACAGGATATAGAGAAACAGGGAAAATGTACAAGGACTAAAGTTTTAAGCCTATTTAGGAGACACAGAGATAATGGGTGAAAACTTAATTGAAAGGTGGATTCTGCAAGGGTACATAAGATAGTATTGTTATATTAGAAATAGAAATGAACTTTGAAAATATGAAACAAGTGTGATTAAAATGATAGATAAAATGCTGATTGTAATGTAATGGAATGTTTAATAAATTAATGAAATAAAGAGAATGAAATTAGGAAAGGAGGGGAACATTTAAACTATTATTAATGTGTTATAAATTTAAGTGAAGAGGAATATGAAAGAAATATGAGGAAGTGTTTGTGTTTGAGCTGGAGGTATCAGGGGGAGTCACAAGCCACAAGCCAGGCAAACACCTGAGCACAAACAGACTCCCCCTGATACCTCCAGCTCAAACACACCCCAACCAGGCACCCAGATGAAACCTAACTTCCTAATAGATGATAGCTGTCCTTTTACACGAAGCCAAGCTGCACTGAAAGCCTCCAACACAGGAACACAGTGTTACCAGCCAATCAAAGCCACAAAACAGACAGAAGAAACCAGAAACACGAATCAAGCAAACTCCAAGACCAATAAACACAGACCAAGTCTCCCAACCAATCAGGATGAAGAAAAAAACCATCCTGGGACAACAGTAGGCTATCCTCAAATTTAAAACTAACGGCTGTGATAGCCTGACCCACATATGAACTCAATACAGAAGCCTTTTGATGGCAGATGAGATTCTGCCGAAATGTTGCTACAATTTTAAAAGCTCAACTACAATGACGTGGGATAATACCCGAAGGAAGCTGAACAGCATACATGTAAGTACCCGCGAAAACTTATACATATATATGTATATATATATTTGTTTTTTTAAGTTTTCACGGGAACTGACATGTGTGCTGTTCAGCTTCCTTCGGGTATTATCCACATACATTATCCACATATATTATCAATACAGAAGCCTGATGATGGCAGATGAGATTCTGCTGAAACATTGCTACAACTTTAAAAGCACTACAATGACGTGGGATAATACCCGAAGGAAGCTGAACAGCACACATGTGAGTACCCGTGAAAACTTAAAAAACCAAACATATATGTATACACACACACAAACACACACAGAGAGAGAGAGAGAGGGAGAGAGAGAAAGAGAGAGAGACCAAAAATTGCAATGAAAAATGAGAAGACATAAGAATTATTAGGATAGGAAATAATATGAAAAGTACAGGAGAGCTAAAAATGTCTCTATTTGTTCACAGCAGGTTGGAAATTTAAATTGTATTTTCCTATGCTTACTTCTGAATCTATCAAAACATTAAGGCTAGGTCCCACTGGCCAACGGATGCAAAACGTATGCATAAGGGACACAACGGATGAGCAAAATTTCGGGGGTGGCTCCATCCATTGTCATCCGCTCCAAAAAGTGGAAAAAATTTGCATAAACAGAATGGAAAAGAACGGAAGTGGGTAATTTGTAGTGGGGATGTTAAACGGATGTTCATAGGAAGCCTAGCAGATGTATATCAGATGCAAACCATTCACTGCACATCCTTTCTATTTCCGTGCTGCTAACGCTGTGTAGATGTTCCGTGTACCTTTTGTTTCCTCCCTCTTTCTGTTTTCAGCTGCAATGGATGTGAGTTGCGAGGATGCCCAGAGGATGCAGAGAGGATAAAGTGGACATTTAACGGATGATAAACAGACATAGAACGTTTGTTGCTCGGATGTCGCGGATTTACATGGCAGAAAGTTCATCCGTTCACAAAGTTTTGTGAAGCTCAAAATTTCTTGCACGGATGAAATTACAGTGGACAGATGCTTGACAAATACAGCGTATGAAACACGTGTGCAATGACTACAACAATGGATGTATAGCGTTTTTCAATGGATGGCAAGCTTTTTTTAATGTTTACATCCTCTTTGCATCCATTAGTGCAGTGGGACAGGGGATTTAGTACGAGGTATAAATTTTTAATAGTATGCAGTTTTATTCTAAAAAAAAAAATAGATAAGAAAGTTGAATTTCCTGAAACATTCAAGCTTAAGGCTAGGTCACACTGGCCGACAGATGCAAAACGAATCAAAAAAGGACACAGTGCATGAGCAAAAATTCAGGGGTGGCTCCATCCATTGCTATCCACTCTCAAAAGTGCCCCAAATTTGCATAAACAGAACGGAAAACAACGGAAAGGAACGGACGTGGGGAGAACGTAGCGGGGATGTAAAGTGGATGTTCATCGGAAGCCTAGCGGATGGAAGCGGATGGAAGTGGTGACACATCCGCAGGGCTTCCGGGGGAGAATAGCAAAGCGGATGCGTAGCTGAAGGCGTGAATGTGTAGCGGATGCATAGCAGATGACGCGCATGCATCACGGATGCCTATAGGATGCATAGCGGATGTGTAGTGGGTGCAAAGCATTCACTGCGCATGCGGGGAGGATGAATTGCGTCAGCTCCGTGGATATAAAAGGATGCAGCTCGCAAGCAGTCACCATTCAGAGGAAAGACCTGCTGCCAGAGACATCTGGAGAGAACACCATGGGGAAGAAGAGGAAGCCTGTGCCTACTCCTGCCAGCCCTGGCAAGAAGGACAGAACCACCATCCCACCCCCTGGTGCTGACTCTGAAGCTGCTGGTGCTTCTGCTGCTGGTGGTGGTGCTCCTGGTGTTGCTGCTGCTGGTGCTTCTCCTGCTGCTGCTGCTGGTTCTCCTGCTGGTTCTGCTGCTGCTTCTCCTGCTGCTGCTGCTGTGGTGGGCCAGCCCCAAGGCCCTCAATGCCCTGCTGCCGAAGGCCCTGAAGCCCCTGCCAGAGGGAGGAAGAGGCAAGGCAAGGAGAAGGGAGAGGGGAAACAGTACTCCATTTCCGAAGACCATGAGGAGGAGGTGCTGGAATGGCTGAGGGAGAACGAGTACCTGTGGAGGAAGGGCCACAGGCTCTATCGTGACACCAAGAGAAAGCAGGCAGCTTGGATAGAGAAGGCAGAGAGCCTGGGCTACACTTAAGATGTACTCCTTGGATGATGGAAGCACATGCACACCTGGTATGGCAAGCTGCACCTGAAGAAATCCGGGCAGGCTGCTGTCAAGCTCACTGATCGGGAGACCTATGTCATGGCCAGGTGCAGCTTCCTGGAGGGTGAGATCCGCCACCAAGGAGCAGCCCCTTTGTCAACTCCCTCCCTCAGACAGCCCACAGAGAGCCACTCCTCTTCCAGCCAGGAGACAGCTACCGTGTCCAGGCAGGTGTCTTTGGAGGGCTCCATGACAGAGACCCCCCTGACAGCTGCACTCTCTGTGCCAGAGGACGTGGAGAATCCCCCTGTCTCAGATGGAGCAAGAAGAAGCAGCCACCAGAGACCAACCCACACCCACCCCCAGCTCCGCCTCCAAAGAAAGCAAGCAGAGAGGCAGACCGGAGGGACAGAGCCACACTGTTCTCTTGGAGATCAGGGACACAATCAAAGCCAGCACAGATCTTCTCTCCCAGCTGGTCCACTTTGACATACCATCCTCGAACTGCAAGCCATTCATCACGTACGTGAGCCAGACCCTCATGGACATGCCCGAGGCCCAGTACCAGGCGGTGAAGGAGAGGATCACAGCTCTTCTGCACCACCCTCCAGGCCCAGCTGAACCTTCTCCTACCCACTCCAGGTCTACTCCTCCACCCCAGGCAATGTCACAGCCCTTCCACGGATTTCAACAGCCCCTCGCCAACCAAGCCTACCACAACCAGGAATTCCCACAGCAGAGGCAGCCCTTCCCACTCCAGGCCCAGCCTCCTCAGACACCACAGACGCCACAGACACCTCAGCTGACCCAGCTGCAGACCAGACAGCCCCACTACACTCCTCCTTCCTCAACCCCACAGCCAAGCCCATCAGAACATCTGTCATCAGACTTGGGCCTAACATCCCAGGTACTTGATGAAGGAGCTCTCAACCTCACGGGAGTGAGTCAGCTCTCTGACAGCTTCCTGCACACACCATCTCCTATTGTACTCTCGGGGCCAGGCACCCCAATGGCGCCTCAGACCAGCACTCCAGCAACAGCCACCTCCACAATCATACAGTTCATTATTAATAAAGATTATCTTTGCTTCACACACTTGGTTCATTTTTTTTACTTAATAAAGTGTTGGTGAAAACTTTGAAAAAAGGGTTAAGCCTTTGCATGCTTGTGGGATGGGTAAGGATAGTTGTGGGATGGGTAAGGATAGCTGTGAAATGGGTAAGAATAGCTGTGGAATGGGTAAGAATAGCTGTGGGATGGGTAAGGATAGCTTTGGGATGGGAAAGGATAGCTGTGGGATGGGTAAGGATAGCTTTGGGATGGTTCAGGATAACTGTGGGATGGGTAAGGATAGCTGTGGGATAGATAAACCTCCAGCACAAGCATAGTGGGACTGTATGGTCCACCCTCCCAGCTGCCACACATATGGCCCTTTTTATCAATAACAATTTAATCATTGATCAACACATTTCAACATAAACAAAGCTCTTTATTAATGCCCTGTTCTTTGTAGGGCCACTCAACATACATGGCACAATCTCATCAGTGTGATGAGACAGGCTCAAGGAAGCATCCATTAACCATCTACCATCCTTTCTTGCCACTCCACTGCTCTAGCTGGGGAGTTGCACCAGCGTTTCAGGAGGTTGCTCTGCTTCTTCCCTCCACGTGAAGCTCTGTTGGGGCCTGGATCCACAGTGTCTATCAGGTTTAGTCCTTGCCTCCATTCACCAGGCTCCATTTCCCCATTGTCTTGTTGACGGTCCACAAGCCTGTTCTGCAACACTGGGTAGCGGGTGCGCATGAGATTGTGCAGGATGCAGCAAGCTTCCATGATGCTCCTCACAGTCTGTGGGTGATGCTGCATGGTGGTGAGAAGTACCTGGAACCTGTTGGCCAGGATGCCAAAGGCGTTCTCCACCACCCGTCTTGCCCTGGACAGCCTGTAGTTGAAGATCCTCTCTTCACGGGTGAGGTATCTTGAAGTGTAGGGCTTCATGAGGGAGGTTCTGAGGGAGAAGACATCATCACCAATGATGAAGTAGGGCACATCTTGTGTGCCATTGGGTAGGGGGCCTGGATCTGGGAAACCGATGAGGTTGCATTCCAGAGAATTCTTGAGGTCACTGGCATTGTATATCTGGGCATCTGAAGCTGACCTGTTGCCTGAAGCATCAATGTACATGAACTTGTAGTCAGCATCAACCATGGCAAAGAGGATGATGCTGAAGAAGCCCTTGTAGTTGTAATAATTGGACCCTGACTTGGCTGGAGCTTTGCAGGCCACGTGCTTCCCATCTATGGCTCCAACGGTGTGGGGAAAGTTCCACCTCTGATACCACTGCTCTGCAACTTTCTTCCAGCCTTCTTCAGTGGTGGGACACTGGAGGAGCTCCTCCAGGTATTCTTCGATGGTGGCCTACACCAATTCTCTGACCAGAATGCTGATGGTGTTGTGTGGCACCCTCCAGGCATACTGCATGTTTCTGTATGTGGTTTCAGAGGCCAGGTGGCACAGAGTCAGTGCTACCTTCAGTCCAGGGTCCAGGCTGGTACAGAAATTGGTGTTTGCCTTGGTCAACCTGGGTCTCAGCCGCTCCACAACTTCATCAAACATGGCTGGTGGCATCCTCATGAAGTGCTGGAATGCACGAGGGTCTTCATTCCTCAGCTCCACCACCAGCTTGTCATAGAATCCAAACTCCATTCTTCTCGCGATCCATCTTCGGACCCACACAGCTCTTGGACGTCTCCTTCTTCCCCTTGCATAGAAAAGGTGAAACAGTCTGAAGAGGGCTTGGTTCTGGTGTTGAATGATGGCGGCTACCAAAAGGAGTGTGCGATGATCCATGGTGGAGATCAATGGATGATGTGGAAGAGCAAGAGCAAGGCTGAAGAGGTCTGCACACCAGGGCTGCTGGACTGATAGTGAGATCCAGGTGATTTCCTCCCCATTTTTATAGGAAATGTCGGTTTTACACTAGATGTCCTTCCACATACTCTAGGCATACTCCAGACATCCTAAATATCAGAGATACATCCCATATACAAAAGTTTTGTCCGTTTTAATGCTTTATATCCGAGCTGCATCCACTTTCATCCTTTCCATGTCTGTGCTACTAACGCTATGTGGACGTTCCGCGTACCTTTCGCTTCCTCCCTCTTTCCGCTTTCCGCTGGAGTGGATGTGAGTTGCGCGGATGCCCAGAGGATGCCAAGAGCATACAGCAGACATGTAACAGATGACAATGGACGTAGAACATTTGTTGCCCGTATGTGTCGTGGAGGTAGATTGTTCATGGCAGAAAGTTCATCCACTCAAAAAGTTTTGTGCAGCTCAAAACTTTTTGAGCGGATGAAATAGCAGTAGACTGATGTTTGACAGATAAAGCATATGAAAAATGTTTGCAGTGAGTACACAACGGATGCATTGTGTTTTCCAACAGATGGCAAGCTTTTTTGTCCGTTTTACATCCTCTTTGCATCCGTTGGTGCAGTGTGACATTGGCTTTAGCAATGTGCTTCCTACACAATTGGGCTATACATGACGCTTAGGAATATAAAAGTATTATCTTCAATTTTTGAAAGCAAAATGAGATAATATTTCTGCTGGGCTGGATGTGCTGTCTCACATAACAAAATGTGACATCTCCTTTGCTCAGCCCTACTGAGTAGTTTTAATTTTGCTGGCAGCAGTTCTAAAATTAGAGGTGGAATTTCTTTCATTGTCCCTAACATCTTGTTGGATTTAAAAACCTTGCAGTTTTCTTCATATGGATTAAGCATGAAAACAAGACTGACCAGAAATTATTCCATGCCATATTTATCATAGACATCATACCAGGGAATTATTAGCCTCAAGAATAAACTTTGAGCTAGATGCCCAATACTTTTCTTATTTTCCATAATCTTCTGTTTATTTTTTAAAGTTATTATATATTTTGGTTTTATATTTTTGGGAGTCCCAAAGGCTAAGTTTAGGGTGATGGTTAAATTGTAAACAAATACACACACATACACACAAATTTATAAATAGGTAGGATATGAATAATGCATGAAATAAATAATACATATAATTAATGCATGATATAAGACATGGAGAAGAGAGGGTGAAAAATAGGCTTCCTGGAAGTTTGGGAAGTTCGAGAACCTCCAGAGCCCAGGGAGGCCTTTTTCACCCTCCCGGAGGCTCCAGGAAAGCCTCCAGAGCCCAAGGAAGGAAAAAAAAAACCTCCACCATGTGCAGGAGGCCATATAGGCCACGCCCACCATGGCCGAGCCCACCCAGCATCCAGGCAGAGAACCCTATGCTAAAATTTTTGCAGCTCACCCATGGTCCTGCTACGTGAAGAAAATATTTTTTCAAGTTTTTATTTGTTTTATTTATATAACATGTAAAAAATTCAATTTCAATCAAACAGTGTGCTGTCTGGATACAATTATTTTTAGGAAATGATAATCAAAATGTTTACAACAATATCCATCACAATGATATTAATTCTATAATAATGATAATATTATCAGTGCTGTTTGAAAAAAATGTTATGCCCTAAATGAATATGTACAGAATTATTGTAACATAATTGTACATAGCAAAAGTTATTTCATTCAAGATAAGTTTTGTTTAATGAATTAATTGATTGATTGATTACAGATTTGGGAACTAGGGGAACATTTTATTTTCTGCATAACATGAACCTCTAAATATTGAATGAGGATCAATAATAATATACATTTTTACAGTTTCATATTTCAATGAAAATACAGTTGCCTTCAAGTCACCTTCTAGTCTAAAATCCACAATAAAGGGGCTGCCCACTAGACTTCAATTTCTTAGTTATTTCTTCACAGTGTAATGCTCATGTTTATGCTCAGTTTATGAATTGGTGAAATGAACTGATTATACCAAGGACAAGGACTGATTACAAATGGCAATAACATATTTCTCATTAAGGAAACAAAAATGCTCATTACAATTCTTAAATATGAAATAATGGTCCAAGCATACTAGATCCTACCTTTAAAAGTTCAAATTTCACAATTAATCTGTTCCTACAAGTTAGTTATAAAATGATTCTGCATTATACTCAGGTTGAATCAGCATGTAATTATCTGAATGCAAGATTTTACGCATGAGATAATTGAAGCGCTAAAGGCTGTCTTCACAATATAGGCCATGGTAGATGAACCAATTAACTTCCTATTTTGCTATTTATATTCCAAGTAACATGCCTTTCATGTCTTTAAGCAACTTTAAATAATTACATATTTATCTTTTTTTTCTCTGCAATGGCAGCATCTGCAGGCTAAGTAGATCCAAGCTTGGAATCTAAACAGGATTGGCACCAATTACTTCATGTATGGAAACCATCCAGAAAACACCTTGCTTTAGGCTAGTCTGAGTAATTAAAGCAAAAAATGAATGTTGTAGAAGTTGTAAATGGCAAGCCACTTCCACAGTATTGCCAAAAACATGATATGGCTTGTCCACAAAATCATTATTTATTTGACTTCTATGCCTGTTCATCTTGGTGCATGACTTTGAACAATCTTAAAATAAATTATGAACAAATTCACTCTGGTGGATAGTCATTCTTAGCTGCAAAGCTCTAATTTCCCCCCTTCCTTTATAAATATCCCCCCCCCCACTTTTTTTTTGAGAGGTGTGATAAATGTCATCTATTCATAGCTGGAAAAAATGTATCTGATGGATCTGCGGGAGGCCACTAGAATTCCCTTGCTCAAGTTTTAAAAGGAATTCAGCTTTCTGAAATCTTTATTTTTTTCAATCTGTTGCACTTTCTTGTCATTCACTGATATACAGAAGACCTGAGAAAATAAAGAAGTGGTGTGAATTTGAGATACGCAACCATTTACAAGATCAGACAGACTATTTTCTCAGAACTCATTTTGATTTTTATCCTCTCATTTTTAGTTAGATAAAAAGAACAAAAATCCTTTCAGGTCAAATTCAGTTTTCTCCTTTCCCTTCCCTTCTTTTCCCTTTTCTTCTTTCTTTTCTCAGTCTGGACTTCCCTGCTGGTCCCTCATTCAAGGCACATTCAAAGACTGATTTATTACACAGTTAATAAATCATTGGGATGGAAAGGATAAAGCCTATTTATCAAATCTCTTTATCACTACTTTTTTTTTCTGTACAGTATGTTTTTATCAAGACATACATTAGTTCAAATATGCGATTTTCACCTGAAATCTGAAATGGTGCAAAATAGATATAGGCATTTAATCTAATCTAAGAGAGAACTATGTGTGAAATTAGAGCAGTTGTGTAAATATATTGTTTTCCCTGATCAAACAATGCTTCTAATTGGATATCTATCTATATATATATATAAACTGAAAAAGCCATGTTAGTTCAAAATGAAGTTTGAAATGATTTCTTATTGCACCTAAGAGAAGGCTCTCACTTTACATAATAAGGAGTCAGACATTTTCCCTCAGTGATAAGCATGTCTATGCTCTGCTGTCATGTGAATCAAATAAGATCTGCCTATCAGACGATTCTAAGCACCTCCAGTGCACTGAAGCTTAGAGGTTATCAGAGAAACCCAGAAAGGAGCTTTACAGGACTATAGCAAAATCCCCCCCAAGAGTAAATAGCAGTTATCAATAATCACTGATCTGGAAAAAAACACAAAACTACTACTGAAAAGATTTGTGGATGAGCCAAAGATTGACAGAGTGAAAAAATATGTGTTCTTTATTTAATATACTATTGGGGTTATTATGTGAACAGTCATATTAATAAAGATAAATATAATGTCAATGAACAGTCATATTAATAAAGATAAATATAATGTCATGGAAAGACTGTAGGCTCAACCCAATAAAATGTACCAGGAAAACTAGAATTTATCTATAAAAAGAAGCAAATGTTTCAAACATTTCAGATTTATAGAGATAAAACCAGATAAAACATCAATAATTGCAACATAATCCCTCAAATGTGAATCATCTAAAGATACTACAGTTATTTAATAATTATATTATTCTAGCAATACTGTTTCTGCTATTATAACTAAAATGATAGGATGAACCCCAAATCAGTATTTTATATTGTATGAATTTTGCATGCCGCAGATTAGATTTATCTTTCGATTTCTGTAATTGTTGTGTGACAAAGTCATTCATTATAAAAATTATGTACTGTAGATCCCTGCAATGCCTTACTCTCCAATGGAACTCGCTCCTCCACCAATGAAATAAGGTTTCACAGCAAAGTCTGTCAATGTAAGTAGAATCTGTCAACATCACGATGCAGATGAAAAGCATGATGTATTGTGTTATTATTTAAATTTTAACTTAATATTATTATTAATAGGTGGACTGAATTTTTAGAATGCCAAATTACTGAAATCTTCTTATCAAGGATATAATATACTTTACTATATTATTTCAATTGTCAGCATTGTTGTAGACATCCTGGAAGATTTGGCATTATTCAAATATGATAAATAAAGTAAGTGAGGGAATTAAAACCCTTGAAATATTCTCCCCATCCTTCAAAAAATTAAAATGTTAAATAAAGATGAGAAAATAAAGTTGTAAGACTACACAAGAGAACTTCCAGAAATCTTTTCAAGCATAGGTTGCCACAATATAGCTAAAGGACACATTTTTCTCTGATTAGCAGTCAGGAGAAACTTGTTACTCAGCTCTAAACAAATGATTTTTCTATTCTGTTTGATGAGAAGGTGCAAATTCTAGTATTAGTAATACAGATTTAATTATATATAGATTGGATAAGTTTCCGGAAGAATTAAACTATGCAGTGTTGGGGACAATATCACACGACAATATCATACTGGTAATATCACACAACTAACTAGAGCATACAAAACATTTGCTAGGCCTATAATTGAATACAGCTCATCAGTCTGGAACCCATATCATGTATCTAATGTTAACACAATTGAAAAAGTCCAGAAATATTTCGCAAGTGTTCTTTGCTCCTCTATTCATTGCAGAATATCTTATGCCACCAGACTTGAAACTCTACACCAAGAAAATCTAGAACTACGCCGTCTCCAGTACAATCTAAACATAGTATATAAAATCATATATTGCAATGTCCTACCTGCAAATGAATACTTCAGCATTAATCATAACAATACAAGAGCACACAATAGATATAAACTCAAAGTTAACCGCACCAAACTTGACTGCAGAAAATACGACTTCAGCAACAGAATGGTCAATGTCTGGAATACTCTACCTGGCTCTGTGATTTCTTCCCCAAACTCCAAAAACTTTAACCTTAGACTGTCCACTATTGACCTCACCTCCTTCCTAAGAAGCCTGTAGAGGGTGTGCATAAGCGCACCAATCGTGCCTACTGTCCCTGTCCTATTGTATCTATCTCATGTATTCAAAACTATATTTATTCTTATATCTGTATCTTGTAAGCGATTGACAAATCAAATGAATACTAAAATACAAGATAATTTATTAATTAGTTCCAACCTTAGCAAGAAAGCAAGATAAGGTTTTCCCAAAAGCTTTATTACTCACCTCCAAAGAGGTGACTTCAAAGAGGTGACTTCCATTTTGATTCTCACCACTACTGGAGAACAAATTGGGAGTAATCAGAACCTTATACCATCAGGCTGAAGGTTTGCCTACCAGCAAAGAGGGAAAGGAGAAAGAACAAAAACAAGGAAGCCCTGAGAACTTATGGTTGTCCCAACTAAGCATTCATCAAATCTTCAAAAAGATACAGCAGGGAGCTTCTCCATAATACACAAAAAAGATAACAACAAACGAAGCAACATTGCCAAGTCCATACATCACAGGAATATTGGAAAAATTCAGGGGCAGAGGTGGTATTCAGCAGGTTCCTACCAGTTCTGGAGAACCGGTGGCAGAAATTTTGAGTAGTTTGTAGAACCGGCAAATTCCACCTCTGGCTGGAAATTTTACAGTATCCTTCCCCTGCCATTTCCACCAAGCCATGCCCACAGAACTGGTAGTAAAAAAAAAAATTGAATCCCACCACTGCTCAGGAGGATTTTCAACCAACACACATACATGCACATTTTAAACCCAGGAATACATTAAAACAGAAGCTTGTCCACCCCAAGGACAGAACAGCCAGACACCCAAAAAAAGCAATTTGGAATATGCTGTGCAATACAGTGAAACATGTGTAGACCTGTACATTGGGGAAACAAAACAACCACTTCACAAACTCATGACACAACACAGGAGAACAAACTAATAAGGACAGGTTTCAGCAGTCCAGTTCATCTGCATCTGAAAGAAAAGGGTCTCTCTTTGGAAGACAGCAAAGTTAAATATTCTAGACAGAGAGGATCTCTGGATTGAAAATGGAGTCAATCTCTGTAAAAATTGAACAGCCATCCCTCAGCAGAAAAGGAGGGATATGACACCACTTATTTCCTGTTTATAATAGTCCTTTCGGGTATCCCAAGAAGGTCCCACACCCATTTATACTCTTTTTCATATGATTTTGAGGATACAGATAATATCCAAATGGCCTCAATGCATGTCAGAGAGCTAATGATTGACCTTAAGTGCGCTAATGAGCAGATGACCACAAATAATATAAACCCTTCATTCCCTACCAGCCAGTTAGAACTGAAGAAGCTTCTTGGATGAGAAGTGAAATGTTTTCAAAGGAAAAAAATCCCAAGAAAATAGAGTTGCCTTTTGGCAAAAGCATCTTTAGGATAACCATGACTATTGGATGATTGTGAATCTTCATAGACAAAAAGCAGAGCACATCAAACATTCATTCATGGAACAAATTCCATGAATGAATGCCATGTAAATTAATGTTATTAACCTAATCCTATATTTGAATACAAGCAAATTCATTGTGTAGCAGAATCACATTCCAGAATAAATCATTATAAAGTTTCAGCATCAGTTATTGCAGTTATGATCTAAAACAGGCTATCGTTTAGTGATACTCTTTATGATGATAATAGTACCATTGGTAATAGGCGTCTTGGGTGCAATCCCCCCAAAAACAGGAGTACACTTGAATACCATAGGAATTGACAAATTTGCCATCAGTCTATTGCAGAAGGCAACTTTACTTGGAACAGCTGTAACACCATCAAACAACCAGATCCACCAGTCCCAGATCCTTGGTAAGGACTCAGTAGGTAAACAAAAATGCCAAACTGAGCCTGAACATCTGGCTGACTAATGATGTTCATCATCATCAACAACAACAATAATCACAATAAAAAATTGCAAATTGAAGTTGAGTGACTATGGAGGAAGAAATCAATGATTGTACCAATAGCAATAGGTGCCATTGGAACAATACTCAAGGGATTGTCTAGATACATAGGAATTCTGAACTTATTAGAATTGAATACCCTGACTTTGCAAAAAACCATCCTACTTGGAACTCAGACTATACTCAGATGCTGCCTTAATAGCTCTTAGGTCCTTGGCTAGGACTTTAACTGTTTACCAATCCCAGACTGTGAATTGAATTGGAGATTAAATCTTAAATAATGCTCCTAGTTTCTTATTACTGCAGCTTACAGATTCTGTGTCAGTGGTGAACTCTATCTGACTCTAAATACAGTATGCATAATTAATTATGGGAAGGTAGGAGAAGAAAAGGCAGAGGCTGAGCTAGAGTCCAGAGAGGAATCAGTCTGGAGTCTTTGCATTCCCACAAGCTCCCTTTGAAAACTATACATTCTTATATAATACCAATTTAGTACTGAGCATTAATTGATCAGATTCCTATCTATAGTCTTGAGCAATAAATCTTCTTCAGTGGGACTTTACATGTGGTCCTGATTCTTTGCTCCTGGTAGGGAACTATGAATATTTTCTTTTTTTTTTTCACGTTGTATTTCTTATGATGGGACCTTGGTGCTCTCAGAAAGCACCAAAGACCCCTCACTTCAACCCTGAGCTAGAAATATTCTCCTTTATTGTCCTTAGCAAATACTTATCCAAGGTTATACACACAGAGAAACACAGACAGACATCCCAGGGGAAAGCAAGTTACATGTGTAACGTTTGAAGTATTCCGTTTTTGTGACCCCAGAATCTAAAGATTCTGAATGAATAGTAAGTCAATTATTGGAATAAGAGACAGGTTAGTATTAATTTTCCAGGCATGTACTTGTGTTTGCAATAATGTAATATACACATCACAGCAGATTAAATATACAATTCAGATGCAGTATGAAAAATTGATAAATGTTGTGATTTTTAAAAATGTATTTCAAGGTTATATTAGCTATTACGATCCTGTGCATTTAACACAAAATTATCAGTAAATTGTCAGATAATAGCTGAAAAAGAAAAGCAGAGAGAGAGAGAGAGAGAGAGAGAGAGAGATTTGAGACCACAGAAAAAAACAGTGTAACAGCTGTTAGACAAAAGAGGATGAGGGAATTAGGAGTCCATCCAGAGTTGGGATTCTACCAGTTTGCACCTATTCGCGAGAACCGGTTGTTAACATTCTAAGCAGTTCAGAGAACCAGTTGTTAGAAGAAATTATTGGGCTATTCCTGTAAGGAAGGCAGGAAGGAAACATTCTGGTGTTGTTTACAGAAACTGCCTCTCCGTTAGTTCTAGTTCTTGGCAGGACTAGACTTCCTGTCTCAGGAACTTCTCTGGAGGTTTTTTCCCCCTCCTTTGCTGGTACTTTGCTTGTGTGAAGGGGCCATTCAAAGTTACAATGGCACTGAAAAAAGTGACTTATGGCCATTTTTCACACTTTCGACTATTGCAGTATCCCCACAGTCACGAGACTCCAGGTGAGGAGATGTGTGCCTCGATGTGAGTGATGTTGAGTTGGCCATGCCCAGCCAATCACTTTACCACCAAGCCGTGCCCACCAACTAAGCCACGCTCACAGAACTGGTTGTTAAAAAAATTGAATCCAACCCCTTAGTCCATCCCTGAAAGTCTATCATGGGTGGGTTCATGTATTATATTTGATTCCATGTGCATTCGAAGATTGAAAAAAATTAGTAACTGCTAGGAAATATCTCCAGCTAACCTCAAACTTTTTTTCCCCCAGGAATATTTTGGCAGTGCTTAAAAAGGAACATAATTTTAAAAGATTTGTTAGCTGAGGCAAATGTTCTGTTTAATCGAGTTTTCTAACTTTCATAGTGGCAACCAGATGGTACTTCATGAAACCCCAAATATAATAGACTAAAGCAATAGCCTCTTGCACAATAATCTGGCAATTAATAAATATTACTATTTTTTCAGAGACTGGAAGTTGCAACAGTTATAACTAACAGTAAGTTCTTCTTGTCTGCCTATTGTTGCTCATTAGTGGTGAAAGTAAATAGAGTGAAGAGCCCTATGCAGTCATCTGCAGCTGCTAGACTTATTCGCTCTCTTTTTCCTCCAACTAATCACCCAGAATCCATTGGGAACAAACAGGTTTAGTCTAGAAATGTTTTTTTTTAAATAAAATCAATTGGTACATTTCAAGCACACAATACATATTTAAATAAACCAGCTCTGAAGCATTTTTTTTTTTTTTTGGTCTTCTCATTCTCCATCTGCTTGTTTCATTATTCTTTGCTGGATTTGCTCCATCCGGCTTCTCAGACAGACTGCATCTCCTTTTGGCTTTCAAGACTTAATTCTGATTTTCTGCACAATTCAATCCCTGTTAAAGTTGCCAGCTTCTGTATCCTTAATTCTCAAAACACCTGTGCAGCTTTCCACTGGCTGCAGATGAACTGGTCAAAGAGGGGAGGACTGGGATGAGGGGAAATATTTGTAACCTTTTCTTAGTTCTAGCCTGACTTTACTGCAGCCAGAAACCTTTAGTAAAAGAACATTCACCCAAATAGAGTCAAGAGTCTTTCCTAGTTTAGTTTACTTTATTGTCATTGCACCTTGGACCATGAAATCAAACACCATCTTTGGTGAACATCATGACCATGAAAATAACACAAACACACACCCTTCACCCTTCACACATTGAACCAAAACCCCAAACACCAACACTGCACTATACAGCAGAATTCAAAAGAGCTACTGCCCTAGATAGAAGCTGTTTTTCAGCCTATTTATCCTTGTTTTTATTATCCTGTACCATCTACCAGATGGTAATAGTTCAAAAAAAGGGTGGCCAGGATGAGATGAATCTTTGAGAATGTTTTGAACTTTTTTAAGGCAGCGGGAGCTATCGGATTTTTGTAGCTGTTCATAATCCCTTCCACCTTGACTCAAGTGCCAGTTCCAGCTAAAGCCCCTGTCACACTGCACCAACGGATGGAAAGAGGATGTAAAACAGAGAAAAACACTTACCATCCATTGGTTAACACGATGCTTCCTTTCTGTACTCACTGCGTCCGTTTTTCTTCCTCTCTATCCGTCCAGCATCCGTCTACTGACATTTCATCCACTCAAAAAGTTTTGAGCTGCTCAAAACATTTTGAGCGGAAAATGTATCCAACGCGTCCGTTCTGCATCTGATAGGCATATGGGGAACATCCGTTCTGCATCTGTCGGCATCCGTTACGCGTCCGCTACATCCGCTAGGCATCCGCTGCATATCCACACAACTCAAATCCACTCCAGAGGAAAGCAGACACAGGAATGAAGTGGAACAGATGCAGAACGGATGCGCAGCGTTAGTAGCACAGATGGAGAAAGGATGAAAGTGGATGCAGATCGCAAACAAAGCATTTAAAATGGAAAAAACGTTCGCAGAGGGGACCTATCTCGGATATTAAGGATGTCTAGAGGATGCCTAGAGGATGCAGAAGGACAAATAGTGGAAAACATATATTGTCTATAAAAAGGGGGAGGAACTCACCTGGATCTCACTTTCAGACCAGCAACCCTGCTGTGCAGACCTCTGCAGCGTTCATCTGGCTCTTGCTCTTCCACAGCATCCAGTCATGTCCACCATGGATCGTAACACAGTGCTTTTGGTAGCCACCATCGTTCTACAACAGTGTGAAGCCCTCTACAGGCTCTTTCACCTGTTCTACGGGAAGAAAAGCAGGCGGCCAAGAAGCGTCTGGGTCCGAAGATGGATCGGGAGAAGAGCAGAGTATGGACTGTACAACAAGCTGATGGTGGAGCTGAGGAATGAAGACTCTCGTGCATTCCAAAACTTCATGAGGATGCCTCCAGCCATGTTTGACGAAGTTGTGGAGTGATTGACACCCAGGTTGACCAAGCAGAGCACCAACTTCTGGCTCAGCCTGGACCCTGGGATCAAGGTGGCACTGACTCTGTGCCACCTGGCCTCAGGGACCACCTACAGCAGCATGCAGTACATGCACACCTGGTAGGGGAAGCTGCACCTCAAGAAATCTGGCCAGGCCGCGATCAAACTGACGGACAGAGAGACCTATGTCATGTCCAAGTGCAGCTTCCTGGAGGGTGAGATCCGCCACCGAGGGGCAGCCCCTCTCACAACCCTCTCTCTCAGGCAGCCTGCAGAGAGCCAGTCCTCTTCCAGCCGAGAGTCAGCTCCTGTCTCCAGGCAGGAATCTGTGGAGCGTGCCACGACAGAGAACCCCCTGACAGCTGTGGTACCCATGGCAGAGCGCATGTCGGACTCCCTGGCATGGTGGGAGAAAGGAGACGGCACTTCGACCACAGTCCAACCCGCATCCACGCCCAGCTCCACCTCCACAGAAAGGCAGAAAGCCAGACAGCAGGAAGGGCAGAACCACACTGTCCTGCTGGAGATAAGAGACACCATCAGGAGCAGCATAGATATCGTCTCTCAGCTTGTCCACACCGACTCCTCATCCTCCAACCACAAGCCCTTCCTCACCTATGTCAACCAGACCCTCACGGACATGGCGGAACCCCAGTACCAGGTGGTGAAGGAAAGGATCACCGATCTGCTTCACAACCCTCCAGATCCAGGTGAACCTGCTCCCACCCAGTCCAGGTCTGCTCCTCCACCTCCACCCCAGGTGATGTTACTGCCATTCCAAGGCTTTCCACAGGCCCTCACCTACCAGGGCTATGGCTACCAGGAGGTCCAGCAGCACAGGCAGCAGCCCTTCCCAGTCCAGGCACAGGTCCATCGGACAACACCATTGCCACCAGTTCCACTGATGCCACCCACGTCACCGATGCCACCAATGCCACCAATGCCACCGATGCCACCAACACCCATCCTCACTCAGCTGCAGACCAGACAGCCCCACTACACTTTTCCTTCCTCCACCCCACAGCCAAGCCTGGCCTCCAGTACATCTGTCATCAGTACTGGAGCTGACACTCCATGGCATGGAAGAAGGAGCTCTCAACATCATGGGGCTGAGCCAGCTATCTGAGAGCTTTCTCAACACACCATCAGCTGTTGTCCTCTCGGGGCCAGGCATCCCAGTGGTACTTCAGACCAGCACTCCAGCAGCAGCCACCTCCACAGCACCGGGACCCTTCACCCCTGAGACTGGGCACACCTCTGAGTGACCAAGAGGAGTGCAGAGACTGGGTGGCTACCTGTGGACTTTATTTGGACACTTGACTTAGGTCATTTGTTTTTTACAGCTTGTTATTAATAAAGGTTATCTTTGCTACACACACTTGCTTCATTTATTTTTGTAAATAAAATCTTGGTGGAAACTTTTAGAAATAGTTTAAGCCTTTGCATGCTTGTGGGATGGGTAAGGATAGCAGTGGGATGGGCAGGGATACCTTTGGAATGGGTAATAGCTGTGGGATGGGGAGGGATACCTTTGGGATGGGTAATAGCTGTGGGATGGGCAGGGATACCTTTGGGATGGGTAATAGCTGTGGGATAGATAAACCTCCAGTGCAAGCATAGTGGGACTGTATGGTCCACCCTCCCAGGTGCCACACCTATGGCCCTTTATTATCAATAATAATGTAATCATTCATCCACACATGTCAACATAATCACAACTCTTTATTAAATGCCCTGTTCATTGTAGGCCAACCCAACATACATGGCCCAATCTCATCCGTGTGATGAGACAGGCTGAAGGAAGAATCCATTAAGCATCTACCATCCTGTCTTGCCACTCCCCTGCTCCAGCTGGGGAGTTGCACCAGTGTCTCAGGAGGTTGCACTGCTTCTTCGCTTCATGTGAGGCTCTGTTGGGGCCTTGCACATCCTCAGTGTCGATCAGGTTTCGCCCTTGCCTCCATTCCCCAGGCTCCATGTCCCCATTGCCTTGCTGGAGGTCCACGAGCCTGTTCTGCAAGACTGGGTAGCGAGTGCGCATGAGATTGTGCAGGATGCAACAAGCTTCCATGATCCTCCTCACGGTCTCTGGGCAATGCTGCATGGTGGTGAGAAGTACCTGGAACCTGTTGGCCAGGATGCCAAAGACGTTCTCCACCACCCGCCTTGCCCTGGACAGCCTGTAGTTGAAGATCCTCTCTTCACAGGTGAGGAGTCTGGAGGTGTAGGGCTTCATGAGGTAGGTTGTGAGGGAGAAGGCGTCATCCCCCACGATGAAGTAGGGCATATCTTGCGTGTCATTGGGCAGGGGTTCTGGATCTGGGAAGCCCACGATGAGGTTGCATTCCAACTCCTCCTTGAGGTGACTGGTGTATACCTGGGCATCTGAAGATGAGCCGTTGCCTGAAGCATCGATGTACATGAACTTGTAGTCAGCATCGACCATGGCGAAGAGGATGATGCTGAAGAAGCCCTTGGAGTTGAAATAAGTGGACCCCGACTTGGCTGGCGCTTTGCAGGCCATGTGCTTGCCATCTATGGCTCCAACGGTGTGTGTGGGAAGTTCCACTTCTGATACCACTACTCTGCAACTTTCTTCCATTCTTCTTCAGTGGAGGGGCACTGGAGGAGCTCCTCCTTTTATTCTTCGATGATGGCCTGCACCACTTCTCTGACCACAGTGCTGATGGTGTTGGGTGGCACCCTCCAGCCGTACTGCATGCTCCTGTAGGAGGTCCCTGAGGCAAGGTGGCGCAGAGTGAGTGCCACCTTGAGCCCAGGTTCCAGGCTTGGCCGGAAGCTGGTGTTTGCCTTGGTCAACCTGGGTGTCAGGCACTGCACAACTTCGTCAAACATGGCTGGAGTCATCCTCATGAAGTTCTGGAACGCCCGAGTGTCTTCGTTCCTGAGCTCCACCATCAGCTTGTTGTACAGTCCATCCTCTGCTCTTCTGGTGAACCATCTTCGGATCCAGACTCTTTTTGGGTGGCTCCTTTTCTTCTCTCAGTAGAGTTCACAGAGCCTGCAGATGGCTTTGCACTGTTGCAGAACGATGGTGGCTGCCGAAAAGACTTTGTTACAATCCACGGTGGACATGACTGGATGCTGTGGAAGAGCAAGGGGCAGATGAAGGCTACAGAGGTCTGCACCACTGGGCTGCTGTTCTGAAAGTGAGATGCAGGCGAGTTGCTCCCCCTTTTTATAGGCAGTATAGGATTTTCACGAGGCATCCTCTAGGCATCCTCTAGGCATCCTCTAGACATCCTTCATATCTGAGATAGGTCCCCTCTGCGAACGTTTTTTCCATTTTAAATGCTTTGTTTCCATTCTGCATCCGCTAGGCATCCGTTCTGCATCCTTTCTGCATCCGTTCAGCTTCCTCCCTGCGTCCAGGCGGATGGAGTTACACGGATGCGTAACGGATGCCTAGCGGATATAGTGGATGCGTAACGGATGCGTAATGGATGCGTTGTGGATGCGTAGCGGATGCAGAACGGAAAAACTGGATACATTTTCCACGCAAAAGTTTTAGGCAGCCCAAAACTTTCTGAGCAGATGAAACGTCAATAAACGGATATCTGGACAGATAGAGAGGAAGCAAAACGGAGGCAGTGAGTACATCGCATTTTCGAACGGATGGCAAGGTTTTTTGTCCGTTTTACATCCTCTTTGCATCCGTTGGTTCAGTGTGACATGGGCTTTACAATCAAAGACAGCATAGGAAGCCAGTTTCACTTAACAAATACATGATTAATTTAATGGGTATGGCAATTCACTTAAAAAAATAAAATCCACTTTTTTTTTTACAGGAATATTAACTTTGAAGGAAGTATTAATTTGAAAATATCAGTCTGGTATTTTCCTTCATGTAGCTAGTTATCATAGCAGCCAAAGCTAAAATGGAGACATATTTTATTCATATAATACAACACTTGAGTAATTCATCTATCCAACAGAGAGAGAGACTCTGTTCAGAATTAACCAATGAAATTTAAAATGATGTTAAATAGTAGTCAGAACACACTTGCCTTCAGGTGAAGTTACTGATCAAAAAGGAAAATTCAGCTGTTGTAGTCAGATTTTTCTGATGTTTAGTCAGATGCCTGTTACACAGGGATGGGATTCAGCCGGTATAGATTGGTTTGGGCAAACCAGTAGTTCCAGTGATTAGTTGGCCCCACCAGACATAGTATTCAGCCGGTTCTGGCCAGTTCTGGAGAACCGGTAGCAGACATTTTCAGTAGTTCAGAGAACCGGCAAATCCCACCTCTGACTGGAGCTTTTACAGTATCCTTCCCCTGCTATGCCCACCAAGCTATGCCCACAGAACCGGTAATACATTTTTTTGAATCCCACCACTGAGCCCCACCCATTTGGCCCGCCTTATATTTGAATGCTTCTGGTGGTGGTGCTTCTGCTCGTGCTTACTCTGCTGATGCTGCTTCTGGCAGTGGTGTTTCTGCTCGTGCTTACTCTGCTGATGCTGCTTCTGGTGGTGGTGCTTCTGCTGGAGCGTACTCTGCTGAAGCTGCTCCTGGTCCTGCTGGTCCTGCTGTTCCTGCTCGTGCTCCTGGTCTCCATCGTGCTCCTGGTCCTGCTCATGCTGCTGGTGCTCCTGGTCCTGCTCGTGCTGCTGCTGATGCTGCTGGTGATTCTCCTGCTGGTGCTGCTGGTGATTCTCCTGCTGGTGATTCTCCTGCTGGTGCTGCTGCTGCTGCTGCTGCGGCTGCTGCTGGTCCTGCTGGTGCTGGTGCTGCTGCTGGTGGTCGTGGTGTGGAGGAGCAGCCCCTACCACCTGGAAGCCCCTCTGATGAGGGCTCATCTGGTCCTGCCAAAGGGAGGAAGAGGCATGCATGAGAAAGGGAGAGGAGGCAATACTCCATCGAGGAGGAACATGAGGATGAGGTGCTGGAGTGGCTGAGAGAGAATGAGTATCTCTGGCGGAAGGGACACAGGCTCTATCAGGACACCAAAAGGAAGCAGGCTGCCTGGAGAGAGAAGGTGGAGAGCCTGGGCTACAATTTGGAGGTGCTACAATTTGAGGGATACCCACAGGTATCCCTGCCCATCCCACAGTTATCTCAACCCATCCCACAGCTATCTTAACCCATCCCACAAGCATGCAAAGGCTTAAACCATTTCTAAAAGTTTCCACCAAGACTTTATTTACAAAAATAATTGAAGCAAGTGTGTGAAGCAAAAATAGACTTTATTAACAACAAGCTATAAGACAAAATTGAGTCTCTGGCACTCCTCTTGGTCACTCAATCTCAGGGGTGAAGGGTCTAGGTGCTGTGGAGGTGGCTGGTGCTGGAGTGCTCGTCATCAGCTCCTCCAGAAGCAGAAGCAGCAGAAGCCCCAGCCCCAGAAGATCGAGCCCATGCTGCAGAAGCCCCAGCAGAACCAGAGTGAGGGCCAGGGGACGGGATGGTAGCCCTGTCCCTCTTGCCAGGGCTGGCAGCAGATGGCTGAGGCTTGCTGTGCTTCTGCATGGTTGTGAGGTTGCTGGCTGGCAGGGAGGCTGGCAGGAACCAAGGCTGGCAGGAAGGCTGGCAGGGAGGCTGGCACCAATGAAGGCACCAAGGCTGGCAGGGACGCAGGCACCAAGGCTGGCAGGCAGGCTGGCAGGCAGGCAGGCAGGCACCAACGCTGGCAGGAAGGCTGGCACCAAGGCAGGCACCAAGGCTGGCAGGGAGGCAGGCACCAAGGCTGGCAGGAAGGCTGGCAGGCAGGCAGGCACCAAGGCTGGCAGGCAGACATGAACCAAGGCTGGCAGCAAGGCTGGCAGCAAGGCTTGCAGGCAGGCTGGCAGCAAGGCTGGCAGCGAGGCTGGCAGGGAGGCTGGCAGCAAGGCTGGTAGCAAGGCTGGTAGCAAGCCTGGCAGGTAGAAATGCAGGCAGGGCAGGCAAGGCAGTCGATGTGTCTGGCAGCAGTTCTTTCCTCTGAATGGCGACCTGCTTCCGAGCTGCTTCCGTTATATCCCCAGGGCTGACGCAATGCATTCTCCCCGCATGCGCAATTAACGCCAGGCATCTGTTAGGCTTCCGCTGTGCATCCACTGTGCATCCGCTTCATCCACTTGGCGTCCATTCTGCATCCGCTCTTTCCATTCCGCGTCCACTTCGCTGAGGCCCCCCCGGAAGCCCAGCGGTTGTGCCATCCGCTCCCATCCACTTCCATCCGCTGGGTTTCCATTCCGCATCTGCTTTGCATCCGCCCTGCGTCCTCCCCACACCCATGTTATCTGCTCCGGTTATGCACATTTTTGCCCCTTTTGAGAGCGGATAACAATGGATGGAACATTTTGCTCATCCGCTGTGTCCTTTTTGCATCCGTTGGGCAGTGTGACATGGGCTTAAGGAAGGTTGCAAATTGGGATCATGTGATTCCGAAATATCAGAAATACATGCCAATTGCCAAGTGCCCAAATTTTGATCTCCTTCTCTCTCTCTCTCCCTCCCTCCCTCTCTCTCTCTCTCACACACACACACACAGAGAGAGAGAGAGAGAGAGAGAGAAACAGAGACATGTATATTCAGAAATAAATCAAATTATCCAAAAGGGACATAAGAATTATAAGCATCTTGTTTCCCTGTCAAACCAGAGAAAAATGCAATACACTAGCTGATACAGTATGTTCTCCCGAAGCCAATGGTTAACACTGACCCTGAGCCATGTCTGCCTATTCATATTTAGACAGGTTTAATTACTCTTAATTCTTTAATTACTCTTAATTTGCCACCATGCAAAATCAGACAAGTTTTTATATAATGTGAGGGTTGATGATGTAAGAAAGTAAAACTACTTATACTAAGTATTTATATACTTATATCCATTTTTTTCTTGCTTGAATCTTAGGCAAGAAAATAAAATATCTTTAAGTATTACATATGTGTTATATATGTCTACACACACACACACACACACACACACACACATTTCATGGCGCATGTATGTATGATTACCATTGCACATTGTCTAATTTCTATCCTCTGCAAGGTTTGTCTATTCTTGATCTATTCCTTGATATTTATGATTTCTATTTTGCAGGTGCCATCTGAAATATATTCTAATTTACAAAAATTATCCCAATTCCTTGCAAAGCTGCACTTTCAAACACCAATTATTTCTACCAAAGCAGATGACATTTTCAAAACTAAAATGTGACTATTGAACCTCAATGTTTAATTAAATATTTGATTTTATTTACTAAAAAAACATGGATGAAACTGGAAAACTTTCATGTATTTCTAAATTTAAACTAAACTACTCAGAACAGTACAAACCCTTTAAGAGTTACAGATATGAGTAGGTTTCAAAGTGATTTTCCAGAATGCTCTAATCGGTTAATTGTCAATAATTTTCTTCTAGTAACTTCTCTAATAAAGTTTAATATTTGGACCACTGTTTGGCCACTGGTAGGATCTGGAAAAATATCAACATATTATATTTCTCCCAGTGTCCTAAGCAACTTATATCATTTAAATTTATTGTTTGAATTTGAGGAGGCATATTATTGATATAGTATTCCTTTGAACACAGAAGTGGGCCTGCTGGAGTGAAAGTTGTTTCCACTCTTTTAATTTATGTAGATATTTTTATTAACATATACGCATATTCTTCAGGAAAATAAAATACCCTTCCTTAATCATAACTGAAACATATATTCACGGCCCAAATTTATCCTGTAAGTATGAAAAGAAAAATGTGCTTAAGTCATCCCAGTTACAAAAGCAAAACTACAAGCTTTTCTCTCTCTCCCCCAAAATACTGATAGTTTTGTATATAAATGTTGGTCATTCCACTGTAGTATTGATTTCTTAATGCAAAGCCTAACTGGCTGCAGTGCTATAAAGATAGTACTGCTAAGGTCTTGTAATATCAATATTCATTTATTTTTATTGATCTTCTTTCTACTTGTAAATTCAGAGCTTAGCATTAATAAAAAATAACAGATGGCTTCAATTTTTTGAAAATAAAAGTCAACCTTATATTCTAAGCTGTTTACTAAGATTGTAAGCAATGACAACAAAAGAAGCCCAGCTCATACATACTATATTTTTTAAAATCTCATTTCAATTTCTTTTTTTGTCATGTATATTACAAGCGTAAATAGTTGTGCCAAATGGTAGTCATCAAACACAATGAATAATCCATCTCAGATTATGTGTGTATATGCATGCGTGTGGACACATGAGAAATCAGATACACGCATATACATTTCACAAGGCTACTAAAGATGTTGCTTTCCTCAGTTTAAAATCAATCTAGTTCCAATGCCACACATACATGGGCTCATCCCCATTACACGTGAAGGATCTAGACCAGGGGTGGGATTCATTTTTTTTAGCAACTGGTTCTGTGGGTGTGGCTTAGTTGGTGGGTGTGGCTTGGTGATCAGGTTATTGGCTGAGCATAGCCAGCTCAATATCACTCATGTCGAGGCACACATCTCCTCACCTGGCCTCTCATGACTGTGGGGATTTTTCAACAGTCGTAAGTGTGAAAAATGGTCATAAGTCACTTTTTTCAGTGCCATTGTAACTTTAAATGGTTACTCCACACAAGCAAAAAACCAGCAAAGGAGGGGAAAAAGAACTCCAGATAAGTTCCTGAGACAGGAAGTCTAGTCCTGCCAAGAATGTAATCAGGGTTAACAGAGAGGCAGTTTCTGTAAGCAACACCAGAATGTTTCCTTCCTGCCTTCCTTACAGGATTAGGCCAGTAATTTCTTCTAACAACTGGTTCTCCGAACTGCTTAGAATGTTAACAACCGGTTCTAGTGAATAGACAAGTGATGGTTAACCTTTTCAGCACCAAGTGTCCAAAGCATGTATGTGTACACCCCCAAAATGCAGAGTATGCATGCCCTGTGCATGCACTCTGGTCACATGCATGTGCATGCCCCCTGCACCCCCCGCATGCATGTATGACCCCCCTGCCCCCATGCATGCCTGCGTGACCCCACGTGTTCACCCCATCCCCTGCATATGCACACATAGCCTGGCCATGGGCCCTGCCCCCACACACATGCACACACGATCCCTCTGCATGCTCCCACCCCAAAGCATGCATGCATGCAACCCATTCCCCTGTGCATGTGCACATTACTCCTGCATGAGCCCTGCCCCCTGATCATGCATGGCAGAGACTTGAAGACCAGCTGATCTGTGGGAGATGCGTGTATGCATGCACAGCAAAGTTGAGCTGGGGCGACAGCTTACACACCCAGAGAGAGGGCTCTGCATAGCACCTCTGGCATGCGTGACATAGATTCCCCATCCGAGATCTAGATGAAGTTTACTAAACTTCTTGTGAAGAGAAAATGCATGCCAAATCCTAAAAATGGGTTAAAGTAAGAAGTGATTTGCAATTTACCCAAAGGCTCTGGATTTATTATTATTTTGTTATTTCAATGTTATGGCTGAGAAATAAAACTGAGTGAAAGATAACAATTATATAAGGATATAATTCAGTTTGCCTTTTGCTTTCAAAACCTAGAACACTTTTTAATTCCAAATCTAACAAATTAGTTTTATGAATTTTGCAATGTGCTCATAAATATACCCTAATTTCATGCTGCAGCTATGATAATGTATGCTGATATCTACCTCTAATCTGGACATATTTCCTCAAAGGAGATGACAAGGGGGAAATACAGTCTAAATCACTGACACACAATTATTTCTTTGTTTATTCACCAGCAGGCATAAATCTTAATCAAACATTTCCCAAGGCTTTGAGGATGTAATTGATGATTAAACCACAATTATACAAAGGTATAATAAGTCATTTTTCACATAGCTGTTTTTTTCTAAAAAACCTTATTATCTATAAATATGGAAAAGTATTTATGTTGTACCAACATACTATCTATTGCTCTGCTAACTTTCTGACTTAAACAATTCAGAGACATAAATTGTACAATTTATATATATTAATTTTAAAATCTTTTGCAAAATTAAGACATCTCAATTTGTATTTCCCATTAGTACCATCAATAATATCCTTCTATACTATTTTTGAAATTCACTTCTTTTTTAAAAAATAAACTTTATTGAATACAAAAAAAATAAAATATACAAATATACAAACTCAAAAGACAAAGATTCATACAAACATCACAATAATGTCTGTGCTAAAACTAATTAAACTTTCTTTTAATACATTCGACAGTGAGTTAAATATTTCCTAAATTATATTATGTGGCAGTTATTTCTTGCTTCCTATAGGTTCTCTTTTATTTATGTTCTATCAAACATAATGTTCTGTTATTAATATTTGTTGTTGTATTATACTTATTTATTTTATGAATTCCTTCTATTGATTGTTTAAAGGACGAGAGAGTCCATGACTAACATTAATGATTCCTGTTTGTGTATGTATCATAATGTTTCATAAATTTGTTTTCCCCCTTTGATTCCTCTTTTCATTTTTTTACGTTTGAGCCAATCGTACCACTTATTCCAGATTGAGTAAAATTCCGCCTTCTCTTTTCCTTTTAATTTTAGTGTGAGTTTTTCCATTTCTGCACATTCACAAATTTTTTGAATAATAAATTGTATTGGTGGCATATTAGACGATTCCCAAAATTGAGCCAGTGAAATACATGCCACTGTTAGGATATGGATAATCAAATATTTTACTTTGGAGGGATAACCTTCCATAATGATACCCAGAAGATACAATCTAGGTTCCCACTCCAATCCACCCTAGATGATTTCTTCTAATCAAGTTTTGATTCTAATCCAAAAAATTTTGACCACTGGGCATGTCCACCAGAGATGGAAGTAGGTACCCTGATTCCCTTTACATTTCCAACAAGTTGGATTCGATGCTGGATATATTTTTGCTAATTTGGAGAATGCTTGATGACATCTATATATGATTTTATATAAGTTATCTTTATAAGACACAGATTTAGTTATTGTAAGATTCCTCTGCCAGATTTTTTCCCAGTCTTCTTAGTCTATATTATGGCCAAAATTTCTTTCCCACACTATCATTGGTTCTTTCACAATTTCCTCAGCTAATTCATATTCCAATAGATAATTATATAATTTAGATATCATATTTTTGTCTGGGCCCAAAAGTATCTTATCAAATTTTGTGCTCTTTGATTCTATTCCAAATTCTTTTAAATCTTTCTCATATCTTATTGCTATTTGGAAATAGGACCAATGATCAATCATTATTTTTTGATTTTTTAACTCTTGGGTCGATTTGAGCTTTCCTTCTTTGTCTAAAATTTGGTAATATTTGAGCTTTTTACTGATGTCCATTGTATTAGGGTGGAACATTGCTTCCATTGTTAACAACCATAACGAACATTAATACAATGGTTTTTCCGAATATCAGACCAGGTTTTTATCAAAGATTTGCATAAAGTATGTCTCTGAAAGTATGAGTAACTTTTACTACTTGGGTTCCACAAGAAGGCATGCCACCCTATTCGTAAGTCGTATCCTTGTAACGTTAGAATTCTTTTGTTTTCCAATTTAATCCAATCCTTTATCCACATTAACATTGCTGCTTTATAATAGGTCTCCCAGGCAGGGAGACCAAAGCCGCCTCTGCTTTTATTGTCTTGGAAATAAATTTTCTTATTTCTTGACTTCTTGCCTGCCCAAATGAATTTCATAGTAATTTTATCCAATTCTTTGAAAAATGATTTATCCAATAATATAGTGATAGTTTGGAATAAATAAAGCAATTTGGGTAGAACATTCATTTTAATTGTGGCAATTCTGCCTAAATAAAGAAATCTGCATTTTGCTCCATATCTCCAAATCTCTTTCAACATAATTGTCTTCTTTTAAAGTTATTGTTTTGGGTCTTAACTATATACCTAAATATTTAATCTTATTGACATTTTGTAGTCCCATTATTTCTTCTAGTTCTTTTTGTTTATTATTTGTTATATTTTTAACTAACATTTTGATTTTTTTCCTAATTGATTTTCAACCCAGCTAGTTTACCGAATTTATCAATTTCTTTGAATAAGGTTGGTCCTGACTCTACTGGATCCTCTATAATAACAATCACATCATCAGCAAATGCCTGTAATTTATATTCTTGTCTTTTAATATTAGGATCTTTAATTTCCTCATTCATTCTAATTCTGTCCAGTAATATTGTAATAAAAAGCAGAGGCAACAATGGGCATCCCTGCCTGACACCCCTTTTTATTTCAAAAGGATTGGTATATTCTCCATGAATCATTACCCTTGCTTTCTGAGTTAAATAAATCAAATCTAGCATCTTTGCGAAGTTATCCCTGAATTTCATCAAGTTTATCTGGTGTTTCATAAATTCCCAGTTTAGGTTGTCGTATGCCTTTTGTGCATCCAGGAAGACAAGAGCAACTTGGCTTCCTGGGTATGTTTCATAGTATTCTAATAAATCAATTATCATTCTTGTATTATTTCTAATCTGTCTCATGGGGAGAAATCCATTCTGGTCAGGGTGAATTCTTTCATTAAGGATCAGCTTCAATCTTTCTGCCATCACACTCATAAAAATTTTGTAATCAGTGTTTAAAAGAAATATTGGTCTGTAATTTTTTAACTGGGTGGCATATGCACCCTCTTTAGGGATCAATATAATATGGGCCTCCTTCCATGATTCTGGACTCTTGCCTCAAACAGTACCTTGTTGCAAATCTCTAGGAACAAGTTTTCTAGTGGTTCTTCAATCTCTTTGTATAATTCACTTGACAACCCATCTGGACTTTTAATTGCTTCTTTTAACTCATCTAAAGTTATTTCTTTATTTAATATCTCCCTTTATCTTCCGTTAATGGCAATAATGTGTTTTCTTTCAAATATTCCTCTAATTTGTTTGCATCTATTTCTTCTTGGTTATATATTCTTCTTGGTTATATCTTGCGATTGTTTTCTTTTTCTCAATTCCGTCTCTAATATCCTATTATTATCTTGCAATTGGTATATAATTATTTTTTTGTTTTCTTTTTTCAGTTTATACACTCATCATCTTCCAGGTTTGGTTGCATATTCAAAGTACTTTTGTTTTATGTGTAGAATTGTCTTAATTAAAACTATTTAGACATTGGCAAAGTACAGCAGCCACAAATAATGTGGGGGGGGGGGGGGGAGGAAAAGTAAAAGGGTGGCAGGGAGAAGCAATTGACAGCATTAATTTATCTGCCAGATATAACCAGTGGGAGAATTCACATTTTTTTTTACTACCGGTTCTGTGGGTGTGGCTTGATGGGAGTAGCATGGCTTGGCTTGGTGGGCATGGCAGGGGAAGGATCTCAAATTCCCACCCTACCCCTGGGGGAAGGTTAATGTAAAATCCCATTCCCTCCCCACCCCACCAAGCTGCTTTCCAGCTCCATTCTCCTGTGCAGGGCAACAAAAAAGACCCAGCCAATCAGCTGGGACTCGAAAGGCACAGAATGGAGGGGGGCGGGGCGAGTCAAAGGCGGTATTTGCCAGTTTTCCGAACTACTCAAAATTTCCACTACTGGTTCACCAGAACTAGTCAGAACCTGCTGAATACCCACCTCTGGATAAAACACTCAATTTTACCCATGAACATCTCGAGTTGGAAAAATAGGTTGTAAATGAGATTCCCCCCTCAAAAAGACTGCATTTCTCCCCCCAAGCACCCTTATTGAGTGTTATTTACGTGATTTTCTGAATAAACAGGATCTTTTCAACTTTGCTAAAGTGAAAAAAAATAATGGGGTTTTTAGGTGTATTTAGTCCTGTCAGTGAAAAGGTTTCATTTGCTGAACCTTGACTGACAATAAGTATGGCGATGACAATTCCACTATAAGTGTGTGCAAAAGCTCTGTAAAATGGCTCCAAAATGACTCAACAATGTTATAAAAGGAGACACAGCTAACTAGACATTTTCCATCCAAAGAAAAGAGAAAAAAAAAAGAAGATGAAGCATGCATTAAAATCGCAAAGCTCTGAACTTTAGCCTCGGGAAGATAATTATAGTTGGAGTGATGGGAAGAGACCGGAGAAAAACCATCCCTGTCAAAAAAAAAAAAATCAATGATATACCACAACATATAATTTGTACAGACAGCTTTTGAATATTGAAGATAGTAAAATGCCAATGTGAAAATGGGATGGTTAGTAATAATCCCAAAGTATGAATAAACCATTTAGAAAATGTAACAAATACACTTAATAATAAATGTAACAAATACACTTAATAATAAATCCTTGCTTCTTTTTTTCATTTTATCTATTTATCAAATTAATGACAATCTAAGCAAGACTTTTGTTGTACTATGTGTTGTTTTGTTTTACCTGAATGTTAAGGTTATAACCAATGAGCATGGTGGCCTTTGAAGCTGGTAGCCATTCATGCACACTCTTTGACAACATATCATAGGTGTTTGTGAAAGGAAATGTATATTTATTGCTTTGGAAGCAATACAGATACCAATAAATCTTCCCACCAGTTTGTTTATTTGTTTTGTATCTTCCCACTTGGAAAACAAAAAGGTTTTCAGAAGTTGTATAGAATGAGTTTATACTTGTCAATCATTTTTAAAGACACTGGAGAAACTCCTCCTAAAGTATTGAATTCCTTCCATCAGCATTGCTTTGTCAATTAAAACCAAAACACCGAAAAAGAAAAACACACTGACACATAACTATACAAGAAAAACTATATCGGATTTTCATCACAGTTATTTTTGGATCAAGTATGCTGTTGACTTATTGGGCAAGGGAAGAAGTAGGATTTTCATAATCATGAAATTGAGAATCAAATTAAAAGGAGGGAATCCGACCAAGTGGCAATTCCATATACTGATTTCATATCCAAAATCTAAAAGAAATTTATAGTACCATCAATTATATTTGAGTTTTCAGCTTGTTATTTTTTTTACAATACAGAGAACTGTGTCACCTAATCTATCCACTCATTATCTGCTTATCTCTCATCTCTAAATTAGAACTAAGAGGTTTCGGCTTCCCTTGTTGTATAGTTTAAAAATAAGATTAAAGCCATTTATTTGGCTTTGAACAAGTAACATTCTTTTTCATTTCCTTCTGCTTATCCGCTACCACTTGCATCAGAGATGACATGCAATAATGATAATATATAACTTACCAAATTGCCTTCTTATGACAAATATCCTCTTACATTTTCTGACATGTTTCTGTAAAAGACTAGTATAAATCAGAATACACGTTCAACTTCTAAATAGCAATGGGCAACAAATGATAATCAGTTGCAGAGTTGCATATGATTTTACTTAGTGTTTACCAATTGTAGTTAACTATAAGCTGCAATATTCTGAAAAAAATGAAATCTGAACTTTTCAGAGTTTTGTTATGTAATTAGTAAATGGAAAATTGTTTAAGCCCATGTCACACTGAACCAACGGATGCAAAGAGGATGTAAAACGGACAAAAAACCTTGCCATCCATTGGTTAACGCGATGTAACCGTTCTGCCTCCATTTTGCTTCCTCTCTATCCGTCCAGCATCCGTTTATGGACGGTTCATCCGCTCCAAAAGTTTGGGCTGCCTAAAACTTTTGCACAAAAAATGTATCCAGTTCGTCCGTTCTGCATCCGCTACGCATCCGCTATGCATCCGCGACGCATCCACGCAATGCGCATCCGCCCAGACGCAGGGAGGAAGCGGAAGGGATGGATGCAGAACAGATGCCTAGCGGATGCAGAACGGAAACAAAGCGTTTAAAACGGAAAAAACGTTTGCAGAGGGGACCTATCTCAGATATTAAGGATGTCTACAGGATGCCTACAGGATGCCTACAGGATGCCTCGCGGAAAACCTATACTGCCTATAAAAAGGGGGAGCAACTCGCCTGCATCTCACTTTCAGAACAGCAGCCCAGCGGTGCGGACCTATGCAGCCTTCATCTGGCTCTTCCTCTTCCACAGCATCCAGTCATGTCCACCGTGGATTGTAACAAAGTCCTTTCGGCAGCCACCATCATTCTGCAACAGTGCGAAGCCATCTGCAGGCTCTGTGAACACTACTGCAAGAAGAAAAGGAGCTACCCAAAAAGAGTCTAGGTACAAAGATGGTTCGCCAGTAGAGCGGAGGACGGACTGTACAACAAGCTGATGGTGGAGCTCAGGAGCGAAGACACTCGGGCGTTCCAGAACTTCATGAGGATGCCGCCAGCCATGTTTGACGAAGTTGTGCAGCGGCTGACACCCAGGTTGACCAAGGCAAACACCAGCTTCCGGCCCAGCCAGGAACCTGGGCTCAAGGTGGCACTCACTCTGCGCCACCTTGCCTCAGGGACCTCCTACAGGAGCATGCAGAATGGCTGGAGGGTGCCATCCAACACCATCAGCACTGTGGTCAGAGAAGTGGTGCAGGCCATCATCGAAGAATACAAGGAGGAGCTCCTCCAGTACCCCTCCACTGAAGAAGGATGGAAGAAAGTTGCAGAGCAGTGGTATCAGAAGTGGAACTTACCCCACACCGTTGGAGCCATAGATGGCAAGCACGTGGCCTGCAAATCTCCAACCAAGTCGGGGTCCCCTTAGTTCAACTCCAAGGGCTTCTTCAGCATCATCCTCTTTGTCATGGTCGATGCTGACTACAAGTTCATGTACATCGATGCTTCAGGCAACGGCTCATCTTCGGATGCCCACATATACAACGCCAGTCACCTCAAGGAGGGGCTGGAATGCAACCTCATCGTGGGCTTCCCAGATCCAGAACCCCTGCCCAACGACACACAAGATGTGCCCTACTTCATCGGGGGGGATGACGCCTTCTCCCTCAGAACCTACCTCATGAAGCCCTACACTTACAGATGCCTCACCCGTGAAGAGAGGATCTTCAACTACAGGCTGTCCAGGGCAAGGTGGGTGGTGAAGAACGCCTTTGGCATCCTGGCCAACAGGTTCCAGTACTTCTCACCACCATGCAGCATTGCCCAGAGACCGTGAGGAGGATCATGGAAGCTTGTTGCATCCTGCACAATCTCATGCGCACCTGCTACCCAGTCTTGCAGAACAGGCTCGTGGACCTCCAGCAAGGCAATGGGGACAAGGAGCCTGGGGAATGGAGGCAAGGGCGAAACCTGATCGACACTGAGGATGTGCAAGGCCCCAACAGAGCCTCACATGAAGCGAAGAAGCAGTGCAACCTCCTGAGACAATGGTGCAACTCCCCAGCTGGAGCAGTGGAGTGGCAAGACAGGATGGTAGATGCTTAATGGATGCTTCCTTCAGCCTGTCTCATCACACGGATGAGATTGGGCCATGTATGTTTGGTTGGCCTACAATGAACAGGGCATTTAATAAAGAGTTGTGTTTATGTTGACATGTGTGGATAATTATTACATTATTATTGATAATAAAGGGTCGTAGGTGTGGCACCTGGGAGGGTGGACCATACAGTCCCACAATGCTTGCACTGGAGGTTTATCTATCCCACAGCTATTACCCATCCCAAAGGTATCCCTGCCCACCCCACAGCTATCTTAACCCATCCCACAAGCATGCAAAGGCTTAAACCATTTCTAAAAGTTTCCAGCAAGACTTTATTAAAAAAACAAAATGAAGCAAGTGTGTGAATCAAAAATAGACTTTACTAACAACAAGCTATAAGACAAAAATGAGTCTCTGGCACTCCTCTTGGTCGCTCAGTCTCAGGGGTGAAGGGTCCAGGTGCTGTGCAGGTGGCTGGTGCTGGAGTGCTTGTCATCAGCTCCTCATCCAGAAGCAGAAGCAGCAGAAGCGCCAGCCCTAGAAGAGCGAGCCCGTGCTGCAGAAGCCCCAGCAGAACCAGAGTGAGGGCCAGGGGGCGGGATGGTAGCCCTGTCCCTCTTGCCAGGGCTGGCAGCAGATGACTGAGGCTTGCTGTGCTTCCGCATGGTTGTGGGGTTGCTGGCTGGCAGGAGGCTGGCAGGAACCAAGGCTGGTAGAAAGGCAGGCACCAATGCAGGCACCAAGGCAGGTAGGGAGGCTGGCACCAAGTCAGGTAGGAAGGCTGTCAGGCAGGCAGGCAGCAAGGCTGGCAGGAAGGCAGGCAGCAAGGCTGGCAGGCCGACCGGCTGGCAGCAAGCCTGGCAGGGAGGCTGGCAGCAAGGCTGGTAGCAAGGCTGGCAGCAAGGCTGGCAGGCAGACATGCAGGCAGGGCAGGCAAGGCAGTCGATGTGTCTGGCAGCAGGTCTTTCCTCTGAATGGCGTCCTGCTTCCGAGCTGCTTCCGTTATATCCACGGGGCTGACGCAATGCATCCCCCCCGCATGCGCAATTAATGCCAGGCATCTGTTAGGCTTCCACTGTGCATCCGCTAGGCTTCCGCTGTGCATCCTCTTCATCCTTTCGGCGTCCGCTCTGCATCTGCTCTTTCCGTTCTGCGTCCACTTTGCTGAGGTTCCCCGGAAGCCCTGCGGATGTGCCACCCACTCCCACCCACTCCCATCCGCTTCCATCCGCTGGGCTTCCGTTCCACATCCGCTTTGCATCTGCCCTGCGTCCTCCCCACGTCCCTGTTATCCGCTCCGGTTATCCAAATTTTTGCCCCTTTTGAGAGTGGATAACAACGGATGGAACATTTTGCTTGTCCACTGTTTCCTTTTTGCATCCGTTGGCCAGTGTGACATGGGCTTAAATAAAATTTCATCAGAAACCTTTGTAAAATATAGGTGAATAGGCAATAAATGTGTGTGTAAATATGTGTAGGAAAGATACAAGCACCATATAAACCCTGGCTTTTAATTTTAAAATAAATATAAACACAACCAAAAGTTATTAGGAGCACATTTCTCAGAAATATATGATGCATTTTTTCCATAATTGAAGGAACATATGATAAGCCTTCTGTACCCAGTATAACCTTCTTGATTGCTGACCTTTTCTCTTATTTGTGGATGATTTCTCATTATATCGACTTGCTCAGCAGTACTAAAAATTCATTTATCTTTCTCCAAATTTTTGAACTTCAGAAAAAGACAATTCCCTGGGCATTATCAATAAAATAAGCAACATTCTGGAATACTGCCCAAATATCAGTTTAATTTTAGTTGAACTATATTGCCACGCTCAAGTACATTTTGCAATTCTATTCTTAGTTTCAGGTTAAAGGAAAAATGCAATGAATGAATTAGAAACATCAAATCTGATTCAAGATTAAACACATTTTATAGAGTATCTATTACTCTATAAACATGATCATGAACACCCTGAAATTCTTAATGGAATTCTGATTGAGGTCCAACAAAAGTCATGTGCATACTGTACATTCACATACACAGATATACAATGGAAAGTATATTATTTAAATATTTAAATAAGATAAATGCAGACTAAATTTTTACTATGTCAGCGTTCTAGGAAACTTCCACTCCAACAAACTTTGAAACAGACATCCTCTCCAAAGTTCTTTTTTATTTGGGTAGTAAACTGGCACATCTGGTAAATCCCAAATTTGAAAGTTTCGGATTTTCTTGCAATAAGTAAAAACTACAAATCCACGCCGTGCATCCCTTATTGCATCACATGCCCCAATCACCATTCACCTCAGCCTGAGATTCCCTTTCAACCAGGTGCAGAAATAACATGACCTTGACTTAGAAGAAGAATGCTATTATGCCTAATCACACTCCAAGAAATTCTCCCCTCCCATTTTCCCAGGCTCAAGAATGTGGCAGTGTGAAATGTCTGGTGCTAATATGGCTTCCAAAGCTGACAGCCTAATGAGAGATTATGGACATGTTTAAGATTCTGGGCTCTCAATCTTCCCAGACTTTCTTCTCTTCCTGTCTAGCCCATAATGAATCCATACTATATTTCTCAAGATGAAGATTTTTAATATTGTAAACTTTAGTTCTGGATACTGGCAGACAATCAGGTTTTGGGATGCCTCTTTTAAAATTAGAATCATGTTCAAACTTAAAAAAAACAACCTTCTTTATTTATTCCTTTTAAAATGATAGCAAAAAAACAAAAACAAAAAGGAAATATATCCTCTACATCAGTGGTGGGATTCCAAAATGTGTGTTACCATTTCTGCAGGCTTCACGCATGTGTGCAGCACTCCAAGATCACCCTCATGCAGCACTCCAGATCACCTGAGCTGTTTTTTTAGCTCAGAAGAGGCGTGGCAATCCGCTCTGCCATGCAAATCAGCTGAGCTAAAAATCAATGGAATAAAGGACAGGAAAGAGCAGGGCCAGGGCCAGTCAAAGGTAGTATTAGCCAATTCTCCAAACTGGCTGAAATTTCCACTACCAGCATGCCAGAACCAGTCCAAATCGGCTTTCCTCTACATATTTTTCCTTTGCATTTTTTCACTTATTTTTAAGAACTTATTATAAAATATTTACTTTATATTTTTGAATTTGTAACAGTAAGGGAAAAAAGAACTCAACGGTCATAAGCTATTGCTCTTAGGCAATAAGATGTCTGGGCATCTAATCATTTATCTCAAGCAAGTACATCTTGTTAGAGTATATTAATGAACTGGAATAGAGCATAGTAACAAGGTCAGCCAATAAGAGCTGAATTGAGGGCTGAAACTTAAAGAGAGATACTAGATGTTGTTTATCTTTGTTCTGTGCTCAACTCTAAAGTGAAAGAGAAACTAACTTGCTTGTTTGCTTGCCTGCTGAACTGAAGTGAAACTGATATCTGTTTCTGAGCTCCTGAGTTGCTTTTCTGCTCTGAACCTGCAATATGTCTGCTTCTGTTGTACAACTGGTATTGTAAAGTGTACTTTATATGTCTATAAAGAAGTTAAATGAAGCCTCAGCCATCTGTGTTTACTTTTCTGGTACTGACTTTATGCTGCAATACTCTGAACACATCTCCAAATTTCCATTTACAGGCACCTTGAAATCTATAGTTCACTATTGCATGTGTACAACTCTATTAGATCTTCAAAGTTCAGGGCTATGCAAAGTTTCAGTGTATATTGCTTTTATTCCAAACCAGGCCAACTATGTCAAAATTGAACAGCCCTCTCTCAAGAGAACGGGATCCATCTCCAGTCTATGACACAGTCCTTTCAACAGTTCCAAGAAGGCTTCACACCCATTTGCACTGCACGAGTGACCCTGATGACACAGATGAACCTCCAGGTGGCCTCAGTGACTCTCTAAAAGAATGCAAGTGACCAGCTGTCTGCAGGGAGTATAAATCCTTCCATTCCCCACCATCCAGTCAGAGTTGAAGAAGCTTTTTGGATGAGAAGTGAAGCATCATCATAAAAAAACCAGAAAGTCCAGTTGCTTCTTGAAAAATTACCTTTGGAACAACCATGGCCTGGATGATTGAGAATCTCCATTGACTCCATTTCTAAGATGCTACGTTCTAATATGCAAAGTGACATTGTAAGGGTAGGCTGGAAGACAGATAGCTCTGCAGTGTTAACCATGTGGTCACCAAGCTAGACAGCATCAGCACAGCTGTGGAGAACTCTTTTTGAGACTGCTACCTGGTTGTCAGAGTCCAATGATCTTAGCCAGTAAGCCTAAGTAAATAAGCCTACATGATGTGTAAGTAAGTCTACATGATGATCAGAAAGCCTACATGATGTGTTGTAAGGTTCTTTGCAGCCTGTGCTGAAGCTGTCTAGTTTGTGTCTTCATCTTAAAGCCAGGAAGTTGAACAAGAACCCGGGTCCTGCTCAGTTTTCCACCTTCTCATCAGTTGATAAATAGAAATTTGAAATAATGCTTCATTGCACTGTACTATTTTTGACCTTACTGCTATTAGGAGATGACAGAAGACAGGAATCTTGAAATGCTTGTTCCACTCATTTAGGCTGCCCCAATTTTTTTTACCAAATGTTTAACTGCTGAGTCTTTTTGACAGGTAAAAGGATTCCTGTTATAAAGGGACAATCATTCAAAGATTAAAAGATTTTTTCTTCAAAGATTTTTCTTCAAAGATTGTAGAATTCTTCTCCTGCAGCTCTGGGTGCAATGCTTACAGGTTGGGCAAGACTGAAGGTGCCCAACTTAGAGCCCTCTGGGAATGCTAAAGAAAAGTTGTAGGCAGCACCAAAGGTTTCATCAGTACTACATATTTAGAAGGTAGCTAAAAAAAGATAAGTAGTATTGAGCACAAAAAATTAATGACAATTGTAATGTTCCAAAAGGGATAATCCTTTCTTTTTGTCCATTGAAGGACTATTTATATTTTCTCTATATTGGTAAGATTATTTAAGTGCACCTGGAAATCTTATCTCATTCTTTTAAAATAGGAGTCAATTAATTCCTATAACCTGGATCAACCCAAGATAATCACTCCAAATAGTTGAGGAAAACTTAAAATGACAGCATAGTTCATTTAGCATTATATACATTCTTTATAGAATAACTCTTTAAAAGAAAAATAATCAAAGTCATTTCTGAATGCTGATAATTTTTCAGGAGCACTGCCAGACTGCTTTGGAAATCAATACCAATGAAATATTTTGTTTACATTATAATCTCTATTTCCCCTAGAATTTGAGAGCTTTAATGCCAATACTGCTTACATCAAATTCTATTGACCAGGTTGCAAATTAAATGGCAAACAAAAGCAATGGTATTATTCTGTCAAACAGCCTCAATGGGGATCCAAATTCTTTATTAAACCAGAAATAAAAGGACAGCTTCATTTACGGGATGTCTTTCAACCCACTAAATAATTTTAGATAGATAAATCTACCTGATGAGAGTTATTTGGGTTATAAAAGTAAAATACTGTATTGAATTTCTTTCCCCTCTTGTGAAGAATGAAGAAGATCCTCTCTTCACTATGGTAAGAAAGAAGCACATTGAAATGATGTACAGTATCATAGAAACCAAGCAACAGTTTCAGAGAGGTTCAATGGAAGAGCTGACAATAGACACTAGCATTATACATAAGATTGTTGGAATTTGGCCATTTTGTGGCTGAAATCCACTAAAGAATGATAGAATAACAGAATAACTGAGTTGGAAGGGACCTTGGTCCAATCAATTCACTAAGAATGTGTGGAGTGTTGGTGGCCTTGAGATAAACCATCATTTTTAGGCTTCCATCTTCCTGCCTGTTGACAAGCACATATAAAAATGGTCATTGTCTAGCCATTTCTTCCTTCCATTGTTAACTGTATGTCTGGGAAGATGGAGTTCAGTAGACTACAAGAGTCTTTCAGGGTATTTCTTTGATGATGACAAACATATTGTCCACATAATGGCACCAAAATTTAGGTGTGTAGTTTTGAAATGCAGGGTATTCCAATTTGTGCAGAATAGTTTCTGTAATGACTTCATGTTCAAAAGGGAAATGTATGAGCAAATAAAGGGATACCCAGGGGATCTCCAATATTAGGAGCCAATACATTCTTAGTTTGAACAGTAACCATCCACTGTCAAATACAAAAAGTTATATCAGAACACTATATGGCAGAGTGAGAACCTACTGTAGTACATGGAAAGCTAAGTATTTATGACAAGATGTCTGTGCAATACACAAAGGAGAGAAAAGAAGAAAGAAGGTATAAGGCCAGCTTAATGGCACACCCTGCCATACCTCAAAAACATTTCAGAAGCAGTAGAACATAGCTTCCGAAATCTGCAATTGGACATTGCACAACACCCTATGAGGAAAAATCATGCATTGCAAAGATCACTTGGAGGTGGGAGATACTTCTAATGTAATCTATCAGATTCTCTGCATGAATTGTGCCTCTGCCCATGTTGGACAGATGGGAGGAAGCTAATCACCAGGATGCAAGAACACAAGTGAATGGTCAAACCAGCAGATCTGAATTCATAGATAGCCTGACATTGCAATGAACAAGGACATTCAATTTTGCAGCTACCAAGTTTGTTGCCATGCAGGTACAAACATTGCCAGGGAAATGATTGAAACCTGGGAAACGATTGAGGCCCCCTGTAAGTCAACAGGAGTGCTGATTTATTACCAGCTTATTTAGGAATCCAGGACTTGGAAGCAGAAGGAAACAACAGCCAATGACAAAATAGCTGGCCATCAACACCCCAATCAACTAAGAAGAAGCCATACCCAACCAGGCATCACATAAATACTACACATAGAATAACCCAAAAGCACACATTCTAGTAGAGACAAGTTCCCTGAAAATGAGATTCAGCATGAGTCCAAAAGCTTGGAGGAGTAAATCTCTGGTCCTGGTGTCCGAGCCAGATTGCATCTTGCAGAATTTATACAGCCTCTCATCTTAAATACAGTATATAATTTAGAGTAGTAAACAATCAGTACAAAAGCATGTAAAAATCCCATAATTGAATTTAAAAATAACCCTATACAAAAAATAAAACCAAGGCACTATATAAGAAGAAGACACACATATATATTGTCAGCCTTAGAAGCCATTTTTTTACTTGGAAGCTTCGAGGTTGCCACATTCAGTGCCTGGGAATTTGGGAGAAGGGATTTCATAGTGAGTAGTAGATTAGACACAACAACATTCTTTTTCAGAGAGTCAAGGACATGTTGCCCTGCACTCGGAGGGGAGTGACTGGAGGGATGTCTCCAGTTGGGATGAAGATTTGATTGGGTCATGGGATGGACTGGTGGGTGCAGGGGATGGAACTTTGATTTTTTTGGGGGGAAGGAAAAACCCAGAAATCTCAGATTTGGGTTTCCCCAGGTGTGCTAATATGACAACTCTAATAAAATGGAACTTTGAGGAAATATTTGTCTCAGAATTTATTGGTTTGGAGTTGGTTAGTTTGGAACACTGACACATATATATTAGACTTCCTTTACATCCTAGCCTGAAGAAAAAACAGGCTTTTATACCACCTCTACTGTATATATTGGCAAAAGAGACTCTCTTAGCACAAATTAGGCAAAATCAAGAGATTAGAGGACTAAAAATTAAAAAAGAGGAATATAAACTCCAGACATTCGCCAATGATATGGCATTTATATTAGAAGAACCCTGAGAAATGAGCCCTATACTATGAAGAGAAATAGAAAAATATGGAAAGGTGGCAGGGTTAAAAATTAACAAAGAAAAAACAAAAGTGTTAACAAAAAACTGTACATAAGAGCAGAAGGAAGAACTAGCAAATAAATTAGATATGCAGGTGGTAAATAAAGTAAAATACTAAGGGATCTGGTGACTGCTAGATGTTCGTCGATTAAAAAAGATAACTATGATAAGTTAATAACGCTAATAGTTAAAGATTTAGATAATTGGGCCAAACTGCAGTTATCGTTATTGGGACGTATTTCAACAGTAAAAATGAATATTTTGCCAAAACTGTTGTTCCTGTTTCAGACTGTGCCAGTCAAGTTGGAAAAGAACTTCTTTGTTAATTAAATTAATTAATTAATTATTATAATAAGAATTAAACAAATGTACATCTAAATTTATATGGCAGAGGAAAAAACCCAGAGTGAAATATAAGCTATTTATAGGATGCCAAGAAAAAAGGAGGATTTGGCCTTCCAGATTTTGAATTATATTATGATGCTGCTATAGTAAACTGGTTTAAGGATTGGGTTAAATTAGAAAACAGAAAGTTATTAGTATTAGAAGGTCTTGATCTCCACCTTGGCTGGCACACCTTCATGTGGGATGAAAAATCTAAACAACATTCATATTTCCAAAGGCACCATGTAAGAAATGTGTTGTTCAATATCTGGGGAAAGATTAAAAAAAAAAAAAAACACTACCCAAAGGTTCCATTGTGGCTATCTACATTGGAAACAGTCACATATCCAAATCTATTGGATTATGAAAATATTGTCAGGTATATGACAAATACTGTACGATACTGGAAAGCTTAAAAATAGGAACCAAATATAAACTCAAGGAAAGGAGATCGCATGGTGGCCCTTTGCACAAATACAAACCCATTATAAAAAAGATAGAGAACAATTTGGCTTTAATATGATCCCACAAGAATTAGATAAAATATGGCTAGGAGAGGAAAAGAAAACAATTAGTAAAACATATAAATATCTTTTGGATTACAAATTAAAAGAAGAAACAGTCACAGAATCTATGATAATTTGGGCTAAAAACGTAGGTCATAGTATTGAGTTAGATAAATGAGAACACATCTGGCAAACAAATTACAAATTAACCATGTCAGTATCATATAAAGAAAACCTACCATGTTTCTCCAACAATACGGCCTCCATCAATAGGAAGCCCCACCATGTTTTATAGGCATTCAATTTATAAAATTGAATTAAGCCCCTCCCCCCAAATTAAGGCCCATATTAAACATGCAAAATAGGGGGGGGGGGAATGGTGGGGGGGTTGCATTTCGGAAGTACTTGCATGCCTGGATATGGTGCTGCCTGTGTTGGTGGGGCACTTCATACCAGGAGCCCTTTCGCTACTGTTGCTTTTATTTCTCCCTTGCTGCCGCGGCATTAGAGGAATGCTGCGGCATTTGGTGCAGCCACGTATGGCCTGTCAGGGCTCCTCCCTGCATTCGGAGCCCTGAGGAGACACTTGGCCTCAGGCGATCCCGTCGCCACGTTCCGAGGGAAGGTGCTCGTCCGAGAGGATCTCCCCCTCTCTCTCTCTCTCCCTCCCTGCAAGGCCTGCACTGCAGTTGCAGAGGAGGAGGCTGAAGCCAGTTCCTTCTGCTTGCTGAGAGGTGAGGAAGCCGTGGCTTTGCACAGCAAATGAAGCACTGCTCGCCCGGGCGAGATTTGTGAACAAGGAGCAGGAGGAGGCATGCACGTACCTGCAGCTCACCTTCCCAACTCTGGCTAGCCTGTATGGCTCTGGCGAGGCCCTGGTGGGATCAGTGGAGGGTCCGGTGGGGAGGCGCTCGCTGCCTTGGTGAGACCTCTGCCGCCAGGAAGGAGAGCCCGCCTGTCAGCTGCGCTGAGCACCGCTGGGCACCAAAGCAAGCCATGGGTACATGCATGCCTTCTCCTGCCCCTCGTTCCCAAATCTCACCCGGGCGAACAGAGCTTCGCTTGCTGTGCAAAGCCGTGGCTTCCTCACCTCTCAGCAAGCAGAAGGAACCAGCTTCAGTCTCCTCCTCCTCCTCAGCCGCAGCGCAAACCTTGTGGGGTGAGAAAGAGAGAGAGAGGGAGAGATCCTCTCGGGCGAGCACCTTGTGTGGCACTTGTGGGTGTGGGTCTGGTGTCATTCTTCATGTTAATAAACGAGTATCTAACATGAAGAATGACACCAGACCCACACCCACAAGTGCCACACAAGATGCTACCACCACATTTCCACGTAGAAAAAAAAGACTCACACCCACCATGAAGATGTGGCATGACCACAAACACGATGCCAAACAACAGGATCACAGCTCACCAGCTCAAATCCCTCAGCAACTAAGACTAACCTGAGCACAACCAAGCCCCCACCTAAAAAGAACACACCCCCAGCCAATCAGAACACAGCCATATATATATATGTTTTCTTAGGTTTTCGTGGGTACTTACATGTGTGCTGTTTAGCTTCCTTCGGGTATTATCCCACGTCATTGTAGTTCTGTTAAAGTTGTAGCAACGTTTCAGCAGAATCTCATCTGCCATCATCAGGCTTCTGTATGGATGTGGGTCTTACAGCTCCTGGTTTTAAATTTGAGGCTGGTCCATTTTAATTGGTTGGGAGCCTGGACCTGTGTTCATTGGACTTGGAGTTTGATTGATTGGTGTTCCTGGTTTCTTCTGTCTGTTTTGTGGCTTTGATTGGCTGGCAACA
>BLBF01000039.1:34098964-34111825 GCA_015471245.1 Laticauda colubrina | reverse complement strand
ATACAAACTCAATACACATACAAACTGAATACATATATATATATGTCTGTTTTAAATGTATGTCAAATAAATGTTTTATAAATAAAAAATAGTGTGAAATTTTCAAGAGATTATGAACTCCTCTCATCTCCATTTGGCAGGTGCTCAACAGAAAAGGCACTCCCTCCTTGGCTGAATATAAGTAGGTCTCATTTTTTTACAGAGGGACACAGAACATGACAGCTCTTTGTATTTGTGGAACAGGGAGAAACCCTCGGAAACAGATGATTCTATTGCTAATAGAAATGCATGAGCTCAATGGTGGGATTCAATTTTTTTACTACCGGTTCTGTGGGCATGGCTTTGTGGACGTAGCAGGGGAAGGATACTGTAACATCTCCAGTCAGAGGCGGCATTTGCCGGTTCTCCGAACTACTCCAAATTTCTGCTACCTGATCTCCAGAACTGGTCAGAACCTGCTGAATACCATCTCTGCATGAGATCCATTTGTATTATTGGCATAAACATTGTCATATTACACATTGGTGCATACTGATGCCTGAATACACATATCATATAGGAACCAGTTATTTCAACCAAAAGTGCAAAACAGGCTTAGAGCATCTAACTGGAATGGCTGAAAAGAGAATTTTGAAGAAAACCTCAAGGCTTTCAAGTAGTATTAATGATGGTCAAGAGACATACATGAATGTTAACTCTTTCAATCTGTAAGCTTCTCTCCTGATTTTTGAAAGCTGACTGGTTTCCTATGCTTACATTAAATTCCAAGAGAACATTTCTTATTGGATTTCTTAACAGAGCTGCCACTGTCACCAGTAAAACAGGTGATGGCCCCATCCTTGATAAACTCTTATAAAATTTCTCTTCCCTCTAATTTGATTGACAATTTCAAAGTTTCACAGTGAATTCCACAGCTGTTTCTATAGTGGATTTTATCAATTATTTGTGACTCTGTCGCCCTTGAATGGTCTAACAGCTTCCAATTAAGTTGCTTCCAGTCTATGATAATTTACCTCAGCTGACAATTCTTCCAGAATTCTGACAATTCTGCTATCTATGATTATCACCTCTATCTCCATGTGCAATTTATTTATTAATTGTATTTAAAATGCACTTGCTCCTGCCTTAATATATACAATTTGGTTAGGAGAAAAAGAAAATATAAAACCTATAAGAAATGTATATAAACTGTTGGGATAAAACATACTGTGCTATTAGAAAATTGATATATGCCAGGAAATATTAAAAAGGCAGAATATTTCTCCTAAAAAGAGTAGAAACACAGAAGCAGAAACTCACCTCAGAAGTAGAAACTCACCCCCCCCCTTTTTCCAATGAGGCATTACTCTGGCCCAGGCCAGTCTATTTTACATAACCAAGATCTACTTCAGGTAAAGCTATAACAGGAATTGCTCAAAGGCCTTTCATTACATCATCACCCAGCAAGGCTCAACCAAGCCTGGAATTCAGGACAGCCCACAGAGTTGCCCCTGCAAAGCCCCATGGGAGTCTGACAACCAATCAGAATACAAGCTCAATTTCAAATCCCAACAGAGGCTATAAAACCCAGGCACTCTCAGCATCTCAGCCTTCCTTCTTTCTTCACCCAAGGCATGTTGCTCCTGTCCCCCCATTAAACCATTTTTCCAAACAGCCTCCATGTTTCCAGTGTTTTTTTCCCCACTTGGAACTGAACCCAGAAGGATAATTCTTCCAACAAAACAAAAGAAAAATATAGTGTTTCTTTAATTAGCAAGGGGAGCCAATAAGGCCAATTCTACCAAACCCCTTGTAATTATTAAAATATTTATATGGATTATCATAACATAAATATTAATATTTAAAGGGCACTGAGTGACAAAGATTCAACAGCTGGGCTCATATAGATTAATCTTGCCCATTAAGATAATGATCACCCAATTTGAGTTCTCCCATTATTTAAGAATTTCTAATATATTTAACACTAGGGATTAAGTCATATTAGGAGTTTTGTAAATCGAGTGAGACTGATATTCTGAGGGCTGACTAGGTTTGCTTTTTTCCTTTATTTAATTAAGTAAGCAGGAGTCAGCTAAATTGCATTTTCTATCTTTACTCCACAGACTAGCCATATAAGTATAAAACTGTCACAGATATGCTATGAGTGTATGACTTTAATCTACCCCAAATAAATTGGATATCTATATATTTTATGACAATCTTAGCTACCAGCATACATCATTGTTTCAAAAGCAAAGTTTAGCCATATGTTTAGATGTAATGTTTGCAAATATTTTAATACAAACTTTTTTTCCCCAGGAGACATTTTGTTAATTCAGCCCTCTCACAAACAATATTAAGAATAATTGTATGTCTTAAGGCAAGATGTTCAACCTGGTATGAAAATGAATTGAAAAGATTAAAAATACATTCAGCATTCAAAAGCATGTACCTATGCCTTTAGCCTATTTCAGTATGTATTCTCTTGTAATACTTCAAAGAAGATGTATTGGTACAAATTTATTTATTTATTTAATTTAAGTGACGGTCATCAAGTGATTAGAAATAATTTGTATCATTTAATACAATGCATCTTATCACATGGGAGAACAATTTAGCAGTCTGCATGCTATCTGTTGCTAGGCAGATTCAAAACCCTGATTTTTCTCTTTTTTTTTTGGGACACAGACTAAACATATTTGAGACAGTTAACTATCCTCCAGTTGCCTTTCATACAGTAAGACACATGGTCCTAATTAGGGGTGGGATTCTACCAATTCGCACCTATTCACTAGAACCGGTTGTTAACATTCTAAGCAGTTCGGAGAATTGGTGTTAGAAGAAATTACTGGCCTAATCCTGTAAGGAAGGCAGGAAGGAAACATTCTGGTGTTGCTTACAAAAACTGCCACTCTGTTAACCCTTATTACATTCTTGGCAGGACTAGACTTCTTGTCACTGAAACTTCTCTGGAGTTTTTTTCCCCTCCTTTGTTGATACTTTGCTTGTGTGGAGTGACCATTCAAAGTTACAATGGTAATGAAAAAAGTGACTTTTGACCATTTTTCACACTTATGACTGTAGCAGCATCCCCACAGTCATGACAGGCCAGGCAAGGAGATGTGTGCCTCAATGTGAGTGATATTGAGTTGGCCATGCCCACCAACTAAGCCACGCCCACAGAACCGATTGTTTAAAAATTTGAATCCCACCCCTGGTCCTAATGAATGTTCTATGTTTTTTAATGATCATGCCTTTTGCTTATTATGATGGTCATAAGTAGTAGATGTCATCCAGCAGTAAAGAACAAAAAAAAATATTTCAATAAAGGATAACTGAAATAGTAGGGGGATTCCATATTTTTTTGTTTAAGTTTTGAAAATATACATCCAGAAAAGTGCTATAAGATTTGTTGAATATTTGAAAATTAAATATTGTAGAATATATGCAGTATAAAAATGGAATAAAGAATCTTTTGTCCCATTTATGGTTAGATATACCCAGGACTACTTGAATATAGCATTTTTCCTGGTCCTTTGGTCCTTTGGAGTTTCAGTATCTGAAGATGGTTTTTGAGGCTTATGTACCATTATTCTAATTATCATAATTGTTTATATCATAACTATATTCACAATATGCAGGCAAAGGTAATTCATCTAGCAACACCATGTCTCCTGCTAGAATATGAAAACAAGTTCAGATGACAGTCTTAGGGAGCAATTTTTTCACCTCCCTACTCCAAGAGGTCAGGTAGCCAAAAATATTTTAATGTAAAACAAAATTACTTCAATGTCAACTAATGATTCTTAGACAGAAAAGGCATCCCCCAAAATAGAAGCGGGACATACTTAGAACTAAAGTCTATATGGAGGAGAATAAAGACCTATATCCAAAAAATAGCATTAAATTAAAATTAAATATTTAAAATTAAATATTTCTACTATGTTTCTGGAAATATGGGTTCATTTAAAATATTCCAAAGCATTCTGCTTAGTCTGAGTATGAATAAGCTGTCAGTAAACACACACACACACTCACACACACACACACCTTGGGATTCAATATTATATTACTACTGTTTCATCTGATAAGGGCATCAAACTTTTGTAGAAAAAGTTTCACCAATAGGAAATTTTTCTACCTGAAGACAGTGATACTTAAGATTTTAAATGACACATGTATATTTCAGACTTTTGTTTAGCAGTATGTTGTTTGTATCAATTACAGAAAGTCTATTATTTATACCTTACTAAAAAACATTCTCCATCCACTTTTTTCCTCTTTGCAGCTTACAAAATAGTCAAAATAAATAACTCTCATGTTATGTTGGCGAATTACCTATAGAAAAATTAAACTATCGCTAAATTTATTATCTTCTTGTAGAGATATTTATTCCAACAGGATACAAAATGCTACAAATGCATAAAAATATAAATCAAAGGCAAGATGCTGCTTTTTATATTATATTTTTCAAGGCTTATATAAACATACCAAATTTATTTGAGGTCGGCGTGGATTCCTGAAATTATGCAAATTTTAATGAAAAGAAACACACACAAAAAAGTGAGCATTCTCCATGTTACCATAATCTATTATGGGCTGTTTTGTAAATGCAGAAGCCTGCAAAAGTCTGGATTAAGTAATTTTCATCATTCATTCTCATTCTCTCTCTTTAAAAATAAAAGCTGCAAACATTATGACAAATGACTGTACTCATTGTCTCTCATATTCACATGAATCATCCCACTTATACATATTTAATGAAATTAAAGGCTAATTAATGGTAGCTAATGAAATTAATTCAATTAATTTTTGAAATATTCATAAACATTCAATCACTCAATGTTTTTATAAAGTAATGGCTTATTAAATAAAGGGCCTAAGAATATCAAACAGATCTGCTTTTAGTAAAACTACATTCTCAGTATTGACTTATAGAAAACTGCAAAGCAGTTTCCTTGTGTAAGGACTGGTTTCAATACTTTCTCCTGAAAATTCAGAGATTAAAAGCAAAACATTATTAATTTTTACTTTAAAATATACTTTTCTTGTTGGCCACCTTTTCCTGACTTTCATTCAGGCTTGCTTAGGTAACTATTAAGATTAGATTACTACAAATGAAGGATTAAAGGTCAAGAATGGTGCTCTTGTAAATTGACGGATGCCAGAGGTAAACAATATAATAAGCATAAACAGCAGCACCAGAATCACATGGACATTTGCAAAAGATAAGCTGTTCAGTTAGAGCTGCTTTCACTCTAATGGTAATCTTTCACAAGCCTTTGGTATTACTTCTTTCAGCAGTGGCATCCCACGAGCCCATCTTGTTGCATGTCTATTTAAAATCATTAAATTAGTATTCTTTTCTACTTTAGTATGCAACCAATTCTGGAAAACATTCCTTGCTCTATGATTTGTGTTGTGTGTAATAGCTGCTCTCTTTTCAGACATTTTCCCCAAAATAACTTCCATCAATAAGCAAAAACATTTCTTCTCTCTTCTCATACTTTATTATGAAATCATGTTGTCTATTGTTATGTATATGTAAATAACGTAGTTGGATTGACAATATATAAACTACAAATATATATGTTTGTAACCTTAAGGAAAAATACTGTAATGTATTATGCTGTGTTCTGGTTGGCTAATTATGCTACAAGTTTCCATAAGAGGGTGCTACAGATCATGGTTTAATTTCTCTTTCTCTTTTTCACTGATGATATCTCTTGATACTGATACTGACTGACTACGGACTGATACTGACTACCCTGTTTATTATGATATTCTATTGATATCGAAGGTTATTTGTTGTGTTATGGTTTGATATTTGTCTGCTGTAAAAGACATGGAACTGGTAAGGAGATTTTACAACTAGGTGTAAGAAGACTTTATGACTGGATATTTCTGGACTGTTAAAAATGTGTATGACATGGACTGTTTATTGGACTGTGTTATTTCTTCAAGTAAACATTAATACAACTTGTTCAACTCTCTGTGACTGTATATTTCTTCACAACTGTTCTCATAAACTATTTTCTGTGTGTATATCCTTTTTGACTCTGTACATATCCTAACATCTATCTTTGGCCATTGGGCTCTTTATTGTCCATTCTGGAATTCAGGTAAAAGCATGTCATTCCTTTTTATCAGATTCCATTTTCAATGGGTCTTTCTTTGCATGAAATTGCAGTTGGTTTCATGAGTTTCAGGTCCTCCAAAATTTGCTATTCGATACTGATCTTAAAATGACAACAATTAAAGAAAATAATACATAGGAAACATAATGATAATGGTAGTGATAACCACTTAGTTGAGTCCCGAATCTGACTTTTAGCAATTCTGTAGACCAGGTCTTTCCATAGCTTCTGTTCTTGCACTATTCCTTATACTTTTCTATGCTCTGGGTAGTGTCAGCTTTGATAGTGTCCAGACACTATCTTCTTTGATGGCTTGGTTTCCTTTTACTTCTAACTCTTCCAAACATAATTGCTTTCTCCATTGAATCCCTCCACATGACATGGTCAAAGTAAGTGAGGTGCAGTTTCATGATTTTGCTCTTGTAGTATTGGTAGAAATATCCTTCTGGGTTCAGTTCCAAGTGGGGAAAAAGACACTGGAAACATGGAGGCTATTTGGAAAGATGGTTTAACGGTAGACAGGATCACATGGCTCAAAACTCCAAAGAAGGGTCACATGCTTCAAGATGAAGGAAAAGAGAAAAAAGGCTGGAGGCTCAAGGAAAGCCTCCGGAGCCTGGGGAAGGGAAAAACTCCCCCCATACTGTGGTGCAGGAGGGCAACTAGGCCATGCCCATCATGGCCACACCCAGCCAGCAACCAGGCAGAAAACCCTTTGCTAAAAAAATTGAAGCCCAACCCTGGGAGATACTCAGGTTGAAGTATATCCACAATTTTACAGAATGGTTTCCATCAAAACACCATCATTCAGTCTCACCTGCCTGAAAGGACTGCTGTTGTAGAGGGGGAAATGGTGATGCACTCTTGATTTTCAGTATTAATCCCTTTCTTAATTATAATTTCCTTCTAATTAATAATAAACTGACCCCTAATTAATAATAATTAATAATAAACTGGCTCAAAAATAATCATAAATGTAACAAAAATATAAGACACTCATTTTGGTATTAAGCTAGTTTTAATTAAGAGCATTTTAAAATATTGTCCATGAGGAAGAAGTAAGAATTGAAGTAGATGATTTGTGTGGCCATACAATTTAAATATTTGTTTCTTGAATTGTCAGTTCCCACAGCCAGGGTGCTATATTTTATTGTCAAATATTATTGATATCATGTTGTTTGGCATCAACAAGCATTGTACTCTAGAATCTAGAAGTAGCATGCCAAAAATTGTGAAAGCTTTAAAGTAACTAAATCAGTTGTTTATACTATCTCTTATTTTGAACGGAAATGATTTGCCACTTTCCATAAATGTTTCTTTTTACTCTTGAAATATGGTGTACAATTTCATTGATATCAGGCTGCAATGTTAGCATATGTGTTTTGACTAATTCAATTGCTGTCATACAAAATTTTCATACTGACTTAAACATAAAGGATCCACTGGACCAAATTATCTGAAAAACACCAGTAAGCCAATTAGGGTTGCTTTCTCTCAGCGTTATTTATTTATTTGTTTGTTTGATTTGTCAATTGCTTACAAGATAATAGGTATAAATATAAACATGAGTAACAATAGGAAATAGATATGGATAAATGGGGACAATAGGACAGGGATGGTAGGCATGATTGTGCACTTATGCACAATATTCTTCCGATATATATTGGAGAGCCATATATATTCACTGCTAGTATTCATTAGCTTTGTCAAGGTAACACTTTTATCTGAACCATCAGAAAGAAATCCTTCAAGTGGAAAACACAAGATTACACTTCACAGTAATGAACAATAAGGTCAACTGTGAGGTTAATAGTGTTGAGAAATTGATGCCTACAATATTGTAAGGATTAACAACAACAGAACTCATATAATATTCTATATTCCAAAAAAGAAAAAGAAAGTACTGGTAAATATAAAGCATACAACAAACATACTTGCAATAGGAAATATTATTTCATTCTATTATATTTAGACCCCATTACGTTAAATGTATTTGGTTGATTTCTTTTTTTCATACATACTTATACAAGCTTCATAACTATTTTAATCTTTTAAAATTATCCTTAAAAATAATCAATAATGTCTCTCATTAAATTGTAGTTCCCCTAGTTTTGTCAGAAAAAAGGCATTTGTAATAATACAAATTAACACCAATATAGTATTGTAAACAATTAAATTGTCAAGTTAATGACAAAACCAATATTTATGAACTAATAACCACATCATTCCTCATTAAAGTAATATCTCATTTAAATTTCAGTTCTGAACTCACTGAACTCCATAATACTTGGGAATGTATAAGGCTATGCTGTCATGCATGAAATTCTGAAATGTTTGTTTTACAGATTATAATTTTTTGGCTCATTAGAGAACTCAGATAATGCCATCATTTGCTTGTCATTTTCTTAATGAGCGATATTAACATAATGACACATTACTAATAACTATCAAGCAAAATTCATTTATTATTAATGCACCAGGTTTTCTATAATTGTCAGGAGGTTATTAAAACTTTTATTTGTCCATTAAGATACAGAATCAGTCATCAAGGTGCAAAACAATGCTCACTCACTGTACCAAAATAATTAAAGTTGATAAAAATATTATCCAATTTTGTTTAAATAAATATTAATTGTAAAATTATTTTGATCAGCGCACCCTAAGGTAAGTGATAAGAGACAGAAAAATATAAGGTGGACTTCCCTGACTTCCCTGAACTTCCATTTGATTTTCTGTCAGCATGTGTGGAAAGTGAACTTCACGAAAACAGTAGTGTCACAAAAAAAAAAAAAAAACCAGGAAAAGCCCAAGGGGAACATCAGGTCAGCCAGAAAACAAACTTACATAGGAAAAGGAATCAAATAAAGAGTATTAAAGAATCCCTACAAACAAAAGCCTAAGTAATTAAGAAAACTAGACAGATAGGAAAGGAAACAAAAGATAATTTAGAAAACACTTACAAACACAGGACATACCAAATAAGCAAAACAAACAGACAAAAGACACAAAAGATAAATTACAAAAGGGACAGACAGGAGATTGACACAGAACAAATATGAAAAACTATCTTAAAGCTAAAAGAGATTACAGAAAACCAATAATACAAACTGGCGACCCCACGGAGTTTGCCTTCCGCATCCCGTGGAGTTTGCCCTTCAGCGGGAATGAAGACAAGCTCAAACAGGATTTGAAACAACAGGCACAAATGCAAACACTCACACAAAATCAACTTACAAAGGGAGAAAAGGGTATAAAAAAACCAGGGACTTACCATAAGAAGCTAGCTATCCCAGGAACGCAGACTTCTCGCTGTTCCCCGCATTCCTGAACAATAAAAAGATCCAGCTTTCAAGCAGTTGTCCGTATCCTTGCGCCGGAGCTCTCCCAGCAGGAAAATCAAATCCTTGAAAGAAAGGCATTTTGACACCTTTCAACACATGAATGGTTTATTTTTTGGATATCTTTTCATTGCTGATTTTATGTGGATTTCATTGATTTTTTTCTTTTGAAAATAGCATGAATGTTCCATTTTTCCTCATATTTTTATTAATTCTAGAAATTAATTTGAATGTGAGATTACAAAAGGCTATTGTTTCTCCACAAGAGGATGGCCCAGCACAGGAGAAGAAATACCTCAGGACCAAAATCATTTAACTTCATTTAACAGAAAAGAGATACTATTTTGAGGACCATAATATTCACATTTTGGACAGGGAAGATAGATGGTTTGAGAGAGAAATAAAGGAATCAATTTATGTCAGAGTGGAAAATCCTTCCTTCAGTATTTCCCGTCTGAGGTGGAGGTCTCAGACATAACCAGTCCCACATTTTTTAAGCTGCTCTTTCATCAGTCCAGAGGTGGTATTCAGCAGGTTCTGATCAGTTCTAGAGAACCAGTAGCAGAAATTTTGAGTAGTTCAGAGAACCAGCAAATATCACCTCTGACAGGCCCTGCCCCCATCTATTCTCCGCCTCCCAAGTCCCTACTGATTGGCTGGGTCTTCTTTTCTTGTCCTGCACAGGAAAATGGAGCTGGAAGTCAGGTTAGTGGGGTGGGGTGGGGAGGAAATGGGGATTTTGCAGTAACCTTCCCCCAGCAGTGGGGTGGGACTGAAGATTTTACAGTATCCTTCTCCTGCCATGCCCACCAAGACACACCACGTCACACCCACCAAGACATGCCCACAGAACTGGTAGTAAAAAAAAACTGAATCCTACTACTGTATCAGTCCCCAGGAAGATTAAGACCACTTCACAGATTCACCAGGGAGGCCATACTTAACGACCCACCTGAAGTAAAGGGTGTAGGAGTTAGAACATTTACATCCCCAAGACTCTCTGCTACTCACCTAATAAGTCTTTTCAGATTAGAAGAGAAAGGAAACCTGCCTAGAGGACAAAAATGGAATCCCCCCAACCAACGTGCATGGGCTGAAGAAGCTACTAGGATAAGCAGCAAAATGTTTCAAATCAACAAGAAAAAATGTTTATCTGTATTTCTATGATATTTCCAGCAGTAAATTAAAAAATATTCTTCACACTTTGATTTTTAAAAATGTTCTAAAAAAGTACATAAGCTAATTATCACCGAATAAGGAGAAGCTACATTAATTTAAGGATCACACATTATTCATTAAGAATTGACAACTTTGTGGATGGGGAAGAGTGGAGAAAAAAAAGGGGAATGACAACACCCACAGCAGATATCAACTCTGTCTATGTGAAACATGGAAATAAGTTAGATTGTTGTTTGAATGTCCTGCCAATGACATATTGTTCACTCAATAATCCAAGTCATAGCTGGAGATGCATGGTTTGTGTTAACATGTGGCTGACCCAGCAAAATATATATTTAGAAAGACAGTTAAGTATTCCACAAGTATACTCAGTTCACTATCAGAGAAGATGATCCAAAGGTAACTAAAGAATAAAATTAGCTGTTGGTAAGTGTTCGTGTTGCCAGAGAAATAAAAGAGTTGGCAAAGGAAGTCATCTGGAACTAAGAAGAAAGATAGAAAAAACATTGGCATTGGGATTGTTATTTCAAGCTGTTTAAAGTTTAAGTGAATGAAGAGAGTTTAGGTGTATCACAGTTCTTTCTAATGTTAATCAAAGTTTTCTTGTCCAAATAATAGAAGGATTTTTTTTTTCTGGAAAAATTAATGATGCATGACATTAGGGATGAAAGTTGTCTGTGATTTAGTCAATTTGGCTAGAGTTCCTTTTCTTCCACATATTTCTTTTGTTTCTACTGATCCTTCTATTCACTTTTCTCCTTCCACCCAACAAATAACCTACCCTTCCCCCCAAAAAACACGCTAAGAAACAAACAAGAACCAAGAATTCTTTAAGAATCATCACATATGTTAATTTAATGTCATTTCCATAATTCATGCAGTAAATCTCCAGGAGAAAAAAAGGCAAATCGTACTTCCTTTGAAAAAAACATAGCTTCAATCTTTGGTCATTCTTGGTTCTATTTATAAAGCATGTAGAAATGGAATGGCCATTGCAGCCAAATCACTGGTTTCCATAATCTCCAGTATTTGGTAGTTTTTTATGCCCTATTCTTCCATAATTGTTGAAAACACTATTCAAATAAGGTATAATTTCCACACTTCTAAGCAAACAACCAGAATTCTCAATAAAATTTTGAAAACAAAATGTATTCTTTAAATCTTGTATTATGTAAAATTAAATACAGTTTGGTGGTGTGTTTGTGCATGATATTTAATGAAAATTTATTTAAAGGTATTTCTGTCAAATCTGTAAACTGAATCATTTTTTGCACCAAATTGTCAGATCAAGCTACATCAAATAAAATAGGACATACCTAATTTAATCAAATCAGTTCAAACTGTTGAACTAAGCTGAATATATTTATGTTCTTAATACATTTTAATGCGTAATTTCTATAGCAAAGTGGAACTGTGGAATTAAAAGTAGAATTAAGTTGAATCCCAAAACCAAATTAATAATTTGAATCAGATTTGTCTGACAGATTTCTTACCAAAAATGTGAATAATAATTTATATTTATAAATGAAATCTGAATTTATTACAGCTGTTTCATAATAAAAGAAAATGCATATTTAGTTAATATATGCATGCTCATAAAACAATGATGCAAGCAAGGCTGAGCCTGCTAATTAATAGAATTGTAGAAATTAATTAAATGACAATGCAAGCAACAATTAAGTAACAAATCAATTGCAATCCTTAGCAAATATAATGGCTGGAAGAAGAAACATACTCCCAAAGACAACTCTTTGTTTCTTTTAGGATTCACAGAAATAGATCAGCTAGATAATGTAAAATGATATATTTGGGTTTAAGGCAGTTGTAAAATGACTTGTTTTGACTAAAATGCATATAGGAGTTATGGATCACAACATTTCCAACTATAAAAATATGTAACTGAACACACCATTCTTATTTTTCCTAGTTACCAAGTTCTAATAAATCATTTTGGATAGTATTGATGTCACATCATATGTTGTATTTTGATGAGCTTTGATGGCACAGTGGTTAGAATGCAGTATTGCAGGCTAATTCACTGCTCACTGCCTGGAGTTTGATTATGCCAGGCTCAAGGTTGACTTAGCTTTCCATCCTTCCAAGGTCGGTAAAATTAGGATCCAGATGGTGGAGGGTAATATGCTGACTCTGTAAATCACATAGAATAGAATAGAATAGAATAGAATAGAATAGAATAGAATAGAATAGAATAGAATAGAATAGAATAG
>BLBF01000039.1:34084193-34096124 GCA_015471245.1 Laticauda colubrina | reverse complement strand
TATCTATCTATCTATCTATCTATCTATCTATCTATCTATCTATCTATTTTCCTCCTATTAAGTCATCATTTCTTACTGTGAGTAAAAGCCCGGTCCCACTGGCCGACGGATGCGAAACGTATGCGTAAAAGTCACAGCGGACAAGCAAAATTTTAGGAGTGGCTCCATCTGTTGTCATCCGCTCCAAAAAGTGCCAAAAATTTGCATAAACAGAACGGAAAAGAACGGACATGGGTAGTATGTAGCAGGGATGTTAAATGGATGTTCATAGAAAGCCTAGCGGATGAAAGTGGATGGAAGCAGATGACACCTCCGAAGGGGTTCTGGGGAAGAATTTCGAAGCGGACGCATAGCGGAAGGGGCGGATGCATAGCGGATGAAGTGGATGCATCACGGACGCCTATAGGAAACAAAGGGATGCCACGCGGATGTATATCAGATGCAAAGCGTTCATTGCGCATGCGGGGAGTATGAATTGTGTCAGTTCCATGGATATAAAAGGATGCAGCATGCACGCAGTCAGCATACAGGGGAAAGACGTGCTTCCACATACATCTTGCAGAAACACCATGGTTCGTCAGTCAGGCAAGAAGAGGAAGCCCGTTCCTACTAGTTCAAGGCCTGGCAAGGTGAAGAAGGGCAGAACCAGCATCCCACCCCCTGGCACTGACTCTGAAGCTGCTGCTGCTGCTGCTGCTGTGGACCAGCCCCAAGGCCCTCAAGCCCCTCAAAACCCTGCTGCTGTAGGCCCTGCTGCTCAAGCCCCTGAAGGCCCTGAACAATCTCCAGAAGGCCCTGATGCTGAAGCCCCTGAAGGCCCTGCTGAAGCCCCTACCAGAGGGAGGAAGAGGCAATGGAAGGAGAAGGGAGAGAGGAAACAGTACACCGTTTCTGAGGAGCATGAGGATGAGGTGCTGGAATGGCTGAGGGAGAACGAGTACCTCTGGAGAAAGGGCCACAGACTGTATCAGGACACCAAGAAGAAGCAGGCAGCTTGGAGAGACAAGGCAGAGAGCCTGGGGTACACTGCAGAAGTACTCCTTGGATAGTGGAAGCACATGCACACCTGGTATGGCAAGCTACACCTCAAGAAATCCGGGCAGGCCGCTGTCAAGCTCACTGACCGGAAGATGTACATCATGGCCAAGTGCAGTTTCCTGGAGGGTGAGATCTGCCACCAAGGAGCAGTCCATCTGACACCCCTCTCCCTCAGACAGCCCACAGACAGCCAGTCCTCTTCCAGCCAGGAACCTGCTACCCTGTCCAGGCAGGTGTCTTCAGAGGGCCCACAGCAGAGATCCCCCGACAGCTGCACTCCCCAAGCCGGCGGACTTGGAGTATCCCATGGAGGATGATGCCCTGCTGTCACAAATGGAGGAAGAAGCAGCAGCCACCAGAGGCCAACCCACACCCACCCCCAGCTCCAGAGGATGCAGGCAGAGAGGCAGACTGGAGGGCCAGGACCACAGTGGGCTGTTGGAGATCAGGGACACAATGAAGACCAGCACAGAACTTCTCTCTCAGCTGGTCCACTTGGACAGAGTATCCTCGGGCCAGAACACCTTCATCACCTATGTGAGCCATACCCTCAGGGATGCCCAAGGCCCAGTATCAGGTGATGAATCAGAAGATCATAGCACTTCTGCACAACCCTCAAGGCCCAGCTGAAGCTGCTCCTACCCAGTCCAGGTCTGCTCCTCCACCCCAGGTGATGTCACAACCCTTCCACAGCTTTCAACAGCTCCTCACCTGCCAAGGCTATGACTACCAGGACTTTCCACAGCAGAGGCAGCCCTTCCCAGTCCAGGCCAGGGTTCATCACATGCCACAGACACCTCACCTAGCCCAGCTGCAGACCAGAGAGCCCCACTACACTCCTCTATCCTCCACCTCACAACCAAGCCCCTCAACAGACAATCTGTCTTCAGTCTTGGGCCTGATATCCCAGGTCCTTGAGGAAGGGCCTCTCAACCTCACAGGACTGAGTCAGCTCTCGGATAGTTTTCTGAACACACCACCACCTGTTGTACCCTCGGGGCCAAGCACCCCAATGATGCCTCAGACCAGCACTCAAGCCACAGCCACCTCCACAGTCCCGTCCCGCTTAACAGCTGAGACCATGGACATGACTCAGGGTGACTGAGAATAGTGTCAGAGACTGAGTTGTTTACTTGTTAAGTTTATCTTTGCTTAAGACACTTTACTTGGTTCATTTTGCTTATTTAATACAGTCATAAAGTTCACCTAAGAAAGTTAATTAAGATTATCTTTGTTTAATACACTTGGTTCATTTTTTTTTACTTAATAAAGTGTTGGTGAAAACTTTGAAAAAATGGTTAAGCCTTTGCATACTTGTGGGATAGATAAGGATAGTTGTGGGATAGATAAACCTCCAGTGCAAGCATCGTGGGACTGTATGGTCCACCCTCCCAGCTGCCACACATATGGACCTTTATTATCAATAACAATTTATTCATTGATCAACACATTTTAAATAAACAAAGCTCTTTATTAATGCCCTATTCATTGTAGGACCACTCAACATACATGGCACAATCTCATCAGTGTTATGTGACAGCCTCAAGGAAGCATCCATTAAGCATCTACCATCCTGTCTTGCCACTCCAATGCTCCAGCTGGGGAGTTGCACCAGTGTCTCAGTAGGTTGCGCTGCTTCTTCCCTTCACGTGAAGCTCTGTTGGGGCCTTGTACATCCACAGTGTCTATCAGGTTATGTCCTTGCCTCCATTCACCAAGCTCCATGTCCCCATTCCCTTGTTGATGGTCGACAAGTCTGTTCTGCAAGACTGGGTAGCGGGTGCGCATGAGATTGTGCAGGATGCAGCAAGCTTCCACGATGCTCCTCACGGTCTCTGGCTCATGCTGCATGGTGGTGAGAAGTATCTGGAACCTGTTGGCCAGGATGCGAAAGGCGTTCTCCACCACCTGCCTTGCCCTGGATAGCCTGTAGTTGAAGATCCTCTCTTCAAGGGTGAGATATCTTGAACTGTATGGCTTCATAAGGTAGGTTCTGAAGGAGAACGCATCATCACCAACGATGAAGTAGGACACATCTTGTGTCTCATTGGGTAGGGGGTCTGAACCTGGAAAACCCATGATGAGGTTGCATTCCAGCCCATCCTTGAGGTCACTTGCATTGTATACCTGGCCATCTGAAGCTGACCCATTGCCTGAAGCATTGATGTAGATGAAATTGTAGTCAGCATCAACCATGGCAAAGAGGATGATACTGAAGAAGCCCTTGTAGTTGTAATAAGTGGACCCTGAGTTGGCTGGAGCTTTGCAGTCCACGTGTTTCCCATCTATGGCTCCAAAGGTGTGGGGAAAGTTCCACCTCTGATACCACTCTTCTGCAAGTTTTCTCCAACCTTGTTCAGTGGTGGGGCACCTGAGGAACTCCATGTATTCTTCAATGATGGCTTGTACCACTTCTCTGATCACTTTGCTGATGCTGTTTCTGTATGTTTCTGTATGTGGTTCCAGAGGCCAGGTGGTGCAGAGTCCGTGCCACCTTCAGTCCAGGGTCCAGGTTGGGACGGAAGTTGGTGCTAGACTTGGTCAACCTGGGTCTCAGACGCTGTACAAGTTTATCAAACATGGCTGGTGGCATCCTCATGAAGTGTTGGAATGCACGAGGGTCTTCATTCCTCAGCTCCACCATCAACTGGTCATACAGTCCAAACTCCATTCTTCTCACGATCCATCCTCGGATCCACACAGCTCTTGGATGTCTCCTTCTTCTCTTTCTGTGTAAAACTTGATACAGTCTGAACAGGTTTTGGTTCTGGTGATGAATGAGCGCAACTATCATACGGACTGTGTCATCATCCATGTTGGAGAACAATTGATGATGTTGAAGACCAAGACCAAGGGTGATGAGGTCTGTACACCACGACTGCTGGACTCATACTGAGATCCAGATGATTTTTGTCCCCTTTTTATAGAAAATATTGGTTGTCCGCTCGGTGTCCTTCTACATACTCTAGACATACTCCAGACATCCTAAATATATGAGATACATCCCAAATACAAACGTTTTGTCCATTTTTAATACTTTATACACAAGATGCATACACTTACATCCTTTCTATTTCACAGCTACTAACGCTGTGTAGACGTTCCATGTACCTTTTGTTTCCTCCCTCTTTCCATTTTCAGCTGCAGAGGATGTGAGTTGTGAGGATGGCCAGAGGATGCAGAGAGGATACAGTGGATGTTTAACAGATGATAACGGACATAGAATGTTTGTTGCCCGTATATGTCGTGGATGTACATCATACACGGCGGAAAGTTCATCCGTTCACAAAGTTTTGTGCAGCTCAAAACTTCTTGTGTGGATGAAATTGCAGTGGATGGATGCTCGAAGGATAGAGCATATGAAACACGTATGCAGTGAGTACACAATGGATGCAATGCATTTTCCAATGGATGGCAAGCTTTTTTAACATTTTACATCCTCTTTGCATCCATAAGTGCAGTAGGACCGGGCCCTAAAGAATAAGACTGAAGAAGAAACCAGTGATAGTGGAAGACAGGTGTCCCCAAAGCCAAATGAGGCAGATTTAAACCAGAACAGGTACACTAATTGCATCTCAGTGCACAATTGCCGTGCTCATAGTAACTATGCAGAAAATGCATTTTCCCAGCAGTATTGTATCATCGGGGGTAACTTTACTGTGAAGAACAATTTAGATTGGTTGTCTCGAAAGTTGTCTTTCTTTCTTGTTTGTAGAAAGATAAAGAAATCGACAAGAGCATGATAATGTACTTAATCAGCACAAAATATGTAGATTAAGATTCGGAAACAGAAGAAAAAAAATATATTATCTCAAAGTCAATAAGTAAATCTTAGCCGTCTTCAGCTTGAGGTGAAGGACTTATATAAAACCTTTTAATTCCCCATTTTAGAGCACATCAATCTAAAATGCTCTGGGTGGTCTTATCTGTGTTGTTCAGTTATTGGGGTCCATTTATCAATGATCCAGTCATAATATCACAATATAAACTTTAAATTAACCATTAAAATAATATTATATAATCTATAAGAATCAAGCACATAAATAAACAGCAGAAATCATCCATTTCTATTGCAGAATAAAGACAGAGGGAGGGAGAGAGGAGGAAGAAGAAGAGAGAGAGAGGGGGGGGGAAAGTTTGATGAATAAATAATTCCCCCTCAAAAACAGAAAATATAAAGTCAATGCCAGTTATATCTCACTGGGAGAACATTTAACATGGTTTCCTGCTCTTCAATGCCAATGCTGTATTTATTATCATTATCACTTAATATTGTCTCTGTTTTATTTTTTGCTCTGTTGAACAGAATACCTTTTGATATATAAACTTAATAAATAAAATAAAATACATTTTTATTATACAAAGTTTAGAAAGCACATGAGGAATACTAATTGCAGGTGGAACATTAAACAACCTAGTATGTAGGAGATAGCTTACGACTTATTATGCCTTGACCTAATAAGAGCACCTCTTACCATATACCTTTACAGATGGATATAAGTCAAACATTAATTTAAAGGCTTCATTATTTTTATCCATATAATTATTAATATTCCTGTTACTGCAAGTTCTGTTAGTAGTATCACTAGTAATAGTAAACTATTGGTAATAATTACATAGTCTGATGCTCATAACTATTTTAGTTAGAAATTAGCAAAAACTTAACATGTTATACAGGAGTTAAGGACTTAGACAAGGTGTTATAGACAAGCTACTCAAAGGATGCCACAGTGACAAAAAAAAGTGTGAAACAAACACAATTTGAATTTTTTTTAGCAGCTTGTTGCATTATCTTTGACTGTAGGTAATCCTCGACTTACATTAGTTCATTAAGTGAAGTTACAACACTTACATACTTATGACTATTGTAGCATCCCCATAGGCACATAATCAAAATTCAGATGCATGGCAACAGGTTCATATTTATGATGATTGCAGTGTCACCCAAGCAAAGTGAATGGGGAAGACAAAACTCACTTAACAAATGTCTCACTTAACAACAGAAATTTTGGGCTGAGTTATGATCTAAGACTACCTGTACTTTGAGCCTGATTATATCTTTTAATATGCCAGGGTGGTTATATAGTTGGAGTTGTGCTGCTTCTTTCTTTAACATATTGCTTACATCTCATATCGGAACATTCTGTATATCCGTGGCATTTAAATTCTGCCACAACAATTTCATTTCCAACAGAAGGGTTTATTTTCTTGCTTTCACCTGTCACTCTGATGAGGGCAATAATTAAAATGGAACACAGCCAAGCATATGTGCAACCAAAAATAACTTCTTTTCCTATTCACTAATTTTTAATAGCCTCTCATTTTCTCTGACAACTTGTTATGGGATGTTTTTCCCCATTCCAGAATCATGTATCATTTTGCCTGATGCAACTCAGACAGTAGCAACCTCCATACTATACTGTTCTAAATAATTGGCACATTGTATTAAACCAAGAGCTGTTTTTACAAGAATATAGTTCCTACTACAAAGATAAATGTAAGTTTTCCAAGTGTCCAAAAAAGCACAACATTATTTGGCTGACTGGTACCCTATGATAAGACGTTCAAATAGTCCACAGGACACACGTAGTAGATTTTTTTATACTTGTTTATTCGTAACTCATTAGGATGATGAAGTATATTATTAATTAATTCAAATTAAACTCACAGAGAAAAGACTTCATTATTTCATAAATGGTGAATGCAATCATAAAAAAAAAAAAAAACCCAACCAAGTCCAGAACTTCAGAGGCATCTAAAAATAAAATAAAAGCTAATGGTGTTAATTGTTAAAAATTAATACTGTAACAACATTATAATAATCATACTGTGTTATATTGCTTTGTTGTGTGGCAGTGTTGTGTGGTTTGATGTGGTGGTGTAGTGTATTGTGTTGTGCTGTGTTGTGGTGTTATGTTGTGTACTGTTGTATTATGTCACACCTTAAATATTTTTATAATTAACTCAAGGCAGCCAACAAAACTACCACCTCTTTCCTACTGTTATTTTCCCCACAACCACCAACCTGTGAGCGGTTTGGCATGGGGAAGAATGACAGACCCAATATCACCCAGCTGGCTTTCATGCCTAAGATAGGATTTACATCATGGAATAAAACATAAAATAGTATTACATAATTTCATGTTCATTGAATTTCCATATGAATAAAATCGTAATCACAGTGATTTGGTATAAGACTGTAAGGAAGACTAGCTATCTTAATCAATGCCGATCCTGTAATTTAGAGAAAAAGGAATACTTAGGAAAATAGGAATACATTAAAAATAGGAAAATAGCATGTATTATTAACAAAATATATTATCAAACTATAAAGTCTGCACCACCATCAATATTCCTCCCAAGCAATGGAAAAGGAATAACAGCAACAAAATTTCTAAAATCTATTTCTAGCATAATTCCTCATACACTAAATTAGCTTTAGTTCCATTCTAAAGTTAATTCTTTCATTTCTAAAAAGGTGATTACAATGTAAATGTTTATTCAAAATTTAATTTTCCATTCCTCCAGAACTAAGAGAATAAACTTCAATCTTATAGATTTTTATTTTATCTATGAATGGGAACAATAAACATAACTAATATAATTTGAACATCGTAGGACATGTAAAAGTTGAATGCCCCATTGTATAATTTAAAATCATGAATGAATAAGGCATTAAGAGTATTCTACAGATTGCAGAGCTCATTTTGAGCCAAGCAATCTAGTCACTCTTAGGTTATGACAGACAATATATTACTAAATATTTTTCTATCAGCATTTGTATTCTTAGTTTCTCCATCCATCTTCCAATCTTTAGCAAACATACTTTCAAAGTACAACGAGTTTGTATTGCATTTTTTTATCCATTTATGCAAACAAATGTTCATTCCATTTTTTCTATCTGGGTCTTTGATACACTGATTTTCATATTCACACTCTTTTTCCATCATATAATCAAACATTAAGTGCAACACATTCATTTTTTCAGGAAACAAAGATGTATTATTTGAATGCAAAATTGTATACAACATCCATATCCCTAGTCTGAACACTTCTAACATAACATTTATCTAGAATACAACATATTTTAAACACCAATGGGATATTACATATACTTCGTCTTTGTTTGGTACTGAACCATTTGCTAAGCATTCCATTTCTATGTACATCAAATATTGTTTTTATCATTTTCAGTAACTAAGGTATGCATGTTAATAAGCCGAAAGATTTTAGTCCCAAAAATTGCAATGTGGAAAAATCAGTACCAATTGCAATAATATTTCATATAGTGTCAACTTGTAAGCTTCATCTAGTCCTTACTAATTTTTTTCTGAAAAATAATTAATAGATTAGAACATATTATATTCCTTTTAAAATCAAAATACATTAATTTCAAATTTTAAGATATCTTTTCATTTGTTTGCAAAAGTAAATCAATAAAACTCATGACTAATCAATGTCAGTTTTACATGTTTTTTATAAAAATTGGTACCTGAGGCCTATGAGCATCAGCCAGTTCCTCCACAGCCTCTATTTGTAATTCACAATCAGCACTGGTATAAGGAACATACAGTACATCAAATGCTGGATGAACTGAAAAGTAGAACTCTTGGCTAAATTATTATGTTTTTATATCCTACAGCAAGATTTTTAACGACATAAGAATTCATTTGACTGGAAATAATAAAGTTATGAAAAATCCTATTTACTCCTCAATATAGAAGTATGCAACTATAAATATTGAATTCATCCTTTCACATAATAGCTGGAATAAAATGTCACTTCATTTTAAACACAGAGCCCCTCCAATATTCAACCTAGTTCCCAACTTAATCCAGCCAAAATCAAATGCTTTGTTCTATTGCCTGATAAGATCATTTTTTTAATCTTAGAAAATTGGAAGAGCCAGAAAAGAAACAAAATCTCACTCAAGATCAATATCTGGTTCAAAATCTTAAGCATCTCAGATTTTGGAATACTTGTTTTATTGAAAATAATAGTAATCTTTAATGTTTTGGTGTCAGAAAACATTTAAGCCCCTGTCACACTGCACCAACGGATGCAAAGAGGATGTAAAACGGAGAGAAACACTTGCCATCCGCTGATTAATGTGATGCATCCGTTCTGTACTCACTGCATACGTTTTGCTTCCTCTCTATCCGTCCAGCATCCGTTTATTGACGTTTCATCCGCTCAGAAAGTTTTGAGCTGCTCAAAACTTTTGCGTGGAAAATGTATCCAATTTGTCTGTTCTGCATCCGCTATGCATCCGCTAGGCATCCGTTCTGCATCCGTTCTGCATCCGCTATATCCTCTAGGCATCCGCTGCGCATCCGTGGAACTCCATCCACTCCAGCGGTAAATGGACGCAGGGAGGAAGCAGAACGGACACGGAACGGATGCAGAATGGATGCCTAGCGGATGCAGCATGGAAACAAAGCATGTAAAACAGAAAAAACGTTCGCAGAGGGGACCTATCTCGGATATTAAGGATGTCTAGAGGATGCCTAGAGGATGCAAAGGGACACCTAGGGGAAAACCTATACTGCCTATAAAAAGGGGGAGCAACTCGCCTGCATCTCACTTTCAGAATAGCAGCCCAGTGGTGCAGACCTCTGCAGCCTTCATCTGACTCTTCCTCTTCCACGGCATCCAGTCATGTCCACCGTGGATCGTAACAAAGTCCTTTTGGTAGCCACCATCCTTCTGCAACAGTGTGAAGCCATCTACAGGCTCTGTGAACTCTACTACAGGAAGAAGAAGAGGCGGCCAAGAAGTGTCTGGGTCCGAAGATGGATCGGGAGAAGAACAGAGTATGGACTGTACAACAAGCTGATGGTGGAGCTCAGGAACGAAGACACTCGGGCATTCCAGAACTTCATGAGGATGCCTGCAGCCATGTTTGATGAAGTTGTGCAGCGGCTGACACCCAGGTTGACCAAGGCAAACACCAACTTCCGGCCCAGCCTGGAACCTGGGCTCAAGGTGGCACTGACTCTGCACCACCTGGCCTCTGGGATCACATACACGAGCATGCAGTATGGCTGGAGGGTGCCACACAACACCATCAGCATTGTGGTCAGAGAAGTGGTGCAGGCCATCATCAAAGAATACATGGAAGAGCTCCTCCGGTGCCCCTCCACTGAAGAAGGATGGAAGAAAGTTGCAGAGCAGTGGTATCAGAGGTGGAACCTCCCCCACCCCGTTGGAGCCATTGATGGCAATCACGTGGCCTGCAAAGCTCCAGCCAACTCAGGGTCCTCTTATCACAACTACAAGGGCTTCTTCAGCATCATCCTCTTCGCCATGGTCAATGCTGACTACAACTTCATGTACACCGATGCTTCAGGCAACAGGTCATCTTCAGATGCCCAGGTATACAACGCCAGTCACCACAAGTAGGGGCTGGAACGCAACCTCATCATGGGCTTCCCAGATCCAGACCCCCTGCCCAACGACACACAAGATATGCCCTACTTCATCATGGGGGATGACGCCTTCTCCCTCACAACCTATCTCATGAAGCCCTACACCTCCAAGTGCCTCACCCGTGAAGAGAGGATATTCAACTACAGGCTGTCCAGGGCAAGGCAGGTGGTGGAGAACGCCTTTGGCATCCTGGCCAACAGGTTCCAGGTACTTCTCACCACCATGCACCATCGCCCAGAGACCGTGAGGAACATCGTGGAAGCTTGCTGCATCCTGCACAATCTCATGCGCACCCACTACCCAGTCTTGCAGAACAAGCTTGTGGACCTCCAGCAAGGCAATGGGGACATGGAGCCTGGGGAATGGAGGCAAGGGCGAAACCTGATCGACACTGAGGATGTGTAAGGCCCCAACAGAGCCTCACGTGAAGTGAAGAAGCAGCGCAACCTCCTGAGACACTGGTGCAACTCCCCAGCTGGAGCAGTGGAGTGGCAAGACAGGATGATAGATGCTTAATGGATGCTTCCTTCAGCCTGTCTCATCACACGGATGAGATTGGGCCATGTATGTTCGGTGGGCCTACAATGAACAGGGCATTTAATAAAGAGTTGTGTTTATGTTGACATGTGTGGATGATTGATTTCATTATTATTGATCATAAAGGGCCATAGGTGTGGCACCTGGGAGGGTGGACCATACAGTCCCACTATGCTTGCACTGGAGGTTTATCTATCCCACAGCTATTACCCATCCCAAAGGTATCCCTGCCCATCCCAAAGCTATTACCCATCCCAAAGGTATCCCTGCCCATCCCACAGCTATTATCCATTCCAAAGGTATCCCTGCCCATCCCACTGCTATCTCAACCCATCCCACTGCTATCTTAACCCATCCCACAAGCATGCAACCATTTCTAAAAGTTAAACCAAAATTTAAACCATTTCTAAAAGTTTCCACCAAGACTTTATTAAAAAAGAAAAAAGAAATGAAGCAAGTGTGTGAATCAAAAATAGACTTTATTAACAACAAGCTATAAAACAAAAATGAGTCTCTGGCACTCCTCTTGGTCACTCAGTCTCAGGGGTGAAGGGTCCAGGTGCTGTGGAGGTGGCTGGTGCTGGAGTGCTTGTCTGATCCCCCGCATCATCAGCTCCTCCAGAAGCAGAAGCAGCAGAAGCCCCAGCCCCAGAAGAGCGAGCCCATGCTGCAGAAGACCCAGCAGAACCAGAGTGAGGGCCAGGGGGCGGGATGGTAGCCCTGTCCCTCTTGCCAGGGCTGGCAGCAGATGGCTGAGGCTTTCTGTTCTGGCTGGCAGGGAGGCTGGCAGGAACCAAGGCTGGCAGGAAGGCTGGCAGGGAGGTAGGCACCAAGGCTGGCAGGCAGGCATGAAGGCTGGCAGGCAGGCATGAACTAAGGCTGGCAGGAAGGCAGGCACCAAGGGTGGCAGAAAGGCAGGCACCAAGG
>BLBF01000039.1:34045752-34084183 GCA_015471245.1 Laticauda colubrina | reverse complement strand
TGGCAGGAAGGCAGGCACCAAGGGTGGCAGAAAGGCAGGCACCAAGGCTTGCAGGCAGGCATGAACCAAGGCTGGCAAGAAGGCAGGCACCAAGGCTGGCAGGCAGGCAGACAGCAAGGCTGGCAGGGAGGCTGGCAGCAAGGTTTGCAGCAAGGCTGGCAGCAAGGCTTGCAGGCAGGCATGCAGGCAGGGCAGGCAATGCTGTCAATCCGTCCGGCAGCAGGTCTTTCCTTTGAATGGTGACCTGCTTCTGAGCTGCTTCCCTTATATCCGCAGGGCTTATGCAATGCATCCTCCCCGCATGCGCATTTAACGCTAGGCATCCGTTAGGCTTCCACTGTGCATCCGCTGTGCTTCCGCTCTGGTTCCGCTTCATCCGCTCAGCATCCGCTGTGCATCCGCTGTATCCGTTCCGCGTCCGCTTTTCTGAGGTCCCCCGGAAGCCTTGCGGATGTGCCATCTGCTCTCATCAGCTTCCATCTGCTGAGCTTCCATTCCTCATCCGCTTTCCATCCGCCCTGCATCCTCCCCGCGTCCGTTCCTTTCCATGTTATCCGCTCTGGTTATGCAAATTTTCACCCCTTCTGAGAGCGGATAACAACGGATGGAACATTTTTCTCATCTGCTGTGTCCTTTTTACTAATGTTTTGCATCCGTTGGGCAGTGTGACATGGCCTTTAGCAAGATGTGGCAGGCAGTTAATACTCTAGTTACTGGAAGGCTTGGAAGTATGAGATTTCGTATAATTCGTCACTTGCTATTGTAGCAAATTTAATGCTGAAAACCACCAGTGGGCTATTTCAAAAGGCAATCTGGATCACTTCAATTAGGCTTTTCTTTCTTTCTTTCTTTCTTTTTTTTTTGGTTAAGTTTTATTGATTTTTAAGGACAAACAAAAACAAACAAAGCATAAAAACATCAACTTTCTTCCATAAGTGTACAAACAGTGTGTCGGTTGGTTTACAATTTTTTTGGGCATCGATTTCATAGTCTCAATTACAGTTACATTACATAATAACTCATATTATCAGAAATTGAATATCCTAATATTATTATTAATCAATCATTTGTCTATAATTTTGTTCATTCATACTTTGCGAGATAGCTATACTTTACTTAATTTATTTTATAACAATTCATATAGTCCTTCCAAATCTATCCTAAAAACATTATATATATGTAATAATCATAATAATTAAAAAAAAAAGAAATACATCTTTATATATTCATTATTTTCTATAATTCTACATATTCTATTACTATATTTTGTTATCTAGCCATTGATAGAAAAGGTCCCAAATTTTGTAAAATTGTTTATCCTCTTGTTCTCTAATTTCAAATGTCAATCTACTCATTTCAGCACATTCCAGTAATTTGATTAGGGGATGATTAGGTGATTGGAGACTAAAACATATGAAGAACAGTTGCTGGAATTGGGTATGTCTAGTCAAGTGAAAAGAAAGACTAGGGGTGACATGACAGCAGTGTTCCAATATCTCAGGGGCTGCCCCAAAAAAGAGGGAGTCAAATTATTCTCCAAAGCACCTGAGGGCAGGACAAGAAGCAATGGTTGGAAACTAATCAAGGAGAGAAGCAACCTAGAACTTAGGAGAAATTTCCTGACAGTTAGAACAATGGATCAGTGGAACAACTTGCCTTCAGAAGTTGTGAATACTCCAACATTGGAAGTTTTTAAGAAGAGATTGCACCACCATTTATCTGAAATGGTATAGGGTTTCTTGCCTAAGCAAGGGGTTGGACTAGAAGATCTCCAAGATTCCTTCCAATTCTGTTATTCTGTTCTGTTCTTGTTGTGTATAAGAATTGGAATACTCCAAATACCTTAATCTGATTGGCTGAGCAAGCCACGATAGGATTGGTTAGTAAAGTACCATTGCAATTGGCCCTCCTGACAGCGGGAAAACTTAAAGAACTGTCATTGGCCACAAGCCACGAGCAGCCACTATAAAAAAGGCTGCCGTGGCTCCGGCAATGTTCTCTTACGAAGTCACTGAATTAGTTAAGAATAAAGAGCTGTTTGATGAACACCAGTCTTGAGTACTTCTATTCTCAGGACAGAACACTGGTGATGAGGATGGGATTGTTTTAGAAGAGCGAGACTGAAGCATGCGGCAACAAGAACCGAGCAACCAAAATGGCCAGTAACAATGCACCGCCCGCACCATTCAACCCAGCCAAAGAAGATTGGGAGTTATACACTGACCGCTTCCTGATGTTTCTAGAAAGCAACAAGCTACAAGGAATAACCGACCAGAGGAAGAGAACTGTATTTCTCATGCACTGTGTCCCTACCATTTTCAAGATGGCCAAGGCATTAGCCAAACCGCGGAACGTAAAACAAATGGCATGGCCAGATTTAAACTGAATGCTACGAGCCAATTACGTGCCTGTGGTCTCCAATCTTATTAGAAGACACAAATTCTACAAGTGAGATCAACGAGAAGATGAGAGCATCGGAGATTTCATAGCAGCCCTAAGAGATATTGGAGAAGCCTGCGAGTTTTTCAATATGGATGAAGCCATGTGTGGTCCTCAGATTGAAGGATGCTACACTCCAAAGCAAGCTACTAAACAGACCAAATATCACAGTGGCTGAGGCCATCGCAGAAGCCACCGCCACTGAAGCGGCCAAGAAATCCGCAGCCACCATCTGCCAAATAAACTCAACAAATCCAGAACCAAAGAACCAAGCTCGAGAGAAGAGCTGAATGCATGGTTCATTCATTCCTACCTAGTTAGATTATACCCCAGCTACACCTCTGAAAAAACCCCTGACTCCTCAAGTAAATACTGCTCCTTTACCACTGGAGACCTTGTCTATGCCAAAAATCTCACCGGGGGCCCATTATGGCTTCCAGCACAATTACACAAATTAGAGGGTCCGGTCATACCGACTTGAACTAGACGACAGCAGAACATGGAAACAACATATCGTCCAGCTTCGCTTTAGGATATTGGAACACAACACTAACCTACCTAGCTCCGAAGCACTGCCGCAAATACCACCCCCACCAAACAATCCAAAGACAACCAAGGGGGAGAGAAACACAAAATAATAAAAAAGGGAGAGAAGAATCACCAATAACACAACAAAAGGCACAACACAAACCCGAATTAGAACTCCCGGGAAGACAAAAAGAGAACTTAGCCATAGACGACCTCCAGAGAAGAGAACCAGTAGCAGGGAAGCGAGGTGAGGCCTTCCAGGAAGGAGGCAGCCAGGCCAGCTTGACCAACCCAGACAGAACAGGAGGGAGCAGCAGAGCCAACTCAACCAGCCCGAGAGACCTGGGCAGGAATGGCAAGGCTGACTCACCCGTCCAGGAGGTTCCATGGAGAAGACACAGAGAAAAGGCGATCCTGACCGAACTGATGGAAGACCACGCTGAGACTGAGCTGCGCAGGTTAAGTAGGTCCCAAAAAAGCCCCACCTACCTGCGTGACTACGTTAGGAACATTGGATGAAGAGGGGAGGGGTGTTGTATATAAGAATTGGAATACTCCAAATACCTTAATCTGATTGGCTGAGCAGGCCACGATAGGATTTGTTAGTAAAGTACCATTGAAATTGGCCAACTGGATGGTGGGAAAACTTAAAGAACTGTCATTGGCCGTAAGCCACAAGCAGCCGCGATAAAAAGGGCTGCTGCGATTCCGGCAATGTTCTGTTATAAAGTCACTGAATTAGATAAACCCATGTCACACTGCACCAACGGATGGAAAGAGGATGTAAAACGGAGAGAAACACTTGCCATCCATTGGTTAATGCGATTCATCCGTTCGATACTCACTGTGTTGGTTTTTGATCCTCTCTATCCGTCCAGCATCCATTGACTGAGGTTCCATCCACTCAAAATGTTTTGAGCTGCTCAAAACTTTTTGAGCGGAAAATGTATCCAACGCATCCATTCTACATCTGCAATGCATACGGGGAACATCCGTTCTACATTCATCGTCATCCATTATGCATCCGCTATATCCGGTAGGCATCCGCTGCGCATCTGCGCAACTCAAATCCACTCCAGTGGAAGACAGAAAACAGGGAGGAAGCGAAACGGACGCGGAACGGACACAAAGCGTGAGTAGCACGGACGGAGAAAGGATGAAAGTGGATGTAGCTCGCATACAAAGCATTAAAACGGAAAAAATGTTCGCAGAGGGGACCTATCTCGGATATTAAGGATGTCTAGAGGATGCCTAGAGGATGCAAAAGGACACCTAGCAGAAAACCTATATTGCCTATAAAAAGAGGGAGCAACTCACCTGGAACTCACTTTCAGTTCAGCAGCCCTGTTGAGCAGACCTCTGCAGCCTTCACCTGGCTCTTCCTCTTCCACAGCATCCAGTCATGTCCAACGTGGATCGTAATAAAGTCCTTTTGGTAGCCACCATCCTTCTGCAACAGTGCGAAGCCATCTACAGGCTTTTTCAACTGTTCTACGGGAAGAAAAAGAGGCGGCCAAGAATCATCTGGATCCGAAGATGGATCAGGAGAAGAGCACAGTACGTACTGTACAACAAGCTGATGGTGGAGCTGAGGAACGAAGACCCTTGTGCATTCCAGAACTTCATGAGGATGCCTCCAGCCATGTTTGACGAAGTTGTGCAGCGGCTGAGACCCAGGTTGACCAAGCAGAGCACCAACTTCCGGCCCAGCCTGGACCCTGGGCTCAAGGTGGCACTGACTCTGCACGACCTGGCCTCAGGAACCACCTACAGGAGCATGCAGTATGGCTGGAGTGTACCACACAACACCATCAGCATTGTGGTCAGAGAAGTGGTGCAGGCCATCATCAAAGAATACCCTGGAGGAGCTCCTTCAATGCCCCACCACTGAAGAAGACTGGAAGAAAGTTGCAGAGCAGTGGTATCAGAAGTGGAACTTCCCCCACACCGTTGGAGCCATAGATGGCAAGCATGTGGCCTGCAAAGCTCCAGCCAAGTCAGGGTCCACCTATTTCAACTACAAGGGCTTCTTCAGCATCATCCTCTTTGCCATGGTCAATGCCGACTACAAGTTCATGTACATCGATGCTTCAGGCAACGGGTCATCTTCAGATGCCCAGGTATACAACACCAGTCACCTCAAGGAGGGGCTGGAATGCAACCTCATCATGGGCTTCCCAGATCCAGACCCCTGCACAACGCCACGCAAGATGTTCCCTACTTCATCATGGGGGATGATGCGTTCTCCCTCAGAACCTACCTCATGAAGCCCTACAGTTCCAGACTCCTCACCCGTGAAGAGAGGATCTTCAACTACAGGCTGTCCGGGGCAAGGCGGGTGGTGGAGAACACCTTTGGCATCCTGGCCAAAAGGTTCCAGGTACTTCTCACCACCATGCAGCATCACCCAGAGACTGTGAGGAGGATCGTGGAAGCTTGCTGCATCCTGCACAATCTCATGCGCACCCGCTACCCAGTCTTGCAGAACAGGCTTGTGGACCTACAACAAGGCAATGGGGACATGGAGCCTGGGGAATGGAGGCAAGGGCGAAACCTGATAGACACTGTGGATGTGCAAGGCCCCAACAGAGCCTCACATGAAGGGAAGAAGCAGCGCAACCTCCTGAGACACTGGTGCAACTCCCCAGCTGGAGCAGGGGAGTGGCAAGACAGGATGATAGATGATTAATGGATGCTTCCTTCAGCCTGTCTCATCACACGGATGAGATTGGGCCATGTATGTTGGGTGGGCCAACAATGAACAGGGCATTTAATAAAGAGTTGTGATTATGTTGACATGTGTGGATGAATGATTACATTATTATTGATAATAAAGGGCCATAGGTGTGGCACCTGGGAGGGTGGACCATACAGTCCCACTTTGCTTGCACTGGAGGTTTATCTATCCCACAGCTATTACCCATCCCAAAGGTATCCCTGCCCATCCCACAGCTATTACCCATCCCAAAGGTATCCCTCCCCATCCCACAGCTATTATCCATTCCAAAGGTATCCCTGCCCATCCCACAGCTATCTTAACCCATCCCACAAGCATGCAAAGGCTTAAACCATTTCTAAAAGTTTCCACCAAGATTTTATTTACAAAAATAAATGAAGCAAGTGTGTGAAGCAAAGATAACCTTTATTAATAACAAGCTGTAAAAGAAAAATGACCCAAGTCAAGTGTCCAAAGCAAAGATAAAGTCAACAGGTAGCCACCCAGTCTCTGGCACTCTTCTCAGTCTGTCTGAGGCATTCCAATCATCTCAGGGGTGAAGGGTCCAGGTGCTGTGGAGGTGGATGCTGCTGGAGTGCTGGTCTGAGGCGCCATTGGGGTGCCTGGCCCCGAGAGGACAACAGGGGACGGTGTGATGAGGAAGCTCTCAGACAGCTGGCTCAGGCCTGTGATGTTGAGAGCCCCTTCCTCCATGACATGGGGTGTCAGCCCAATACCAATGACAGATGAACTGAGGCCAGGCTTGGCTGTGGGGTGGAGGAAGGAGCAGTGTAGTGGGGCTGTCTGGTCTGCAGCTGGGTGAGGACTGGCATCGGAGGCATCGGTGGCATGGGTGGCATCTGTGGCGTGGCTGGCATCGGTGGTGTGGGTGGCATCGGTGGCATCAGTGGCATTGGTGGCACCGGTGGCGTACGATGTACCTGACCCTGGACTGGGAAGGGCTTCCTGTGCTGTTGGACCTCCTGGTAGCCGTAGCCTTTGTTAAGCCTGGGTTCCCCAACCAGGGTTAGGTAGACAAGCTAAACAGAATGTGCAGCGTTAGTCAGATAGGCACACAGATAAATGAGTGAGCTAAGCTTGTATGTTTATTAACATACAGTAAAAATAACAGATATGCTTGTGCTATCAATAATATATTTTATTCCATTATAAGTTAATAGCATAGTCAAATAACAGTCCAATATTCATTTACCATGTAGTCAGTCCATTCAGGGGTATTCAGTTAGCAAAGTCCATGTAGAATATCCTATGTCAGTTCACATAAAAATCAGTCCTTTGTTGTCTCTCCCGTTCGAGCAATGCAGTCTTGATTCCAAGCAGTAATCAGGGATCATCAAAGCCAGCCAGAGCTAGCAAGCTGTAGTCTTGCTACTTTTATATTGTTTTCTTAACCACTCCTTTAATTGCTATTTTCCAGTTAAAGCTGTATACACTCTAACATACACTAACTATGATTCCTAGTTATTATTTCACCTAAACCAGTTAGGGTGAACAATGTTATCCCTAACATTCTCCCCTTTTAGGTTACATAATAACTATGAATCATTTACATCTTTAGAAAATATTTTTCGCAACTTTCTTTAAACTTAGTTGCTCCTTGAGCTTTTGTAAATTGGTCTGCAATGTTTTCTTCTGACATGCAGTATTCCAATTTTACTAATCCATTTTTCACTGATTCTCTTACATTCAAATATCTTAGGTCAGTATGTTTTGATCTAGTTTTTACAGCAATACTAGTAGCTAACTTTATAGCTGCTTGGTTATCCTCATATACCATAATGGAATCTTTTACAGTTATACCCATGTCCAACAATAACTGTTTGTAGAAAATTAAGTCAGTGCATAATAATGATAGACATGAAAATTCTGCTTCCATCGTGGATAAACTAATATGCTGTTGTCTGATTGACCTCCATCCTATTAGTGTCTTACCAAATAATATAGCCATCCCAGATGTTGATTTTCTAGTGTTTATATCAGTTGCAAAACTTGCATCTGCATAAGCACTAAGACTCAAATCACCCTTTGGTTCTATATATAATGCATGGTTTATTGTTCCCTTAAGATATCTCAATATTCTTTTTAAGGATTTCCAATGACATTCTTTTGGATCTGTATTAAAACGTGCCAGCTGATTTACACTATAAGCAATATCTGGCCTTGACCAATTGCTTATATATGATAAGCTACCAATCAAAGATTGATATATGGACTTATCAAATTTGGGACTTTGATCATTAGTTTGTCATACTTCCTGACTCATTGGAGTCTTTGCCGGTTTACAAAGTTCCATCTTATAAGTTTTAATTAATTGGCAAATTTTATCTTCTTGAGATATCTTATTTGTTTTATTTATTGTCAATCCTAGATACCTTTTAATTTCACCTAAATGCTTTATTTTTATCTTTTTGGCTAATAATGATATAATCTCATTAGCTTCATTATTAGTCTTAGTTATTAAAGCAATATCATCTGTAAATAATAATAATAATGACACCGTTCCATTATTTTCTCTTTTAAACACACACGGATCTGCTAAACCAGATTTAAAACCTATATTGTTTAACTCTTTCACAATATATTGGTTCCACTCAAACCCAGATTGTTTCAACCCGTAAAGACTCTTTTTGAGTTTCCAACAATCATTACTATTTACTTTATTGTCATGTATGCCAATTGGTTTCCTTAAATATATAGTGTGTTGCAATGGTGCATGTAGATAAGCAGTTTCTACATCTAAATGGTTAATGACATAGTTTTTCTTAGCTGCCCACACTAATGCTGCTCTTAAAGGTATAGCTTTAAGGCTTGGTGCAAAAACTTCATCGTAATAAGATGCAGTTTGATTAAATCCTTGAGCTACTAATCTAGCTTTATTGGTAACAGTCCCATCATTTCCAGTTTTTACTTTAAATATCCATTTGCACCCAATGGATTTTTCTCCTGGAGGTAATTTGGCATCTTCATACACTTTCATTACCTTTAATGAATTTAGTTCTTTTTCTATTGCCTTTTGCCAATTCTCCTGATCCTTAGCAGGATACATCCTAAGTTCATCTACACTAGTTGGAACTTTAGTTACTTGGCAAACTATACTTGCTTGATACCTATCAGGTGGTCTAGTTACACGTGTAGTACGTCTAGGTATTATAGGACTTATAGGTGGACTTTCCTCTATTAATTGTTCTTAATCATGTAACTCTTCCTGATTAACTATTTCCTCTTGTTCTGGTCCTATTTGCTCTTCGTGGACTTCTTCTTTAATTGGACTCTTCTTATAGCTAATCTCATCTTTCTGCCTTTTGTAGGGTTCAATAAATACTTCATTATTTAAATCTTGCTCTAATCTATTCCATCCTACATGTTCTAGGAATTTTGCACTAGCACTGGTGTAAACTCTAGATGTACCTGGTTCCCAGAATCTATAAGATCGATGATTAGATGTATAACCTACAAAAATCAATATTTTAGCTCTATTCTGTCCTTTGTATCTAAGTTGTGTAGGGATATGCACCCATGCTGGTGCTCCAAATGTGTGCATGTAACTTAAATCAGGTTTTGTACCATGCCACAGTGTGAATGGTAATTCACCTGTTGTTGAATTAACAACATTATTTAATATATGATTACCACACATTATTGCTTCTCCCCATAAATTGTCAGGTAATCCTGGATCAGACATCATAGTTTGTGCCATTGATTGTAATGTTTGGCCTCTTCTCTCTATAAAGGCATTATGTTGTGGCCTATATGGTGCAGACATTTTATGTTGAATACCTAACATTCTAAGTCTGTTTTTAAATTTATTATTTGTAAATTCTGTACCATTATCTGTGATGAGAGTTACTACTTTCTTTTTAGTTTTTCTTTCAGCGAATTTTAACCAATTAAATAGATTTTGATATGTTTCAGTTTTGCTCTTCATTAAATAGCAAAACCCATATCTTGAATAGTGATCCATTATACTTAGTATGTGGCGAGCTCCTCCTACACTTGGTTTTTTCGGACCTATTAAATCAGCAAATACTACTTCTAAAGGCTCTTTAGTAGTAAATCCATCAACTCTATTAGCCGGTATGACCCTGCTCTTATTTTGATTACAGGCATTACATTGCAAATACTTATTACAAGATTTGAAACTTATTCCCTTAGACAATTCAACAGTTTTCTTAAGCATTTTAAAATTTAAATGCCCTAGCCTTCTGTGTAACAAGTGAATACATTCGTCATGAGGTTTCTTATTTTCATAAATTGTGTTAGCCACCTTTAAACCATCATCATTTAACACATATAATCCACCTCTTAAAGATGCAGTAATTCTCTTATCTTCTTTTTCAAGTATGCAGTTATCTCCCTTAAATGTGACTACATATCCTAGTTTAACCAAAATTCTAACTGAAATTAAATTAAACTTAAGTTGTGGTACATATAACATTTTTACATTCTCTTTTATAAAAGAACAATATGCTATACCTTCACCTTTAGCTTTCAGTTTCCAGCCATTGGCTAACGATATCTGCTGTGTACTCTGGGACATTTTAATAAAATTTTTGTTATTATTTGTTATACAATGGGATGCCCCACTGTCAACCACCCATAAATTATTTTTTACAGCTCCGTTAGTATACATGGCTAACTCTAAATTTTTATTTATTTTTTGATGATTTTTAGTATTCTGGCCAGCGTTCTGGCGCTTTGCCTTTTTACAAAATCTTGCCAAGTGTCCTCTCCCTCCACAATTAAAACACTTTTTAATTGCGTATGCAGTAGGAGATTTATTATCTTCTTTTTGAGGTTGCTTCCTCCTTAATTCATCTCTTTCATGCCTTCTTCTGGCCTCTTCGATCAATCTGCCAGTTATATCAGTTAAAGTTAAATTTTCCTTTGGCAAAATTTCAAGTGAAGTTACGTAGTTATCATAACTTTCATCAAGGGAAGATAGAATTATATAAACTTGATGTTGTTCAGAGAATATAAGCTCTTTCTCGTGTAATTCTTGGAAAATGCTTTGCATAGTTTTTAAATGACTCTGCATATCACCATTTGTTTGGAGATGCGTCCTGAAAAGCTTCCGTGTTAGATTTATGTGAGCACCAATATTATCTTCGAACATAAATTCTCTTCAGCTTCTGCCAACAGCCAAAAGCCGTTTTCTCTCCGTGGATATAAACAAGCTGTTGATCAGTTAAGGTTAACCCAATTATGCAAATGGCTTGTTGATTTTTATGCTTAAATTCTTCTATCTTTAGTCTGTCTTCCTCATCCTCTGGATCCCATTCTTCTACATTTGGTGGATTTTCAATTATGTTCCACAGACCTTCACTTCGTAGAAGTAGACTACATTTTGTAGACCATGATACATAGTTTGTTCCATCCAGCTTGGATATAAGGGACAAACTTTGTAAATATGGATATAAGGGACAAACTTTCTTATATGGATATAAAAATATAAGTAATAAAACACAGCTGTCTGTTTACTGTAATGTATAACAACACAAACTCTCACTTTTTACATAAATCTGTTTTATCCTAATTAAACTGACTTTGCAGCCTCTGGGCCCATAACCAATGTTAAGCCTGGGTTCCCCAACCAGGGTTAGGTAGACAAGCTAAACAGAATGTGCAGCGTTAGTCAGACAGGCACACAGATAAATGAGTGAGCTAAGCTTGTATGTTTATTAACATACAGTAAAAATAACAGATACGTTTGTGCTATCAAGAATATATTTTATTCCATTATAAGTTAATAGCATAGTCAAATAACAGTCCAATATTCATTTACCATGTAGTCAGTCCATTCAGGGGTATTCAGTTAGCAAAGTCCATGTAGAATATCCTATGTCAGTTCACATAAAAATCAGTCCTTTGTTGTCTCTCCCGTTCGAGCAATGCAGTCTTGATTCCAAGCAGTAATCAGGGATCATCAAAGCCAGCCAGAGCTAGCAAGCTGTAGTCTTGCTACTTTTATATTGTTTTCTTAACCACTCCTTTAATTGCTATTTCCCAGTTAAAGCTGTATACACTCTAACATACACTAACTATGATTCCTAGTTATTATTTCACCTAAACCAGTTAGGGTGAACAATGTTATCCCTAACAGCCTTGGTAGGTGAGGGCCTGTGGAAAGCCTTGGAAGGGCAGTGACATCACCTGGGGTGGAGGAGCAGGCCTGGACTGGGTGGGAGTAGGTTCTTCTTGGTCTGGAGGGTTGTGAAGAAGATCGTGATCCTGTCCTTCACCACCTGGTTCTGGGGTTCCGACATGTTCATGAGGGTCTGGTTGACATAGGTGAGGAAGGGCTTGCGGTCGGAGGTTGGGCGTCGGTGTTTACCAGCTGAGAGAGGAGATCTACGCTGCTTCTGATGGTGTCTCTTATCTCCAGCAGGACAGTGTGGCTCTGCCCCTCCTGTTTGGTTTTCTGCCTTTCTGTGGAAGTGGAGCTGGGGGTGGATGCGGGTTGGGCTGTGGTAGAAGTGGCGTCTCCTTTCTCCCACTTCGTCAGGGGGTCTTCTGCACGCCCCACGGGTATTACAGCTGTCTAGGGGTTCTCTGTCGTGGGACGCTCCACAGATACCTGCCAGGAGCTGACTCTCTGCCAGAAGAGGACTGGATCTCAGCAGGCTGCCTGAGAGAGAGGGTATACAGAGGGGCTGCTCCTCGGTGGCGGATCTCACCCTCCAGGAAGCTGCACCTGGCCATCATGTAGGTCTCTCTGTCCATCAGCTTGACCGTGGCCTGGCCAGATTTCTTGAGGTGCAGCTTCCCGTACTAGGTGTGCCTGTGCTTCCACCAGCCGAGGAGCACCTCCGAAGTGTAGCCCAGACTCTCCGCCTTCTCTCTCCAAGCAGCCTGCTTCCTTTTGGTGTCTCGGTTGAGCCTGTGTCCCTTCTGCCAAAGATATTCATTCTCCCTGAGCCATTCAAGCACCTCCTCATGTTCCTCTTTGATGGAGTATTGCCTCCTCTCCCGTTCACACGTCTGCCTCTTCCTCCCTCTGGCAGGGCCATCTGGGCCCTCATCAGAGGGTCTTCGAGGTTGTAGGGGCTGCTGCTCCACACCACCACCAGCAGCAACAACAAGAACAGTAGCAGCAAAAGCAGGACCAGCAGCACCAGCAGCACCAGCAGCAGGACCAGCAGGACCAGCAGGACCAGGAGCACCAGCAGGAGCAGCAGGACCAGGACCACGAGCAGGACCACGAGCACAAGCAGGACCAGGAGCACCAGCAGGACCAGCAGGACCAAGAGCAGCACCAGCAGAGTAAGCACCAGCAGAAGCACGAGCACCAGGAGCAGCATCAGCAGAGTAAGCACCAGCAGAAGCACCACCGCCAGAAGCAGTATCAGCATAGTAAGCACCAGCAGAAGCACCACCTCCAGAAGCAGCATCAGCAGAAACCCCAGCCCCAGAAGAGCGAGCCCGGGCAGCAGAAGCCCCAGCAGAAGAAGAGTGAGGGCCAGGGGGTGGGAGGGTGGCCCTGTCCCTCTTGCCAGGGCTGGCAGCAGATGGCAGAGGCTTCCGTTTCTTCCCCATGGTTGTTGGGTTGCTGGCTGGCTGGCAGGGAGGCTGGCTGGCTGGCTGGAGAGCTGTGTCTGGAAGCAGGTCTTTCCTCTGAATGGTGACCTGCTTCCGAGCTGCTTCCCTTTATATCCGCGGGACTGACGCAATGCATCCTCCCCGCATGCGCAGTGAACGCTAGGCATCCGCTAGGCATCCACTAGGTTTCCGCTAGGCTTCCTCTCTGCATCTGCTTCATCCGCTCGGCATCTGCTCTGCATCCGCTGTATCCATTCCGCGTCTGCTTTGATGTGCTCCCCCAGAAGCCTTGCAGATGTGCCATTCGCTTTCATCTGCTTCCATCCACAAGGCTTCCATGGAGCATCCACTTTCCATCCGCCCTACGTCCTCCCCCCGTCCGTTCCTTTCCATTGTTGTCCGCTCTGCTTATGCAAATTCGGGGCACTTTTGAGAGCAGATAACAACGGATGGAACATTTTTCTCGTCCGCTGTGTCCTTTTTAAAACGTTTTGCATCCATCGGCCAGTGTGACAGGGCCTTTAAGAATAAAGAGCTGTTTGATGAACACCAGTCTCAAGTACTTCTATTCTCAAGACAGAACAGTTCTGTTCTGTTCTGTTCTGTTCTGTTCTGTTCTGTTCTATTCAATTCGATTTGATTCCATTCCATTCCATTCCACTCCACTCCACTCGACTCCACTGTATTCTGTTCTATTAGGATATAACAATCCTCATACTGTCAGCTATTATGGGCTCTTTGTTTTTAAATATTTCTTTTTGCAAAATAGGTGCAATTATGGCATGAAATCATTACTGGAAGGAAAACAGGAAGAAAGTACAGTACTATATATTTCATATTTCATGAGATTCACAGTTAGTGTAAGCACTGAAAGCTAAAACATACCATCTGTTGTTGTTAGTTGCAAAGTTGTGTCCGACCCATCACGACCCCATGGACAACATTCCTCCAGGCCTTCCTTTCCTCTACCATCTTCTGCAGTCAATTTAAGTTCTCGCCAACTGCTTCAGTGTCTCCATCCAGCCGCCTCTTTCTCTGTCGTCCTCTTCTACTTCCCACAATCTATCCCAGCATTAGGCTCTTCTCCATGAGTCCTTCCTTCTCATGAGGTGGCCAAAGTATTTTGGTTTCGTCTTCAGGATCTGGCCTTCTAAAGAGCAGTCAGGGTTTATCTCCTCTAGGACTGACTCGTTTGATTATCTTGAAGTCCAAGGGATTCGCAGGAGTCTTCTCCTCCAGCACCATAGTTCAAAGGCCTCCATTTTGTGGCACTCAGCCTTTCTTATGGTCCAATTAAAAAAAGAAAACACACACACATATACACACACCGGCTACCACTCGGCTAAATTGATGATTCACTGAATGTTGTCATTTCATTGAATAAGGATGCACTATATACAATCGAGCTGAATAACCATTCTATGGCAAAATGGCAAGATTATTTTGGGGCTCGTAAGATTGCAGTATATGGGAGTGAAAATGCAAAATACTGTATAATTTATATAGGAAGACATTATGAACCAATCTTGAAAAGTCTATTTCTGTGATAACTATGCCAAACCTATTTTAATCATTGTGATTGATGTGAAGGGTGCTCCTAACAGGGACTAGAAAGTGCAAGAGGGAAAATATTTCTGAGAAATATTTACTATGTTTTTTGCTTGTCAAACTTAAAAGGCCATTGGACACTCCATAAAGATTGTGACATCAATAGAAGTAATGAAGTAGAAGCTTTGCAAACTACTAAATAGTCTGAATTATGCTTTGGAAATTGTGTAACATATGCTCTGAAATTGAGCAAATGAATGAGACCGAAAGGTAAGCTTTTCTCTATAAAATCCACTCTGAACTTATGGAGCAAAAATGGGGTAGGGGGTGGCATTTTTGGCCTAGCCTCCCTGAAATCTCTTGGGAGCAAAAATGGGGTGGGGGTGGGGTTTTCAGCCTAGCAAGCCTCCCTGCAGTCTCTTGGGAGCAAAAACGGGATAGGGGTGGCAGTTTTGGCCTAGCAAGCCTCCCTGCACCTTTTGGGAGTAAAAAATGGGGTGGGGATGGTGGTTTTGGCCTAGTGATCCTCCCTGGAGCCTCTTGGGAGCAAAAATGGGGTGGGGCTGGCGGTTTTGGCCTAATGAGACTCCCTGCAGCCTCTTGGAAGCAAAAATGGGGTGGGGGTGGCATTTTCAGCCTAGCAAGCCTCGCTGCAGCCTCTTGGGAGCAAAAACAGAGTAGGGGGTGGCAGTTTTGGCCTAGTGAGTCTCCCTGGAGCCTTTTGGGAGCAAAAACAGGGTGGAGGTGGTGGTTTTGCCCTACCGAGCCTTCCTGGAGCCATTTGGGAGGAAAAAATGGGGTGGGGGTGGCGGTTTTGGCATAGCGAGACTCCCTGCAGCCTCTTGGAAGCAAAAATGGGGTGGGGGTGGCAGTTTTGGCCTAGTGAGCCACCCTGGAGCCTTTTGGGAGCAAAAACGGGGTGGAGGTGGCAGTTTTGCCCTACCAAGCCTTCCTGGAGCCATTTGGGAGCAAAAAATGGGGTGGAGGTGGCGGTTTTGGCCTAGTGAGACTCCCTGCAGCCTCTTGGAAGCAAAAATGGGGTGGGGGTGGCAGTTTTGGCCTAGTGAGCCTCCCTGGAGCCTTTTGGGAGCATAAACAGGGTGGGGGTTGCGTTTTCAGCCTAGCGAGCCTCCCTGGAGCCTCTTGGGAACAAAAATGGGATTGGGGTGGCGGTTTTGGCCTAGCGAGACTCCCTGGAGCCTCTTGGGAACAAAAACTGTTAGATCGCGGGAAAGAGACTTGGACCAGTGTGACTTTCAGCTCTTTATTTAGTTCCTAAAGTCTGTTCTAACTGCAGAGCTGTGGCAGCCTCTTTTTTAGCGGCTGCTCGCAGCTCGCAACCAATGACAGCTCTTGCGATTGGCCCGATACGGCGGGCCAATCGCAAGGCGGCAATGTGAACCAATCAAGATAGCGTTTCTGAACCAATCACCAAGCAGTATTTGCGGCCCAATCAAAAGAGGGTATTTCAAGTATGTTAATATAGAACACCCCTCCCCTCTTGGTTTAGCCCGACCTTCGTTATGTAGTCCCGTAAGTAGACGGGCTTTTTATGGTGTCTACTTGACCTGCGCAGCTCAGTTGTGTTGTTGTCTTCGGCTGGTTCAGACAGGATCGCTGTCTCTCCTGTCCTTCTCAGGAACCTCCTGGAAAGATGAGTCAGCCCTTCCGCTCCCACCAGGTCTACCCGGGCTGGTTGAGTCGGCTCTGCCGCTCCTGCCTGGTCTATGCGGGCCAGTTGAGTTGGCTTGGCTGCCTCTTCCAGAAGTGGCCTCGTGTTGGTTTTCTGCTACCAGTTTCCTTCTACTGAAGTCTCCTGCCGGTGAGTAGTTTTGGTTTCTTGATGGGCCTGCCGGTGGTGTTTGTTGTTGGTTTGTTTGTTGTTGTGTTATTAGCGGGTTTTCTCCTCCCCTTTGATTTATGTTTGGGTGATCTCCCCCCTCTCTGGTTTTGTTAAAGTCTTTTTGGTATGGTCTTTGTGTGTGTGGTTGTTCTGTGTTCCTGGTGTTGTCGGTGTTTCTTTCTATTGTTCTAGACCTTAGTTGGTCGATGTGTCTCTTCCAATTCCTCCTGTCCTCTGTTTCTAATCGATACAACCGGGGTCCCGTTATTTGGGTTATTCTAGCTGGTATCCAAAGTGGGTCTCCCGTAAGGTTTTTTACCAGATCCCCTGTTGTAAATGTGCGGCATTTACTGGAGGAGTCTGGTGGCTTTTCGGGGTTGTATATCGGGTGTAATCTGTCCAGGTGTGAGTGTAGTTTCCTGCCCATCAGGAGTTCTGCTGGGCTCTTGTTAGTCGACATGTTCGGTGTTATATGTTGTGTGGTTAGCATTTTATTGATTTTGTCTTGAATTTAACCTGTGTCTATTTATCTAATGCCTCTTTGGTATACTGAACCATGCGTTCCACCCGTCCGTTTGTAGCTGGGTGAGCGGGCACTGATAGGGCATGTCATATGCCCAGTTTGGCGAGGAATTTTTCAAATGACAGCGCTGTGAACTGTGGCCCGTTGTCCGAGACTAACAAGTCCAGTAACCCATGTTGCGAAAAGTTTTCTTAGTCTTCTGATGACGGCTTCTGTTATCATGGACTGCGTGACTGTGACCTCCAGCCAATTGGAGTAAGCGCCGACAATTATTAAAAATGTATATCCTTTTGTTTGTCCAGCAAAAACTATATGGATTCTCGACCAGGGGCCCCTAGGTGTCTCCCACTCAAGGGTAGGTGCAGGAGGGGGGGGTAGGTCTGGATTTTTGGCATTTATTGCAGGTTCCCACCCATGTCTAAATGTCTTTATCCATCCCAGGCTACCAGACGTAACTCCTGGCCAGGGATTTCATTTTGACGATACCCAAGTGTCCCTCATGTAGCATGCACAATACTTTTTTCTGCATTTTTTTTGGAATAACAACTTTATCCTCCCCCCCGCAGTATACATCCCTTCAATATCGATAGTTCAGTTTGTCAGTTTCGGAAGGGTTTAAACGTGTCTCTGTCATCGGTTTCCGGCCACCCTTTCCCGACCCAGTTTAAAATCTGTGCCAGTTGTCTGTCTCTTGCAGTCTCTTTTGCAATGTCTGACATGGTTATGGGTAGGTTTGGTAAGATCTCTATTTGTAGTGTGGACGTGGTCAGTGCCAGGTCGTCTTCCAGATCAGGTAGGGGGGGACGGCTCAGGGCGTCAGCGTGTGATATGCTCTTCCCTGGCCGGTGGATTAATTGGTAGTTATATGTGGCAAGGAACTTGGACCACCTTGTCATCCGTGGTGACAATATGTTTGGGGTGGCCTTGTTCCCTGAGAGTATGCCCAGGAGTGGCTTGCGGTTGGTAATGAGTGAGAAAGTTCTACCGTAGAGATATTCATGGAATCTCTTTATTCCAGTGATTGCTGCTAGTGCCTCTCTGTCCAACTGGCTGTAGTTTCTCTCTGCCTTGGACAACATCTTGGAGTAGAACGTGATTTGTGCTTCTCTCCCATCCGGTAGTGTGGGGCTGAGTATGGCCCCAATGCCGAATGGCGATGCGTCGCAGGACACTGTCATTGGTAGGGTTTCGCTGTATTGAATGAGTACCGATTCGGATGTCAGCAAATCTTTTATTCCTTGGAATGCAGCTTCTTCCCGTCAGCCCCAGGTCCAGATAGCTGTCTTATCAAGTAGCCTATGCAGTGGCTCCACCATTGTTGCCTTCTGCGGCAAAAAGACATTATAAATATTAATGAGTCCCAGAAATGCTTGTAGTTCTGTTTTGTTTTGTGGTCTGGGGGCTTCTTTTATAGCCTTTATTTTCTTTTTGGTGGGGTGAATTCCTTCTTTGTCTATTAGGTACCCCAGGAATTTGACTTTCTCGGTGACTAGCTGGCATTTTTCTTTTTTTACTTTGAGTCCTGCCTCTTTAAATCTTTGTAGGATTTCCCTGAGGCAGCTTTCCAATTGTTTTTTGTCCTTACGGATACCAGCACATCATCGAAGTAGGGCACCACCCCTTTGATTACCTGTAATAGATGCTCCATCAAGCTTTGGAACACCCCTGGGGCTATGCTGACTCCAAATTGCAATCTTTTGCATTTAAATGCCCCCCTGTAAGTCACAGTGGTTTGTGCCTCCACTGTTTCGGAATCGACGGGCAATTGCTGGTATGCCTGAGCCAGGTCGAGCTTCGCAAAGACTTTTCCTCTCTGCAACAAATGTAACAGATGTTGCACCACTGGAATGGGGTATGCGCTTTGCTGTAGTGCATGGTTGAGGGTGGCCTCATAGTCTCCGCAGATTCGCACGGACCCATTTGGCTTAATTGGGGTCACAATTGGAGTTTCCCACCATGCTTACTCTACTTGTTCCAGGATCCCTTGTGCGATGAGTTTATCCAATTGCTCATCGATCTTTGGTTTGAGTTTGAAGGGGACTCGTCATGCCTTTAAGTGGATTGGTGCTATGTTTGGGTTCAAATTAAATTAAATAGGGGACCCTCGGTACTTGCCTAGCTTTCCGTCAAATACGCCCTGGAAGTCCTTCATCAGGCTCTCCTCCCAGTCTGCCTCAGTGATGCTGTTTATGCCGGTCACTTCGATCCCCAGAGGTACAAACCTTTTTAGCCCCAGCAGACTTGGGCAATCCCTGTCCACTATTGTTAATGGGAGGATTTCTGAGTGATCCCTGAAGGTTATTTGAAAATGTCCGACTCCGACTACGGGGATTTTGTTCCCCTGGTAATCCTTCAAGGTCAGTCTTTGGGTCTCCAGTTCTCTTCGCTGAATGCTGGGTATTAGTCATTTTATGGTGTCCCAGGATACCATAGACAGGTATGATCTGAAGTCCACTTCCATGTTGTACTGTTGGCCTTCAATGTTGACCTGTACATGTACTTTTCGGGCATCTGTCACACTCAAATGCCCAATGGTAATCATTTGGTGGGTCTCTTCCTTCCAGTAGGGTTCGCTGGGTCTCTTATTTCTGCGTTCACAGCTCCAACGGCTCCCTGCCTGTCTGTCTCTGGTCCTGAGGGGGGGGTGTTGTCTCATCACCTAGGGCTGTAGCTCTTTTTATTTTGGCAGACCCTAGCAATGTGTCCCCATTTCTCTCAGTGCTAGCAAATAGCATCTAGGAAACAGCACTCGGAGTGGGGGTGGTTTCCTCCACACCCAGTGCATTGGAAATCCGACTTATGTTCTCTCCTTCCTTGTCTGTACCTTTCCGACTGGAGTCTATGTATTTCTTCCTCCTCGTCGTTGGTCTCAGATAAGGACTCAATGTCCTTGTGGTGCGCGGTAGTGGTGGTGGTCTTTTGGTTTCCCTCTGGCTTCCTCTCTCGGAGTTGGCTTATTTCTGTTGGTGTTTGCTGGGTCGCCACATTCATTTTCTTCATGGTTGCTGCTTACTTCTTTGTGGCTTCAGCTGCGGTGGCCTCGGCGATGGCCTTGGTGACCGTGATGTTTAGCCGGGTCAGTAATCGGCTCTGTAATGTGAGATCCCTCAGTCCTAGGACCACGCAGTCTCTCATGGCTTCATCCATATTGAGAAACTCACATGCACCGCCAATGTCCCTCAGAGCCGCTACAAATTCCCCAACACTCTCACCTTCTCTCTGATCTCTTTTATAAAATTCATGTCACCGGATAAGGTTGGAGACGCCTGGTGCAAAACGGGCTCTCAGTAGTCCGTCCAGCTCTGGCCATGCCATCTGTTTAACGTCCTGAGGTTTGGCCAATGCTTTGGCCATTTTGAACACTGTGGGTCCACAGTGTGTCAGGAACATGGCTCTCTTTCTTTTATCGGTGATCCCTTGCAGGTTGTTGTTCTCAAGGAACATGAGGAATCAGTTGATGTACGATTATTCCCAGTCCTCTGTCATGGGGTCAAATGGTATGGGTGGCGAGTTGCTGCTGGCCATCTCATCGGTTGGTCAGCGCTCGTTGCCACATGCTAGACTGGTCTCCTTTATCTCAGGATCCCACCCTTGTCACCAGTGTTAGATCGCGGGAAAGAGACTTGAGACCAGTGTGATTTTCAGCTCTTTATTTAGTTCCTAAAGTCTGTTCTAACTGTGGAGCCACAGCAGCCTCTTTTATAGCAGCTGCTCGTGGCTCACGGACAATGACAGCTCTTTAAAACTCCCGCCGATCCAATGGGCCAATCAAAAGGCAGCAATGTGAACCAATCAAAATAGCATTTCTGAACCAATCACCAAGCAATATTTGCGGCCCAATCAGAAAAGGGTATTTCAAGTATGTTAATATAGAATAAAAACAGGATTGGAGTGGTGGTTTTGGCCTAGCGAGACTCCCTGCAGCCTCTTGGGAGCAAAAATGGGGTGGGGGTGGTGGTTTTGGCCTAGTGAGACTCCCTGGAGCATCTTGGGAGCAAAAATGGGGTGAGGCAGTGCTGGACCCCCAACTCCCCTTTTGGCTCCCATGAGGCTACCCTCTACTTACCTGTTAGCCAGATGTGCCTCATGGAGACTTCTGGGAGGGGCTGGGCAGGGTTTCTAATGGGAGCCCCCCTCTCATATTAGAAACAGCTGCTGGGCAAACAGAAAAAAGCAGGATTCAACCTATACAAGCCTCTCCAAGTGTTCCTTGGGGGAAGGCATGTGGTAGAGGAAAGGCAACCGGCTAAGGCAGCAAAAGGCAAGTGGGGAGGGGGATAGGTGACTGGTGGCAGCAAAAGGCAATTGGAGGAGAAGCTGACTGGAGCTTCAGAGCTTCACTCACCCAGGAAGATCAGTAAAGGTCGGGCCATAGTGGAAGGCAGGCAGCAATGGCTGGCCTGGCGGGCAAAAGCAGTCTGCAGGCATGTCGGGCATGTGCACAATGTTGCACATGTGCTACAGGGACTGACTGTGCAGGGAGTGGAGAAGTGGGCAGAGAGGGGCGGGACCAACCAGGGGGCCATTTTCCTGGTTCTCTGAACTACCAGGAGCCCCCAATATCCAGTTTTATAGAACCAGACAGAACCGGTAGAATCCCACCCCTGGTATCAGGCATAGGTATCAATTCATGTTGTACTGGAGAAGACAATGGCAAATTTCTCCTGTATTTTTATCAAGAAAGCCACATGGATAGAGAGTATAAAATGATTATTGATAGAATGCAGATGATGAGTTCCTCTAGTCGAATAGCACTCAACATACTATCGAAAAAACCAGAGAACTTTTCAAAATACAAGTATTGTTTATGACATGTGTAGGTAAAAGCTTTTGGCATATCTAGTAGTAGTTGTCCTGAAGGCAAAGAAAATCTGAAGCTCTAAAAACCATGGGAACATGAAATATTAGAAGTAGGAACGTGAAATATAAGAAGTAGGAACATGAAAAAGTTCAAAACTGTGAAAGATGAAAGTTTTGCAGGCTGACACCCTAGGCATCAGCAAATAGAAATGGACTAGAATTTTATTCAGAAAATCATAGTGTTTACTACATAGGAAATGAACTGCAAAGGAGCCATGGTGATACAGCAAGGATATAGAACATTAGTTGTCAATAATTAAGTTATGTCTATTAGACTTTCTGGACATCCTTCTAACACTACCAGGTTTATGATCCAACCACAGTTGCAGAAGAAAAGTAGTTTGATTAATTTGAGGATAAAATTAAATTAAGTCAAACTGAATCTAAAAATATGAGCCTGGTTATAAAACTAGAAGCAAAAAAAACTACCAATAGCTTATGCTATGCTACTCTGATCTATGAAAATGCAAATGTAATAAAATGTAATAAAAGCCAAGGAACACATTGAAAAAAAAAACTGGGACTAAGATTAAATGTAAACAAGACCAAACTAAGGATGACTGCTGTTCTATATGTAAAGTGGGTGACTACAAATCTGCAAACCTGATTGGTCAAATAAAATAAGCATTGGATTGGTTCACTAGGAACCAATCCAAAGAGCTGCCAAAAAGGCAGCAAATTTAAACAACTGCCATTGGCTGCAAGCAGGCAAGCCAGCCTGTATAAAAGGCTGGCCTCGGCTTCAGCCAAGGGTTCCTATTTACTGACTAGTTAAAGAATAAAGTATTTGTTGTTGGAACCCGGTCTACATCGTGTGTTTTCCAAACAAAACACTGGCTTTGAGTGACACAGCAGATTGCTGCATGTTCTATATGTAAAGTGGATGACTCCAAATCTACAAACCTGATTGGTTAATAAAATGAACACTGGATTGGTTCACTAGGAACCAATCCAAAGAGCTGCCAAAAAGGCGGCAAATCTAAACAACTGCCATTGGCTGCAAGCAGGCAAGCCAGCCTGTATAAAAGGCTGGCCCCGGTTTCAGCCAAGTGTTCCTATTTACTGACTAGTTTACAATAAAATATTTGTTGTTGGAACCCGGTCTACCTCGTGTGTTTTCCGTACAAAACATTGGCGACGAAGATGGGATCGTCCTGAATGAAAAAACCTGCATGCAGTGATAAGAAGTCCAGATTACAACCAAGATGTCTGGAAACAACGCACCGCCCGCACCCTTCAATCCCAACGAAGAGGATTGGGATTCCTATGCTGATCGCTTCCAAATGTATTTGGAGAGCAATTAAATGGAAGACATTTCAGAGCAACGCAAGAGAGCGGTATTCCTGACGCACTGCGGGCCAACAGTTTTCAAGATGGCAAAGGCCCTTGCGAAGCCCCAGGAAGTTAAACAGCTAACGTGGACAGAATTGCAAAGAGTCCTCAAAGCACACTACGCTCCGATGGTGTCAAACTTAATAAAGCGACACAAATTTTACCGCAGAGACCAGAGAGAGGGAGAGACCGTTGCCGATTTCATCGCTGCCCTTAGACAATTAAGGGGTGAGTGTGAATTTTTGAACATTGACGAAGCAATGAGGGATCGCGTGGTGTTGGGCCTGAGAGACTCGACCACACAGAGTAAATTACTGAACAAGCCCAACATCACCATTACCGAAGCCATCGCGGAAGCCACAGCCGCTGAAGCCGCGAAAAAATCTGCCGTAGCCATGAAAAAGATGAACACACACAGCGAAGAAACATCAACCAAAGACAGGAAGCAGCCTGCCACCACAACCCACTACGAAGAGTCGGGCGAAACAATTGAATCGAGCGAAGAAGATGATGAGGTCCACCATTTACTCACGAACAGAAAAGAGCGCGAAAGAAGAAATTGGCGGGAATGCGCTGGCTGCGGAGGAAACCATCCCCGAGCCGAATGCAGATTTCTCGATGCCATCTGCCAGCATTGCAAGAAACGAGGGCACATCGAGAAGGTCTGCAGGAACAAAAAAATACTACAGCCCAACGAGACGCAGAAATTCCCCAACATGAGCTGAGCCTAAACGAGCTGAGAGAAAGTGGCAACAAGAGAAGCGAGCCAATACACACCAAACTGTCATTATACAGAGTGCTCAGACGGAAAGTGGGAAGAAAATTAAAGTCATCGTGAAAATCAAAGGAAAACACTGCAAGATGGAAGTGGACTCGGGGTCCTTCCTCTCCATGGTATCGTGGGACACAATAAGACAGCTAGTCCCAGGTATCAAACCCAAAGAATTGAAGAAGCAGCACCTAACCCTCAAGGACTATCAGGGAAACCAAATCCCTGTGGTAGGCATGGGACAATTCCGAGTCGCCTACAAACATCACGTCAAGGTGCTACCGCTGACCATAGTCGACCAAGACAGACCAAGCCTCCTGGGCATCGAATGGTTCACGCCATTGGGCATCGGGATGACCGGGGTCGATCGAGTGACTACAACCGGCTGGGAAGACGACCTCATCTGAGAATTCCAGGACGCTTTTGACGGCTCACTTGGCAAGTATCGGGGAAATCCCATTTCTTTCAATCTAAACCCCCAAATAGCCCCACGAAGAATAAAAGCCAGGCGAATTCCTTTTGCACTAAAGGCAAAAATAGAGGAACAGCTGGACAAATTAATAGCCCAAGGGGTGTTAGAACCTGTGGACCATGCCAAGTGGGAAACGCCTATTGTCACACCCATAAAACCTGACGGGTCCATTAGAATCTGTGGTGACTATAAGGCTACCCTGAACCACGCATTACAACCAAGCGCATACCCGGTGCCAGTAGTCCAGCATTTGCTTCATTCCCTGGGAAAAGGCAAAGTTTTCGCTAAACTCGACTTGGCACAAGCCTATCAACAACTCCCAGTGGACCCAGAAACAGCAGAAGCACAGACGATAGTCACCCATAAGGACGCATTCAAATGTCACCGGCTCCAATTTGGAGTAAGCGTGGCCCCTGGCATTTTCCAGAGTCTGATGGAACGCCTCCTAAATGGCATACAAGGAGTCATTCCCTATTTTGACGATGTCCTAATCTCGGCCAGAGATGAAAGTCAATTAAGGAACAGACTCAAAGAAGTATTAACTAAGTTTAGGGAATCTGGCCTCAAGGTAAAAAGAGAAAAGTGCTGTTTAATTAAGAATAGCGTCGAATTCCTGGGCTACTCAATAGACGGAGAGGGTATCCACCCCACAGACAAAAAAGTTAAAGCAATCAAAGACGCACCTGAACCAAAAAATAAAACCGAACTACAAGCATTTTTAGGACTAATTAATTTTTATAATGTGTTCCTGCCAAACAAGGCCACTATAGCAGAACCATTACACCGTCTGCTAGACAAGAAGGCAACTTGGACTTGGGGTCACAAAGAAAAAAAAGCCTTCCAAAATATTAAAAGCTTGCTAACATCAACAAACGTCCTCATCCAATTTAGCAACACACTGCCATTAAGAGTGACCTGCGACACCTCACCATACGGAGTAGGTGTCATCCTGAGCCACCAACTACCTGATGGCAGAGAAGTACCCGTCGCATATTACTCTAGGACTCTATCCAAAACCGAGCGGAATTACAGCCAATTGGACAGAGAAGCTCTAGCAATTGTCGCTGGAGTAAAACACTTCCATGTATACTTATATGAGCGGACTTTTCAAATCATAACAGACCACAAAACGCTAATGGGGATTTTGGCGGGAAACAAGCCAACACCTAATATACTGTCCCCAAGAATGACCAGATGGTCAGAGTTCCTAGCAGCTTATTCCTACACTCTGACACATTGCCCAGGGAAACAAATTTCCCATGCGGACGCTTTGAGCAGAGCACCCTTACCAGCAACCGACGAAGACCTGGCACCAGCGATGACAACGCTACAAATTGAGACTTGCCCCAATCTACCCATATCAGCTTATGATGTCGCCAGAGCCACCGCGAAAGACTCATTGACTGCCCGCGTTCTTAGCTGGGTAGGTAAAGGCTGGCCGGAGAATCAAAAAACTGAAAACTTTAAACCTTTCCGGTCCAGACAGACTGAACTTTCAATCCAAAAGGGGTGTTTGTTGTGGGTTGATCGGGTGGTAATCCCTGCCAAATTACAACCCAGGGTACTTAGGTTGTTACATGAAGGGCACCCGGGAATGGTTAAGATGAAAAGCCTTGCTAGAAGTTATGTTTGGTGGCCAGGTATTGATAAGGACATAGAGTATTGGGTAAGCTCATGCAACAAATGCCAGGCAATTAGACCGTCCCCACCAAAAGCACCCGTTAAAGACTGGGAAACCCCTCGGGGACCTTGGTCAAGAATACACATTGATTTCGTGGGTCCTACCAAGGGGCCTACCTTTCTGATTGTCGTTGATGCCTATTCGAATTGGCTTGAAGTAAAAGACAACAGAACTGTAATTAAAAAGCTGGACAACCTTTTTGCCACCCATGGCATACCGGACGTTCTTGTCTCAGATAATGGGCCACAGATAACCAGCATACAATTTGAGCAATACCTAGCCTTCCTAGGTATAAGACATGCCCTAACCGCGCCGGCTCACCCGGCTGCGAACGGCAGGGCTGAGAGAATGGTCCGGTTTACTAAAGAAGGATTAGAAAGAATGGACACTGGAGATGTCCAACAGAAAGTAAACCGTTTGCTTACACTCCAGCACATACTGCCCAGTACCATAACCAACAAGTCCCCAGCAGAATTACTTATGGGACGGAAGTTAAGATCACACCTTGATAGGTTACACCCAAATTTTACTCCTGAAAACCCCCCTGACTCCTCTACACGGTTTAGACAATTCGAAATAGGTGATTTGGTATTCGCTAAAAACTTCACCGGGGACCCGGTATGGCTACCAGGACAGATTACCCAAATCACAGGCCCCAAATCCTACTGATTAAAAATAGAGGATGGCAGGGAATGGAAGCGGCACATAGACCAGCTTCGATCCCAAATTATAGAGAGAACCACAGACTTACAAACATTCACCGACAAAACCGGTGAATTGAAAACCAAGGTGGGGGGGGAAAGGCGAGAAATAAATAAAGAACTGTTTAAAACCAAAACCAATGAAACATATGAACAAAAAGAGCAAATAAAAGACTCACTGTTTGGAGAGACTTGTGTGAAGAGCCCATCGGAAGGGGCCAGCCAGGTCAGCTTGACCTGCCCAAAGGAAACGGGAGGGAGCGGCAAAACCGCCAGCCTAAGAAACTCAGGCGGTGGTAAAATGGCTGACTCACCCTTCCAGACGGTTCCAGGGAAAAGAACGGACGACACAGCAGCCCCATCCGAACCGGTCGAAGACTTCACTAAGAATGAACCGCGCAAGTCAAGTCGAGTCCGGAAAAGCCCCGCCTACCTGCGAGACTACGTCACCACGTAGGGCTGAACTAAGAGGGGAGGGGTGTTCTATTTGTAAAGTGGGTGACTCCAAATCTGCAAACCTGATTGGTCAAATAAACTAAGCATTGGATTGGTTCACTAGGAACCAATCCAAAGAGCTGCTAAAAGGCGGCAAATTTAAACAACTGCCATTGGCTGCAAGCAGGCAAGCCAGCCTGTATAAAAGGCTGGCCTCGGCTTCAGCCAAGGGTTCCTATTTACTGACTAGTTAAAGAATAAAGTATTTGTTGTTGGAACCCGGTCTACCTCATTGTTTTTCAAAACAAAACTGCTACAGACACCAGCTATAGAAATGGGATGGAGTCTCGGTGCTGTTTGATACTCTAGGTGTGGTATCAAATGTGAAAGATGTATTTGTAACTTTTAAAATACTATGTAAAGAGTTTTATAGTATGAATAAAATATTGAACTGAACTTTAGAGACATGGTTTAAATCTCTGTTTTATCCTGAAACTCACCATAGATTATTCTGAAACATTTACTGTTATTACTGAAACTTGGCAAACTCACAGAGTTGTCAAAACATAATGGAAAACAGCTAAAAGAACAGCACACCGAGTACAGCAAGTACAAAAACTGTGACAGCAATGATAATGGAAACTCTATAGTGTTAATTAATATAGTATGCAGTTTTAGACTTTCTGATTCAAATAAGGATGTGAGAATGTGTCTGTATTTATGACAATGTCATATACAACCTGTAAGTCTCAGAAAACTTTGTATAATGCTACAAATGAATCATCTCCCCTGCTCCTATGCCATACAGATATCATATGAAAGGATAAGAAGGAAAAAAAACCCTATTTTTTTTCCCTTAGGCCAGTACAGCTGAATAAATGTTTGTTTATAACTTTGAGTAGAACATGAAAAGAATGAATGTAATACAAAAAGTATAAGACCTGGGGTGTTCACATTTCAGCCCTGATCAAAAGAGCCCAGCAGAGATTATACTACCTGAGACTTTTCAAAAAACAACAACTGAATGAAAAATGCTGGTGATCTTCTACCACTGCAGCATAGAGAGTATTCTTAACTTACTGCACCTCTCTATGGTTTGCCAATTGCCACAGGGGCAGATAGGAAAGCACTCCAGAGGGTTAACATCATTGCCCAGAAGATCATTGGTTGCCCTCTCCCCTCTTTGGAAGAGCTTCATAGCTCCTGCTGCCTTAAGCAAGTTCAAAATGTTCTCAAAGATCCATCTCATCATAAGAACCCTTTTTTTGAACTATTACCATCTGGTAGATGGTACAGGACAATAAAAACAAGCACAAATAGGCTGAAAAACAGCTTCTATCCCAGGGCAGAAGCTCTGCTGAATTCTACTGTGTAGTGCAATATTAATGCAATACCAGGGGTTTTCAGTTCAATGTACAGAATGTAAAGGATGTGTGTTTGTGTTTATTTTCATAGTCATAATGTATGCTGAAGATGTTTAATTTCATTCTATGAGGTGCAATGACAATAAAGTAAACTAAACTAAGTACAATTTGCTTGATTTTTCAGTTCTAGAATTCACAAAATAATTATGAAGATCTGGAAGTTTTTCACAGTGCATGGAAGTTTCCAACCCAAGTCCAATACCCAAAGATTGTACATTAGCCAGAAAGAAAGAAGTCAGTATCTGATGAGTATTGAAGCCATGGTCATATATGAAACCCAGAACATCCAAATTGCATCAGTAACATGGCATCCCAAGAGTACCTGCTGTGAGAGTGCCTGAAGCAACAACAGACAGGGGAAGAAGATCCAGCAGAGGAATCCTCAGTGGCTGGAAATGCCTGGACAGCACTGGTCATAATAGCACAAGAACATGCACTAAACCCTAGAAGTAGGGGGCCTACCAAGGTGCAGATTATGCAGAAAGAATTCAGAGGCAGTCCAATATATAGTTGCAGGGTGTGAGATGCAGATAAGAACCAAATACACTAAATGGCACAACCAAGTGGCTGGCCTTGTGTACAGGAACATCTTCCCAGAATATAGGCGACATAATCCGAAATCTATATGGGAGATCCCACAGAAGATTGTGGAGAATAACAAAGGTAAGATCCTGTGGTACTTCCAGATCTAGATAGACAAGTGGGTATTAGTCAGACATCTTCATGGTAGACAAAGATCAAAAAAACAATGGTGGTGATAGATACAGCAATGCAAAAATAACAACATGTAAGAAAAAGGAGTTATGCGAAGTCAGAGAAGTGTCAGGGTTTCTCCACATTGGAGAGGAAGTGGAAAGTAAAAGCCAAAGTGTTCCCAGTGGTGGTAGGAGCACTTTGGCTGTAGCTCCTAAACTGGGACTCCAACAGATCCCAGGAACAATATCAGAGCAATGTTCAGAAAAGTTCAATTGTAAGGACTTGCCTCTCTTCCCTCCTCAAGAAAGCAGAATTCTTGAAACAAGTAACATTTCAAAAGGAAACTTTTACTGGGAGATAGTGATAGCAAGAAGAGTAAGGCAGGATCTGAAATTCCCACTCAGAATCATAAGATTAAAAGTTGCAGAAATTCTTCCTCTATGTCCAGTCCAATCCATAGGTGGGAAGTTGTTGTGAGAACCTGGAGCTGAAAAGAGGATAAGAAATTATTCTCAGGTGCTGTTGTGCCAGGTCCTTCAGAGCTGAAACAAAACAGATGGCCCCAGGCCTATCCCTGCCCCTCCCTTTTCCAAGAAGGTACATCAAAGTGTCAGAAAGACCAGAAACAGGAAAATATATCTTATATAAGATCTATATAAGGAGGGAATGATCTTATATAAGATCATTCCCTCCCTGCCAGAATGGCAATGTCCCGACAGAAATCTAGGGGGATCTGACAGCAGTGCTAGGAACAACTGAGATACTTTGCAGTTCCCAGGTCTCTGGTAGAGGACCTGAAGAAAGTTAACATCCAATGCAATGCCGGCAGAATATCGTATTTCCCTGGTTGAGAAAAGGAGAGATGTGCTCTTGGAAAGCATCCCCCACCTTCGTTAATAGCGCCAGAAAGACTGGGCCATCCTATCTACAAGACAAAAGGACTTCAGCTCCAGAGAGATAGGATTAGCCGCCACTCAAGATCCAAACCAGACAAAGCCATTAAGCCATAAGAAGAATTGCCCAATTCCCTTTCAGAACACAAGCCTCTTCATTATATCACCCAACAATTTGGTTATCTGATAGCTTTTCCATAAATTAGTAATACACACAGAAAGGTAAAATAAGAAATTTAATTTTATGTTTACTTAGAAATATGGCCAAATTATTTTTGTAACCCAAAAGATATGACCAAAATTGTTCCGTCCGGAAAAACGCGAGGTAGACCAGGTACCAACAACAAGTCTTTATTTCAAATGTAGTTGCAAAATGGAACATTGGCATTTGGTTTTGCCACCCTGGGGCGGCTTCGTGGATTGGTTCCTATTGAACCAATCCCCTTTTAGGTTTTGTTAACCAATCGGAATGAAGTATTTGGAGTCTACTATTATTTATACAGAACACCCCTCCCCTCTTAGTTCAGTCCTACGTAGTGACGTAGTCGCGCAGGTAGGTGGGGCTTCTTTTGATTCGACTGGACTTGCGCAGTTCATTTCTGTCGGGGACTTCGACCGGTTCGGATGGGGTTGCTGTTTCTCCAGTCTTTCTCCATGGAACCGTCTGGAAGGGTGAGTCAGCCATTTTACTGCCGCCTGAGTTTCTTAGGCCAGTGGTTTTGCCGCTCCCTCCCGTTTCCTCTGGGCAGGTCGAGTTGGCCTGGCTGGCCCCTTCGAATGGACTCTTCTCGCAACTTTCTTCAAACAGTGAGTCTTTTATTTGCTCTTTTTGATTGTTATTGTTTTCAGAGTTTAACTTAAACGGTTCTTTATTGATTTCTCGCATTTTCCCCCCCCCTCTTTGGTTTGAATTTCGTCATGTTTTTCTATGTGTGGTTGTGTGTTTGCATTTCGTTCTATGTTTCGGGAGCGAAGCTGGTCTAAGCCGTCGTCTACTGTTAGTCAGTAGGATTTGGGGCCTGTTATTTGTGTAATTTGTCCGGGTAGCCATAATGGGTCCCCGGTAAAATTTTTAGCATAAACTAAGTCGCCTATTGCAAAAGTTCTGCATTGAGTGGAGGAGTCGGGGGGGGGGTTTCTGGTGTGAAATTTGGGTGCAATCTGTCTAGATGTGACCTTAGTTTCCTTCCCATCAGTAATACTGCTGGGGTTTTGTTGGTTGTAGTACTGGGTGTGATATGTTGGAGGGTGAGTAATTGATTTATTTTATTTTGGACATCCCCAGTGTCCATTTTTTCTAAACCCTCCTTGGTAAACCTGACCATTTTCTCTGCCCTACCGTTTGCAGCCGGGTGAGCCAGCACGGTTAGGGCATGTCTTATACCTAGGGAGGCTAGGTATAGCTCGAATTGGAGACTGGTTAATTGTGGCCCGTTGTCAGACACTAGGACGACCGGCAGGCCATGGGTTGCAAAGAGTTTGTCAAGTTGTTTTATAACGGTTTCTGTTGTCGTAGATGGCATATTTTTTACCTCCAGCCAATTAGAATATGCATCCACGACAATCAGAAACGTATGCCCCTTGGTAGGACCCGCAAAATCGATGTGGATTCGTGACCAGGGGCCTCTTGGGGTTTCCCAGTCTCTTATGGGAGCTTTTGGCAGGGACGGCCTGATTCTTTGGCATTTATTGCACGAGCTTACCCAGTATTCGATGTCCCTATCTATACCCGGCCGCCAAACGTAGCTTCTAGCAAGGCTTTTCATTTTAACTATTCCTGGGTGGCCTTCGTGAAGCATACCCAGTACTTTGGTTTGTAATTTGTTAGGAATAATTACCCGATCACCCCACAATAAACAACCTTTTTGGATTGAGAGTTCAGTTTGTCTGGTCTGGAAAGGTTTAAAGTTCTCAGTTTTTTGGTTTTCCGGCCAGCCTTTACCTACCCAGTTAAGTACGCGGGCAGTCAATGGGTCTTTTGCGGTGGCTCTGGCGACATCATTCGCAGATATGGGTAGATCGGGGCAAGTCTCTATTTGTAATGCTGTCATCGTTGGTGCCGGGTCTTCCTCTGTTGATGGCAATGGTGCTCTGCTCAAAGCGTCTGAATGGGAAATTTGTTTCCCTGGGCGATGTGTCAGAGTATAGGAATAGACTGCCAGGAACTCTGACCATCTAGTCATTCATGGGGACAGAATATTCAGTGTAGGTTTGTTTCCCGCCAAAATTACTAATAGCGGTTTGTGATCTGTTACAATTTGAAAAGTTCTTCCATATAGGTATTCGTGGAAGCATCTCACTCCGGCGACAATTGCTAGAGCTTCTCTGTCCAACTGGCTGTAATTACGCTCGGCTTTGGACAGATTCTTAGAATAATATGCGACGGGTGCCTCTCTCCCATCAGGCAATTGGTGGCTCAGGATGGCACCGACTCCGAATGGCGAGGCGTCGCAGGTCACCGTCAATGGCAGTGTATTGCTAAACTGGATAAGAATGGTGTTTGATGTTAATAAGACTTTTATTCCTTGGAAAGCTTTTTTTTCTCTAAGCCCCCATGTCCAAATTGTTTTCTTGTCCAGTAATTGATGCAATGGTTCCGCTATTGTGGCTTTTTGGGGTAGAAACACATTATAAAAGTTTATCAGTCCCAAAAATGCCTGCAGCTCACTTTTATTCTTTGGTTCTGGTGCGTCTTTTATAGCTCTTACTTTTTTTTGGGTGGGGTGTATGCCCTCTCCATCAATTAAATATCCTAAAAACTCGACGCGATCAGTCATTAGGCAGCACTTTTCTTTTTTACTTTAAGGCCAGATTCTCTGAATTTATTTAGGACCTCTTTGAGTCTTTTCTTTAGTTGTGTTGCATCTTTGGCTGAAATTAGGATGTCATCAAAGTATGGCACGACCCCTCTTATGCCATTTAACAGGCGTTCCATGAGGCTCTGGAAAATGCCTGGGGCTACGCTTACTCCAAATTGGAGTCTGTTACATTTGAATGCCCCTTTGTGAGTCACTATTGTTTGTGCTTCCGCCGTTAAGGGGCCTACTGGGAGCTGTTGGTACGCCTGTGCCAGGTCTAGTTTGGCGAAAACCTTTCCTCCCCCAAGAGAGTGCAGTAGGTGTTGCACAACTGGCACCGGGTACGCGCTCTGTTGCAACGCGTGGTTCAGGGTAGCCTTGTAGTTGCCACAGATTCGAACCGACCCGTCTGGCTTAATTGGGGTCATAATTGGTGTTTCCCATTTAGCGTGGTCGACCGGTTCTAAAACCCCTTGATCTATCAATTTATTTAGTTGTTCCTCTATTTTTTCTTTTAAAGCAAAAGGAACGCGTCTGGCCTTTAGTCTTTTAGGGGTTATCTGTGGGTCTAGACTAAATGAAATGGGGGTTCCCCAATACCAGCCTAGGGAGCCGTCGAAGACGTCCTGGAATTCTCAGATCAGGTCTTCTTCCCAGTCAGTTGCAGCCACCCGGTCTACTCCGGTCATCCCGATGACCAATGGTGCGAACCATTCGATACCCTGGAGGCTTGGTCGATCTCGGTCAACTATTGTTAATGGTAGCATTGCGACATGTTGCCTGTAAGCAATTCGAAAATGTCCCAGGCCGATTACAGGAATTCGGTTTCCCTGATAATCTTTGAGGGTCAGTTTTTGTCTCTGGAGATCCTTAATTTTGATGTCAGGAATTAGTTTTTTGAGGGTGTCCCACGACACCATGGATCGGAACGATCTAGAATCAACTTTCATCTTGCAGGGGCTGTCTTCAATTTTTACAACTATTTTTACTTTCTTCCCGCTTTCCGTCTGAGCGCTTCCGATAGTAAAAATTTGGTATGCTTTCTCCCGGTTAGTGGCTTGCCTGTTTCGCTGCCACTTTCTCTCGGAGAGTCTTGGCTCAGGCTTTGCTGGGGAGTCGTTTCGTCTCTTTGGGCTGTAATTTTTTTGTTTCTGCAGACTTTCTCGATATGCCCCCTTTTCTTGCATGCTCTGCAAATGGCATCGAGGAATCTGCAATCAGCTCGGGGATGGTTTCCCCCGCAGCCAGCACATTCCCGCCGATTTCTATTTTCGCACCCTTTCTTGTTAGTGTATAGGCGATGGATTTCGTCGTCTTCCTCCCCAGATTCTGACATCTCTTCGAGATCTTCATAATGAGTGGTTGTGGGAGGTTGTTTTTTTCCTCTGGCCGGGCTTTTTTCATCGTTACTTGCATTCATTTGTTTCATCTTATCTGCCGATTTTTTGGCGGCTTCAGCAGCCGATGCTTCTGCAATAGCTTCGGCTACTGATATGTTGGGTTTGTTCAGTAGCTTGCTCTGTATGGTTGAGTCTCTTAACCGCAATATCACTCGATCCTGCATTGCTTCATCTAAGTTAAGAAATTCGCACGCTCCCCCTATTTGGCGTAGTGCGGTTACAAAATCAGCGATGGTTTCGCCTTCTTTCTGGTTTCTCTGATAAAACTCATGCCGCTTTATCAAGTTTGACACCACTGGTGCATAGTAGGCCTTTCATGTTCTTTGGTGCTCGGTCCAAGTCAGTTGTTTGACATCTCGGGGCTTTGCCAAAGCCTTGGCCATTTTAAAAATCGCGGGCCCACAGTGTGTCAAGAGGACGGCTCTTTTTCGTTGGTCTGAGATTTCCTCCATCTCATTGCTCTCTAGGTACATCTGGAAACAGTCTACGTAAGATTCCCAATCTTCTTCATTGGGGTTGAAGGGTGCGGGCGGCGCATTGTTTCCGGCCATTTCTCTTTGTCTGGCTTGTCTGTCACTGCGTGCTCCGTCTCGCGTTTTGGACGATCCCACCCTCGTCGCCAGTGTTCCATCCGGAAAAACACGAGGTAGACCGGGTTCTAACAACAAGTCTTTATTTCAAATGTAGTTGCAAAACGGAACATTGGCTCAAGCCGCGACAGCCCTTTTATATGTTTCTGTCTGCTGGGTTGTAGCCAATGACAAGCATTTGGTTTTGCCGCCCTGGGGCGGCTTCGTGGATTGGTTCCTATTGAACCAATACCCTTTTAGGTTTTGTTAACCAATCGGAATGAAGTATTTGGAGTCTACTATTATTTATACAGAACAAAAATAAACACTTTTAATAGTTATATGCTAATATTATTGATTATGACTGAAAATTAATTCATTAAATTATGATGCCGAGAAATGAGACATCTTGTAGAAACAATAATGATCACATATAATTGATATATTAAATTATTGTTTCAATAAAAGTTATAATCATATCTTATAATTTAAAAATGTGGTAGTTTATGCCTCCCTCCCTCCCTTCCTCCCCCCCCCACACACATACAGCTAGTTGACATTTAGGAAATGAATTGACTGGGTGGATGAGTTAAAATTATAGAACTAGGCAAATGTAGCATTAAACTCCACTTAAAAATAAGATTATTTCCTGCTTTCTATGTGCGACACAGTAATGAAAGTATCCAGCCACTGATTTATTGAACAGTATGAAGTTGCACAGTGCTGGATATATTATATAAGGGTTGAATGAAAAGTAATGCCTTGCATGTTATAGCATCAACAGATAGCAGTACAAATATGCTAAAAGATCTGACACACTCTTCAGCATCTGTTCTCTTGATCAGGAATCTTATAATTCAAACAATCTTGTTGGGACATATGTATAGTTGGCACAATTGCCTCAACAGATCTTCAGTATCATAGAAAGTCCCCCATGAAACACCCAATGTCTCTGCAGTACCACCCAATGTCCTTGGAAAACCACCAAGAGAGGAGGTTGATTATTTCTGTGCTTCTTAATCTTATTATAGAGTGCCAGTTTCTCTGTATAATGAAGTAAGCAACTTAGCAAGCATATAAATATGAGTGTGTTCAAAATTCCCTCTTGCTTTTAGGGACCCATTTTTATTCAGCTGATTGAATACTTATAATTTGTCATAAGGGACTCTTTCTTTATTTTACCAAGCCAAGCCTGAAAACCAAAGCAAAACAGATATTTCACTTTAGTTGGTAGTTGCTATGAGAAAAGGTTGTGATACTGAAGCCTTCATTCAGTATTTTGTCAGTGTCCTTTGATCAACTCACCATGATTAAATTGCTGAAGAGTCCTTCCAAATGCAATTCATGGCTAAATGCAGGTTATTAATGGTGATGGCTATTGACATGACAAATATGTATTAATGGGCTGAAATATGTAAAGATGTTGAACTGGGAAATTTTGATTAATAATAAAATGGATGACCTGTGACAGGAAAAGTTGATTTTCATATGAGAATCAATAATTAATTATAATATAATTAATTAACTAATGATAATTAAGGGCAATTGTCAGACCACTCAAAGGGAAATTGTTGTCAAGCTCAGTATTTCACAAGAATATTTAGGTCACATTATTGATGGAAAGTGGAAATTAGTTGGAATCCTAGCATGGTAAAATAAAAGACTCAAGTGTCATATTCTGAATGGATCAAGATGGTACATAAGAAAGTTAATATTACAGATCCTAGAAGTATTAGAAAAAAGTATTAAGTGGATATTTTTTTTCCTGTATGAATTTAAATGTGACTTTGATGAGACAAGCATTTATTGCCTTAATGGACAATCTGTATTATTGGGATCAGAAGAAGTGTAGCTATTCAGATATTCCTAGATTCTTCATTTGAATCTAGTGGCTACTTTTTGGAGTCACCAAAGAAATGAAAGAGTTAGAAGTGATGGTTCTTTTTATTTAAAAAAAAACTTTATTAAGTTTCAGCAAAAAATAAAATACAGGAAGACAGAAATAGAAAGAAATAGAAAGAAAAACGAGGAAAGAAACAAGGTTAGAAGTGCAAAAAAGAAAAAAATAAAGAAAAAAATAGTGATTCCCAACTTTCTTCTACTGCACATACCTACAAATCTAAAATATGTTAACCTTTTGCTTGAAGATTAACAATAGTATGGACTATTTCTACAAATATAAGCAGTATTAATTGTCACATTCCAAAATTAAAGTTTTGTATCTTTCAGTTTTAAGCAAAAAAATACAAAAATGGTTTTTCGGTAGCTAGATAAAGTATTTTGTTTAATCAAAATAGTCAATTTTGCCATCTCAACTAACTCCATGAATTTCACCATCCATTTCTTCTTTGTGGGCATCTGCAAGTCCTTCCATCTCTATGTAATGAAACATCTTATTTCTGTTATCATGTGTCACAATAAATATCCTATATTCTTTTTCAAGATGTTTATTCACAAAAACTAAAAATAAAAAAACCCTCTGGTTTTAATTCTACATCTGTTCCAACAATTCTCTGAATTAAAGTATTGTACCTGATCCCGATATTTCTCAGCTTTCTTACATAATCATCAAAATAATGTAAAATACCTTTATGCTTTTCCAGTGTATGTTTGACAGACCCTTATAAATCTTTGATAAGTTAAATACCAAAAATACATTGTCCCATAAAAATTCTCTTTCAAGGTATAATTCAATGCAAATTTGCATCTTTATTTCACGTATTTTCCTATTGATCAAATATATTACATCAAAAAAAATTGTGCATTTAATCATACAGTCTACATACAATTTATACATCTTAGCAATACTGTGCCAGTCATTTGTACACAAATCTAATTCAAAAACTGTTTTCTGATTGTAAAATCAAGTCAGAGGGTCTGCACAGGTCAACCAAATTTGTTCGTGGTGGAAGTACTACGATGTGTTGATTTTGCTCCTGTATTTAAGATAAATTATCACAAGGTACTTCATAAGCTCAGCCCTCTAGAAATTTCTTGCTCATTCCTCCAGGGACATGATCTTCTTTCATGATATTTAACATCTGGGTAAGAAGCGATTGGCTAATTGCCATCTGTCAGGTTTATGGCTTGGAAGAGAAATCAGTCAAAGAAGAAATCAAATAATGGTCAGGCTAAAGAATGGATAAATCAGCAAGTCAGTTCATTAAGCAAAAATAATATACAGAGTATCTGAAAACAAGTAATAGAATGAATATATATATATATATATATATATATATATATATAT
>BLBF01000039.1:34019958-34031162 GCA_015471245.1 Laticauda colubrina | reverse complement strand
TCAGGGATATTCAGTTAGCAAAGTCCATGTAGAATATCCTATTGTCAGTTCACATAAATCAGTCCTTTCTTGTCTCTCCCGTTCGAGCAATGCAGTCTTGCTTCCAAGCAGTAATCAGGGATCATCAAAGCCAGAGAGAGAGCAAGCTGTAGCCTTGCTACTTTTATGTGGTTTTCATAACCACACCCACAATTGCCATTTTACATTTAAAGCTGCATACATTAACTATGATTCATAGTTAGTATTTCACCTAAAACAGTTAGGGTGAACAATGTTATCCCTAACAGTTGGCCTTCGATGTTGATTTGCACATGTACCTTTCAGGCATAGGTTGCGCTCGAATGCCCAATGGTTATTGTTTGGTGTGTCTCTTCCTTCCGGTAGGTTTCATTGAGCCATTTGCTTCTGTTTTCTAGGCTCCAATGGCTCCTTGCCTGTCTTTCTCTCGTTCTGGAGGGAGTGCTGTCTCTTCGTCTGGGGCTGTATCTCTTTCGGTTTCGGCAGACCCTTGCTATTTGTATATGCTGACAAATTGCATTGAGGAAACGGCACTCGGAACGGGGGTGGTCTCCTCTGCACCCGGTACACTGGAACCCCGACTTACATTCTCTCCTCTCCTGTCTGTTTCATTCCAATGAAGTCTGTGTGTTACTTCTTCCTCGTCGTTGGTCTCGGACAAGGACTCAATGTCCTCATGGTGCATGGTGGTGCGTGGTGGTGGTGGTGGTCTTGTGGGTGCCCTCTGGTTTCTTCTCCTGGGGTTGGCTTGTCTCTGCCGGTGTTTCCTGGGTTGCCGTATTCATTAGCTGCATTGTGGCTGCTGATTTTTTGCAGCTTTGGCTGCAGTGGCCTCAGCGGTGGCCTCAGTGGCTGTGATGTTTGGTCGGGTCAGCAGTCGGCTTAGCAAGGTGAGGTCTCTCAGTCCTAGGACCATGCGGTCTCTCATGGCTTCATCCATGTTGAGGAATTCGCATGCCCCTCCAATGTCCCTTAGAGCCGCTACAAAATTCCCAATGCTTTCACCTTCTTTCTGGTCCCGTTTATAGAATTCATGTCTCTGGATAAGGTTGGAGATGGTCGGTGCATAATGGGCACTCAGTATTCTGTCCAAATCTGGCCAGGCCATTTGTTTTATGTCTTGAGGTTTAGCCAATGCTTTGGCCATCTTGAACACAGTGGGCCCACAGTGTGTCAGGAACATAGCTCCCTTCCTGTTGTCTGAGATCCCCTGTAACTTATTGCTCTTGAGGAACATGAGGAATCTGTCAATGTACGATTCCCAGTCCTCTGTCGCTGGGTTGAATGGTGCGGGTGGTGAGTTGCTGCCAGCCATTTCATCTTCGCTCGGTTCTCCTCGCCACGTGCTCAACTGGTCTCCTTTGTCTCAGTATCCAACCTTCGTCGCCAGTGTCATGTCACCAGTGTCAACATTTGTCACCATGTCACGGGAAAAAGAGACTCGAGATCAGTGTGACTCTCAGCTCTTTATTTAGTTCCTGAAATCTGTCTGACTGTGGAGCCACAGCAGCCTCTTTTATACTGGCTGCTCGTGGCTCGCAGCCAATGACGGCTCCTTGAATCTCCTGCCACTCAGGCAGACCAATCACAGGGTGGCAATTGCAGACCAATCACAGTAGCATTGAAGAACCAATCACAGTGTAGTATTGGTGGACCAATCAGGAAGCGATATTACAAGTATGCTAATATAGAACAGTTAACATATTAGAAACGGCAGATCGGGCATTCATTCCCCAACCAAGATAATGTGTCACTCCAGGAAATAAACTGGTAGACTCTTTGAAGCCTGACATTATGATGATTGCAGTGTCCCAGGGTCATGTAATCCCATTTTGCAACCTTCTGACAAGCAATGGGGAATCCAGATGTGCTTAACAACTATGCTACCAATTTCACAACTGAAGTGATTCATTTAACAATTGAGGCAAGGAAGGTTGTAAAAATGGGGCAAAATTACTTAACAAATGTCTCACTTAGCAACAGAAATCTTGGGCTTATTTTTGGTCTGAAGTTGAGGACTACCTGTATATCAATTATAACTTCCTTTGTCCTTAGAACATAACTGGTCTATAAAGTGAATGGTTTTCTGTAAATAATTTTCAAACCCTTCTCAAAAAATACACTTGAATTTAGCCATCTTCTTAGCTCCCTCTTATGGTCAAAGAATATAGATTTATAAAGTAATTGTTAGTTCCTGGCCAATCAGAGTTCATAAAAATCAGAAGGTTTCAGTCACCCACAACACAACTTTCCATCCTTATGTTTCTCCATCAAAGTTTTAAAAAAGAAGCTCCAGGTTTCTTATTTTAGCTTGCCTCCACCAACAAGTTGCAATATTTCAAGGGCTGCCACAGAGAGGAGGGGGTTAAGCTATTTTCCAATGGACCCAAAGGCCTGACAAGGAATAATGGATGGAGAGTTTCAACTTGGAAATGAGAAATTTTCTGACAGTGAGAACAACCAACCAATGGACCATCTTGCCCTCTGAAGTTGTGGGAGCTTCATCATTGAGACTTTCAAGAAGAGATTGGAGTGCCATTTGTCAGAAATAGTGTATGGGGGTTAGACTAGATGGTCTACATGGATGGGGGTTAGACTAGATGGCCTACAAGGTCCCTTTCAACTCTGTTATTCTATTCCAATCTCTTCCTTTTTGTTTAGCAATGAAGAAGTCTCAAATATAACACAGAACTTCAAAAAGAAATAATAAAGTGTGTATGGAAAGAAATACAAATAATATTTCAGCTAATACAGATAATACTCCCATAAATTGATTAAGAAATGAAAGGCATGACTCATTGCCTGTTTGGAAAATAAATTCCAAACTGACTGCTTTTCCAACAATGAAGTGAATTGTAGCCCCTCACTTCCTAGATGAATAGCTCACAGGCTGCTCTATGGCCTGTGAAGCTTTCAGTACATCCCTGCTGTATGGAGGGTCTTGTGGGATGATTTTAGGAGAGTCTCCCTTAGCTTGGAGAACCATAGAAACTAAACAAATACCTGTTTCTACTGTTAGTAAGTTGAAAAAATAATAATCCAGAGAGATAAACCTCCCTGGGCTTGTCTCTGTAGGCCAGTGGTGCATTTCAAAATGGTTTACCACCAGTTCGGTCAGCATGGCTTGGTGGGTGCACTTCATGTGCGCACAAATAGTTTGCACACACACGTGTGCCAAACACACACTTTGCGCAGGCGCAGAATCTTTTTGAATCACCTCCTGAAATCCTGCACTCTCCCTGTGATAACCCAGGGCATGGCACAAAAGCAACAAAGTCACAAAAATAGGTAAAGTCCCTTTAATACTTCGAGTTATCCTCGGCTGGGGATCAAACTCTTCCAAAAACATTCTGCAAAGGGAAGAAATACAGTCCGAACCCAAACAACAGATAAATTAGAAATAAAAAAAAACTAATAACACAAACCAAGCTGAAGTAATTAACATGACAGCCAGGATAATAAATTGCAGACTTCCAAAAGATAACAAAGCACACACAGTTGGAAGGGCACCAAAGTCCAGATAAGTCTCGACAAAGATAATGCACGCTTTGCTTCCAGCAAGGTGCTGTGTGCCTTATAACCTGTTCTCCCAGCTGCAATTAATGAAAATTAATGTCTTATATCCTGTTCTCCCAGCTGCAACTAATGAAAGGGATCAGGGCTTTTATCTCTCCCGTAAGCCGAGTTGCTCCCTTCTCTATTCTTCCCTGCATGCCCGAGGATGAAGAGGGGATGGCCCTGGGTCTTCCTCTGAATGCCCAGCCAGACTGCCCTTCCCACGTTTCTTCCAGAGCCACCAGAGCCACACTCCCTCTCCCTGTCAGCTCCTCAATCTCCCCCTCAGAATCAGACTCCAAAAAGGGTATGACACACCCTTTTGCTTCAGCAGCTGATGTGCAGCAATCTGCTGTGTCACTCAAAGCAGCTGTACTTCAAAAGCAGGACATAAAAGTCATTACATGAGCCCTGGTGGATGGGTGGACGCAACAGCAGCTCCTCAGAGAGAACCGGTTGGGTCTCTGCTGATGTTTGGTGCTACTGGTACACCAGAACCAGGTCAAACCAGTAGAATACCACCACTGCTGTAGGCCATGTTATTAGGAAGTCAAATGCAGCTTACATGTCTATTGAGAAACAGGGTACTTTTACTGCCATATTGTGTACATAAAGTTAAATAGAGTTGGAGTGGACTGTTTTGGCTCTGACCCAATTGATTTGTTCTTTTATTTTATTTTTATTAACCACATTTGTAAGGCTACCAAAATTCACACATGGTGACTCTACAAAATTAAATTTCCACAATGTAAAAACCCATATCCCTCCAATGATGACAATAATCATAATCAAACATTCGATCAGCTTTATGTGTTCGTAGGCTAACCACATTCAAGTTACTGTTGTTTCGTGGATAGAAGCACTAATGATGCATAATGATTTTCTGGCTGATAAACTAAGTGAAAGGTAGTTTACATTATGCCAACATTTCCCTCAGGGTTTACATCAATATAGTTATTACAGAGAGGTGATCATGAATTGTTCTGAAAATAGAAGGTGTTTTAATTTTTCTTATTGACCTATATCAACGTAAGCATAGAGGTTGTTTTTTTTTCACCCTCTAGGTCAACTTTTTATGTACAAATATTTCTTGTTTCCTGTATACTTTGACATTCGACATATGCTATTATGGTTTTGAAATTAATACTTTTCAGTAATTCACAGATGTGAATTATCAGCAGTCACTTTATTGTATCTGAGAAGAGTTATTAAAGTTCATAGTCCAGAGGCCATGATGGAGAAAGAAGCCAAGAGCACTGACTATTTGTCATTATCAGTAATCTCTCAATAGGGATTATACTTTTCTCCATATTGCTGCCATCTGTTTGACTCACCCTGCTGGGCCAGAGAGATAGAGAATCGGGAAGGAAGGAAAGAAGGAAGGAAGGAAGGAAGGAAGGAAGGGAGGGAGGGAGGGAGGGAGGGAGGGAGGGCCTGAGCTTTTTACTAAATTATAATGTAGATATCACCAAAAACCAAAATAAAAAAAAGCAAAACAACAAAACAAATGAATTTCTGAAAAGATAAATTTGAAATTCTTTTAAAACATATTTTTATTATTCATGCATTAAGAATATTTTTGGTGCTCAGAAGTTAAAGCAATGCAATTGTATATTTCATTTGATAAAGATGATTTGCTAACTTTTATAAATTTTGCAGTTCTCTATTGTCTTCTTCAATCTTCAGACAGTGCTTACAGTGTCAGTTTTCATGTGTTTATGCCAGTTTTCCCAAATTAAATTAAAATAAAGTCTTCTCAGTGTTAATTAGCTTTAAAATTATTCCTAAGTATTTTAAAATTCTCCATACTTGAGTATTTCATGCATACAAAATAAGATGAGCCAAGAGGAAGCATATGGTGTTTTGGACATGCAGGTCAAAATGTCACTCTGAACATTCTATAGCACATAATTGGAAGGAAAAGACTTCCTAGCAATTTGAAGATTATAAAAGAGCAGTTCTATAGATATAATTTGTGAATATGATCGACATATGGGTTCTTAAACACTTGTATCAATGGGAAGTGGGTTTTTATTAAAATTCCTCCACTGGTCTGAAAAATACTCCACTTATCCAAAAATACAAGAAGAAATTCAGATTTCTATTTAATTTAGAAGTAGAAGACCTATACAAAATTACTGATCTTTACAATGTTGTACAGATACTTTAAAAACTCATATACATGAGATATTTTAAAAACACAATAAATTAAAATTCTATTCAAAGTTAGGAACTTCTTATTTTAACTTCCTTCAAAATGGACAGAGTTCCGTATGATTTTATCTCTTGTTTTGTTTCAAACTTTACTGTAGTTATTTTTAAAGGGGAATTTGTAATCATGGATTTTCATGATATTCATATTCTCTTCTTTACCACTAGTGAGCTTTTTTACACATTTAGAATTTACAATTGCCGGACCATTTTTGATTTCTGCACATGAGATGAGCTAATGATGCAGGAATACATTAGTTGACATTCTTGGATATATATACTTTTTCAAAGTTAATTCATATGCCACTTATGATAGCATAATTTTCTCTTTTTCTCCAAGTGCTAGGTTAAAAGAACATTTTATGAAATCATTGTACATTGCTATCCCAATTATATTCAAGAGATTGCACAGAACATTTTAATACTTCAACATAATTAATTCATGTGAGCATTTCCTGAGAGAATTTGTTCTCTCTGATATGAAAAACATGTGCAAGATCATATTGACTGGGTAATTTATTTTGAGGTTTACAAGTCTATATATATAGTTATAGCATTTGCTTCATATATACCCTTTCTCTGTGTGTATATGTGTGTGTGTGTGTACGTATATGTATATATATGCATGTGTGTATTATATACCATAACATCAGAAGTGGTATTCAGCAGGTTCTGACCCATTCTGGAGAACTGATAGCAGAAATTCTGAGTAGTTCGGAGAACCGACAAATACCACCTCTAACTGGCCCGCCCTCATCTATTCTCTGCCTCCCGAGTCCCAGCTGATCTTCTGGATCTTCTTTTGTTGCCCTGCACAGGAGAACAGAGCTGGAAAGCAAGTTAGCGAGGGGGAGAGGGAATGGGGATTTTCCAGTATCCTTCCCCTGCCAGGCCCACCAAGCCACGCCCACCAAGGCACACCATGCCTACAGAACCAGTAGTAAAAAAAATTGAATCCCACCACTGCATAATAAGTATGTATGTATGTACACACATACATCCATAAATAGGTAGTCCTCAATTTATGAACACAATTAACTTACAACCACAATTTTGCCCCATTCTATGACCATTTTTGGTACAATTGTTATGTAAATTGCTGTAGTTGTGTAGTTAGTGACACAGTTGTCAAGTTAATCTGGCTTCTCTGTTGACTTTGCTTGTCAGAAGACCACAAAAGGAGATCATATGAGCCCAGGACACTGCAGCCATCATAAATATGAGTCAATTACCAAGTGTCTGAATTTTAATAATGTCACACACACACACACACAGACACAAACACACAGTATATACATGAGAAAAAAATATCAAAAAAATGCAAACATAATGTTGTGATTTGCGGTATCTGCTATCCCGCATCAGATGGGCGTCTCATGATAGGGAGTGAAGGAGAGAGAAACGACAGGAGACGAAGTTCCTCACGATGAGTGCGCCCAGAATGGCTGGGTACACGCTCTTTTATTATGCTCATTCAAAAGGGGGTGATTGTTTATTCAGAACCTAGGTTAAGCCCAGGTCAGACGGAATGTACAGATTTAACAATGGCTCAAACAAAAGCAAGATATCAGGACAGACAGGATGGCAAGATTTATATTTGATCAGGATATTACTTCTTCACAAAGCTGCATGCCAGACAATGTAATCCCAAGTGAATAAACCATTTCTGCAAATGTTTGACTCCTTGTCTCTGTACGTGCCCTGTAAAAGGTCACTGAGAAGACAGAAGCTTAATGATTACACGTGAAATGATACAATGTTGCAATGTCTGGATGATACATAGTTGCATTGATACACAGTTGCAAACACATAAATGATACATAGTTACAACAGTGATTCCTCACAACAACCATTAAAATAGCATTGTTAGGAGCCTCTGTGGCACAATGGTTAGAGTGCTGTACTGCAGGCTATTTCTGCTGACTGCCAGCTGCCTACAATTTGGCAATTCAAATCCCACCAGGCTCAAGGTTGATTCAGCCTTCCATCCTTCCAAGGTGGGTAAAATGAGGATCCAGATCGTTGGGGGGCCCTAGGCTGACTCTGTAAAACCATTTAGAGAGGGTTGTAAAGCACTATAAAGTGATATATAAGTCTAAGTGCTATTGTTATTGCACTTTTGGTTTCTTTAGCCATTCCATGTGATGCATAACTTCCTCAGCATTTTGGCCGTTCAGCTTCTGTAGCATATTTCAGAATATTTTCTTTGTGGATGCACTTCACTATATGCTGCTAAATATCCAGATGGCTTTATCATTGCAAAATATTAGCTATTACCCAACCTGGGAATTGTAATCTTTTTAATGCGTCTGAAAAGTGTGTGCTAATTATACATTTTAAAATATTATTGGAGAAATATATTAAAAGCATATTGCAAGAGTGTCATTAGAGGGAAAGGTGAACCATTCCTTTAATATATCTGGCTCACTAAGTTGATGAAATGGTGTAGAAGGTGAAGTTGTATTTTTATCTTTGTGGCAACTTAACTCTTTTCATGTATATACAGTATGTGGTAGAGCTGCCATTTAGTTTCAAACATGTAATTCAATTCAATGATGCTTTGAGCAAATTACACTCGGAAATCAAAATGGGGACCTATTTTGAAGTAACAAATTGAACTGGTGATTCTGAAGAGCTTCAGAATTTTCCAAAGCATTTCATCATCTTTCTGCTACTTCTGAGATTCTAACAGACAATATATAATGTTGCTGTGACATTTTAACTGGGTTAGTTGAAAAGTATGATGGGCTATCGGATACTGAAAAAAGCAGCTAGCCAAAGCAATTTATCACCTCATTAAATTCTCTGCCTATATTTACTTCACTGGCAATAATTTTTCTTCATAAGCTGTAATTTAGCTGTGTTTTTTTTCTTTGTGCTAATAATTACAGTTACTGAACTTTTTTTATACTATTGGTTTGCTGCTGGTCCTGTCAAAATATATCCATGATAAATCCAGTGATCAACTTTTAGAGTTTTAAAAACTGTTTTTTTTAAAAAAAAAATCTCTTGGTGGATCAGATTAAATTTCTTAAGAGTGTCTACCTAACACATTCCTGCCCTGGCGCAAACATCTAATGTTCTAAAAAGAAGGATGAATTAATAAGGCTATAAATATCATTTACTCTGTGAATTGTGTTGATAATTTCTTGTTTTCCCTCCCTAATATTGTCTATTGCCAATAATCCATAACTCTGACAAACCATAATTTGACACAAATTATGGAATCCTTTCCAGGATGGAACAAGCTTGCCAATCAAATACAGTGATACCTTGGTACTCAACTGTTTTGAAACTCATCAAATTTGGTACTCAACACATTTGAGTACTTAACCAAGTTTTGTTAACATTAACATAGTTTTAAACTTAACATAGTTTTGTTTCTATTACTTTCATTTCCTCAATGTACCTATTCATAATTCTAAAGCCATGATTAAGTAATCTTAGAGAAATGTGAGCATAATCTTGGAGAAGGAATGCAAGGACAAATACATAAAGATTAGGTTAGCTCTGAAAAGTGAAAAGGAAATCAGAAGAAATTTAGAAATGACCTCCCTTGGATTCTCTTTAGTATAAGAGACAAACTCAGTCAACCTTTCAGATTCTGTTATTATGCCCTGCAGCAATAAAAATAGAATTCCAGTAGTCCTTATGAAGTCTTACCTGGCCTGATTTACTTTGAAAAGCTGGCAATAATCTTGTAGGTTTTGTTTGTCCTTCTTAACTGTCTGGCTGAGAAAAGTGTCAGTCACATACCTCAGAAATTTTGTAGAGGAATCATACTTTTCAGTATTTGTTGTTCAACAGATATTTATCCTGTCAAAGTCTCTTTTAAATATTCATTTTTTTTTACTTCATTAAAAGATATGGACTTCATTTTTTAAAAGTATTATCTACATCTCATTAACTGACTGGGCAGTAAGCAAGAGATACAACAGCAGGTTTGCCATCACTCATTTGACAATATTATTTAGTCACTTTGAATCGCATTGCTAATCATTTAAACTCTTTCTATCTTGCACTGTGAAAATCCAACTTTAGCTTCCATGGAGTGTCACAGGGAATACAATTCCCTACACCAGGGGTGTCAAGCTCTATTTCATTGAGGACCGCATCAGGGTTGTGTTTGACTTCAAGGGCCAGGGTGGGCGTGGCCATCTTTACGTCACTCGTGTTGAGGGCACCTATGGTGGCCCAAATGATCTGCCAACAAAAATGTAGCTCTGGTGGGCCGTGATTGCTTTTTTTCCGGGTCCTGTTTTCAGTTACATGCGGCCCTCCCAGGTTCCATTTTTTGGCAGACGTACTGCCAAATACAATACAAGCTCCCTATGGGCCGGCTCCAGCTCCCAGGCTTTGAGTTTGACACTCTTGCCCTACACTGTTCTGATCTTTGTAAATGTAGATATATCAAAATATCTGATTTTTTTTTCCCCACAAGGCTTTCAAGGCTGCTTTAACAGGTGCTGGTCTGTTGCATATTTCCTGATTGCTTGCTCTTTTACTATTGAAGCAATCTCTCTCACTTCACTATCTTCATTGTCAATTAAAGGCTAGTTGTTGAACCTGTTGTCATTAATTTGGTGTTATTTGTATTTAATTTTAGTCTCATTTTTTTTTTCTACTGTATTTCTTGATGTTTATTATTGCTCATTTCCTTTTCAACCTGCATCTAGTCTATTTCACAATGTACTGTGGCTTCCTGAACTGTATATTTGTTTTTTCATTAGAACTGTCAGATGTCCTGGGATTTTCATTTTTCTGAGCACATTCCACAGCTTCACCTGATTGACACAATCAAAAGGTTTTTTTTAAAAAAAAATAATCAATAACCCACATACTGATTCTTTTTGGTATTCTGTGCACCCAGAGTTCATCAGCAGCAATATTTCATGTTCCTCTATCATTTTCTTGATAAATAGAAAGTTACTTTTGAACTCCAGTACTACATAATACTTTCCACATCTTTTCATTCTAGTTTTCCTTGGCCCATTGTTTCATTATTTTATTAAGAGTTGTTTCCTTGTTGGTTCCTGTTATAATATCTCATTGTAAATCAAGTCTCCTCAGCTAATCTCATCATCAAGGCTTATACACTAAATATATGACCAGTAGTTTGTTCATCAAATAGCACATCATGCTTTGGTTTCCCAGACCCCAAATATGTGCCAGGTTGTTTCCATATAGGAACATGATCGACCTCAAACCCTGAAGGTGATTGCTCAAAGCATGATCAGTATAAATCTTTTTTTTAATATTCTTGTTTCTTTTTCAGTTTTGCCAAGTATACATTATTGCCTTCAAAGAAAAAATGTTAGTGATTTCTATTGAAATCCACCAGTGAGTAAATCTCAGTGGTACTGTACATTTCTATTAGCTTCCCCTGTTTCAGGGTTGGGATTCTACAAGTTCTCACTTAT
>BLBF01000039.1:33915406-33994622 GCA_015471245.1 Laticauda colubrina | reverse complement strand
GACAGATGCCAGGGCATGGGAGACCTGGCTGTGGTGATCCTAAAGTAAGCAGCTGCAGGGCACAAGTGGAAGCTCCACACATACCCCACATTCCCACCCTAGCTTGATTTTTATGCATATGTCTCATCCCAGCTTGTATAACCAGATGGTGGGTGGGGCTTAATGAGGGATTATTTTTCAGGTAGTGTTGCAGGTATGAAAATTGAGCTAGGGCTTGTTTTTGAGGAAGATCACATTTTTTTGAGAAAACATGGTAGTTGCTGTGGATGTATATATATAACCCACTTTCCGAAAGATGGACATTTAGGATCTTTTTTATATTTCCAAAAGTGCCACTGGACAGAAAACATGGCAGGGACATGATAAAAATAGGCAGATAGCTTACAGAGCTCTACTGTCTCAGAATTACATTTGATGACCATTAGATTGAGATGGAATAACCAGGTGTGCCTGGTTTTAATAAAATAAAAAACAGCATATAGGCTATTTTCAATTTCAGTAAAATAAGCATAATTGGTTATTCAATAGCCACATATCTTAATAAAGTACCTTATTTATTCTCAATTTTATAATTTGATAAGCTCATTCTATATCTATATACTGTAGTTATATTAGAGATATTCAAGATCACTTAACTGATTTGGCAATTCATTCTAAATATTTGAGTTCAGGAAATGATTTTATCACTTTAGCTTGAAATCAAATGTTAAGATCAATCCTTAATTTTTATGTACTGAAGTGCAAAAATAAACACATACTTGGTTTTTTTTTTGTCTCCCAATTTAATGACACCACCGTAATAATAAAAAAAACAAAACCTATCTCTATCACCCTTATTTCCTAGGTAGAAGTCTTTTTATTAGAATCAATTTATTAAAATCTAGGGGCCATCACTTTGATCTTTCAAAAAATAAATTACCATATGCACATTACTGACATACTTGCAAATATCTGCATGCACAATCCTGTTTTTCAAAATTCAGTAGAATTGTTATGAAAGTGTGGAAAATCAAAGTGGCAACATTTGACTTTAAACATCTTATTCTAGACAATTCTGGTCCTATCAAAAATATTCTGAAAGCATGGCTGAAAGCACCCCGAAATTCTATTTTTACCAGAATAATTCTTGTCTGAAAACAAAGGATTCTAATTTTTTTTTTTTTTTAGCAGCCAGACAAGCACTTTGATTTGTGTTTGTTTGGTATTTTGGTTTTGGTTTTGAGATCATAACATTTCTGGCAAGATTGGAATTGCATAAGAGAACTTCCTGGAAGGCTGAAACAACCATTCTGTGGTTTGAATGGGTTCTTTTTAGATTAAAAACATGTTCACATCAGAGCATTTTATAGAACTCTGTTGAGCATTTGCTGATAAATGCTCTAGGCGGGTACACAAAAATGCAGTAAAAAAGCTGGAACACACCTCCTCACTAGTCCAACACATGAAAACCACAGGTCACAACATCAACTTCAATGGCACAAAAACCCTGGCCACTATAGAAAACCCCAACCACAGAATCATCAGAGAAGCCATAGAGATTGAAAAAAGACCTGACAGCATGAATAGAAGAGATGATTCCACCGGACTGTGAATCATTTGGAAGCCTGCACTCTCAAATAGAAAGATCTTCATGCCACAAGCCAGGCAAACACCTGGGCAAAAACAGACTCCCTCTGATAGCTCCAACCCAAACACCCCCCCACCAGGCACCCAGGTGAAACCCAGCTTGCTAATGAATAGCAGCTTGCTAATGAAGAGCAGCCGTCCCTTCACACGGAGCCAAGCTGCACTGAAAGCCTCCAACACAAGAACAGAGTGTTGCCAGCCAATCAAAGCCACAAAACGGACAGAAGAAACCAGAAACACCAATCAATCAAACTCCAAGTCCAATGAACACAGATCCAGGCTCCCAGCCAATCAGAATGGACCAGCCTCAAATTTGAAACCAGGAACTAACTCTGTACAGAAGCCTGAGGATGGCAGATGAGATTCTGCTGAAACGTTGCTACAACTTTCTATTTGAGGGTGCAGGCTTCCAAATGATTGACAGTCTGGTGGAATCATCTCTTCTATTCATGCTGTCAGGTTTTTTTCAATCTCTATGGCTTCTCTGATGATTCTGTGGTTGGGGTACGTTTGGTAGCTGCTGTGTTCTTATGAATATATATATATTAGGACATTGTAGCAGATAATTATGTGTACTATGCTTAAGTCCAACCATAGGTGGCATAGTTCAAGATTGTCCAAGGCCAAAATTTCAAGTCTGGTGATATAGGGTATTCTGTTGCAAACAGAGGAGTGTAGGATTCTTCTGGTAAAAGACTCACTCAATAGTATAATGTCCAATATACCATGTGGATTCTAGAGCTGTATTCGAGTATTGGTCCAGCAAAGGTTTTGTATGTTCTTCTTGGCTTCTAGGTGCTCACTAAGAAAGGATTTTTTGAAATGACCATCAAAGCATTAGTATTTCCTATATTATTATTAACATGGTCTGATGCAAAGGAGTTCTACTCCCCTTCCCCACCTGCGAAGAAATTTGTTGCAAATGTAAATCACAAGCAGAGGAGAGGAGTTTCAGTTTTAATTTCATAGCATCAAGCAGCTTTAGTACAGAACAGTTGAACTAAGCCACGCCCAGGCTCCTTGCTGTCCTCCTTCTTGCTCAACAGCAAATACTGTTTCACTTTCCAAACAGCCCTCAATTCTTTCACACACTGACAGGACCCTAGCAAGATGAATACTGATGGATGCTGGTAGGCAGAATTTTTTTCCCCTTATTTTCCTCTCCAACAACTAAGCCTAACCATACAGTTTCACAGCAAAGCACATGTATCAAGCTAGTCACATATATTTCTAAACAAAATTTACATCTCCACAGGCTCAATAACTTTTTTGTTTTCAGAATTAAAAGTAAACTTTTTAGAGAAAAATAGGTAAGAGGGAACTTCTTGACTTACAATTTTTATTTCTCTTTTCCAACTGAGGTTTATTTTGTTTACAAAGCAAGACACAAGAGTAATTCAAACACATGATGATAGGTTTGCAAAGTCAGCTCAAGCACTTGTGGAAATGTTCAGAAACATTCCATGGGCAAGATCCTGATACAAAGACAGTAGGCTGTATTTATAATTGAGCAAGAAAAAAATCATAATTGTTCAGGAATACAATTGGTTATAAAGAAAACTCAAAGACAATGGTAACATTGTCTGATCTGTGCTATACAACAACACAACTTTCCCCAAACTCCAATGGTTAACCTCCTCTCATCACTTGTTCTTTCCAAACAATTTCTTTTGCATCTACCTCTGTCTCATATAATACTTCATGTTAAAGCTTACTTGCAGGCTAGATATTTGCTATACTGCTTATACTCTTACTATGCTCAACAGCTCCACGCTAAAACATGCATTTTGAATTACACCATCTTCGGTCTGATCTAAGTATGGAATATAAAAGCATACATTGCAACATCCTACCTGTCAATGATTACTTCAGCTTCAACCATAACAATACAAGAACACACAATAGATACACACTCAAGGTTAACCGCACCAAACTTGATTGCAGGAAACATGACTTCAGCAACAGAGTGATCAGTGTCTGGAATACTCTACCTGACTCTGTGGTTTCTTCCCCAAACCCCAAAAACTTTAACCTTAGACTGTCTACTATTGACCTCACCCCTTTCCTAGGAGGTCTGTAGGGGGCGTGCATAAGCGAACCAACATGCCTATCGTCCCTGTCCTATTGTTTCTTTTATTTTTCTTACATGTACCCATTTCATGTATTCATAACTATGTATATACTTATACCTGTTATTTTGTAAGTGATTGACAAATCAAATAAATAAATAAATATTTATTTTCAAATTGCTTAAATAATTCCCAAACGTGAATCTCAACTGTTGAACACACATTACTAAGCTGTGGTGGTGCAGTGGTTAGAATGCAGTATTGCAGGTAACTCTGTCCACAGGATCAAGAATTTGATCCTGACCAGCTCAAGGTTGACTCAGCCTTCCATCCTTCCAAGGTCAGTCAGTAAAAGGAAGACTACCAGATTGTTCGGGGCAATAGGCTGACTCTGTAAACCACTTAGAGAGGGCTGTAAAGCTATTTGAAGCAGCATATAAGTCTAAATGCTATTGGTATTATATCATCATTCACCAGATTTAACAGATATATTCGCTTCAGACTCTGCAGAACTATGCCACCCAAACTTGATGTGATAATACAATGCTGTATTATGTCATTTTGCTTCTTTGTCTGCAATGAAGATGGTATTGTCAAGTCAGTATTTCAAACCTAACAGAATTCTTTATTAGCTGTAGTTGATAGTATAAACATATTCACTATGCAGCCTCATAGCTCATAAGGGTGATTCATGTAGGAACAAAATGTTAATTACTTCTATTTTGAAGCCTTTTGTGCTTGTATTGACATATTTCATTATTGGCTACTAATCAGTTTTTACTCTGCATAGTTTTGAAGCTAAGTTTGAATTAGTTAATTATTTTACTGCCAGAAGAAAAGAAATAAAATTTAATTAGGGGTTACACATACCCAGGCTGAGTTAATTAAAGGTCTCATCATACCTTTTTGAAAACCACGGCTCATCAGATATATCTATATCTATACATAAATAGATAAAATAAATCCTCCATTCCATAAAGTAATATCATCTTCATTCCTCAGCTCCTGAAATTTCAAGCTGCATCTTCAGTATAAACAAGTAAAGACAGATAAATTCTTATTGCAATGTGATGATAAAGCTAAATGTGTAATTGTCAATATTGCAGTCATTAAGTAGGATTTTAGTTCTTCATTAGAAGTACTGATTTATAATTCCAATAAACCAGATACTGAATGACATTATTGCTCTCAATAATATATCATTTCAATTCAAATGCTGTTTTTACTTGCAGTGAAAGATCAATTCACTAACTTGATTTGGAAGATGAATATACAATTGATGTTTCCATAAGAAATATGGAACATTTCAACAGAATGTCATCTACTGAAAAAAAAAATGCAACCATTGATACATTAAATCTAAATAAGAATCGAATTACTACGACAAAGAAATATACACCAAACTCAAGTTTAGAATGGTTTTTCAAAATATTCATCATCCAAATGTTACCCAGTGATATATTGAGACTGTCCTATTGGTTATATTTTACGTAGTGAAAAGGAAAGAAAAAAGTAATACTTACAGTATTACCAATCAGCTGTCCAGAGCACTGTTTGTCAACATTGGTGACTTAAGGATGTGTGTGTGTGTGTGTGTGTGTGTGTGCACTTCAATATGCAGAATTCTCCAGACAGCACTTTTAAGTTGTCTATTAGGTCTCCATTAGTCAGGGAGGGAAGTTTTGGTTTTGCAAGAGCTGTTTCTTCCACTTTACCATATGCCTCTCCCAGTTTTGACAGATGTGCTTTCCTGCTTTAATCCATGAAGTAAAGCAAGCAAGGTGGATCAGATACCAATAAAAACTGCTATTTCCAGATAGTCCATGCTTCATTTTTCTGATGATAAGCACTTTCTGCCCAGGCAATTTTTCATTGGCGGGTAATGTCTATAACATGAAATGGTTGAAGAATCCAGGCATTTCTCTAATAATTTTGCTTGACAACTCTTACAGAGGAAAAAACAAGAAATCAGACAAAGACTGTTATGGAAACAGAGATGGGGAGCTGGAAGCAATGAAAACAAACACTGAACCATCCGCCATGTAGAGAACCTGATGAAGTTTATTGGAATAATTGAGAATAATGAATAAATAATAAATGAAGACTAATTCTTCAAAAAAATGTGTTAGAACAGATGAAGTCACTTAGAAGAACAATTTTCAATATGTAAAAAAAAGGATATGATTCCTAAGATAGTCATCACATCTGCACATCTTATTGGATAGGGAGAAAAATCTGCTCATTTTTAAATGCATTTTATTTTAAAAATAAAGAAAACCTTTTATTTTAAACCTTTTCTTTTAAAAATAAAGAAAACCTCTTCTATTCAAAATTTACTATTACATACAAAGACATTTTCTTTGAATTCATACAACATAAATTGTCCAAGAATGTTAAAAATGCAAATCATCAGATTTTCATTTTTGATCCATAATTTTTTCTCATGCAGTTTTTAGAATTCAAATACCGGTAGCAATAGCACTGACACAGCACCTAGACTTATATATCACTTCGTAGTGTTTTACAGACTTCTCTAAACAGTTTACAGAGTCAGCATATTGCCCTCAACAATCTGAGTCTTCTTTTTACCCACCTCAGAAGGATAAAAGACTTGAGTCAATCTTGAGCTGGTTAAAATCGAACTGCTGGCAGTCAGTAGAATTAGCCTGCAATACTGCATTCTAACCACTGTGCCATTACAAATGCCTGAATATAAGTTCTTGTTTTAACAGAACTACTGCTTTTTTCATACAAATTTCAATAGCATATTTTAAAATATTTGGGAGGAGGCCTTGTTTTATTTTTGACAATTTTTGATCAATAAAAAGTTTTTTAATAGAGCATTATTAATCTTATGTTGTTTTCATTATGTAGGCATGATAGAACAGAAAGCCCAGTTTTCTTCCAGCTCATCATCATAAAAAAGCATACAAAAATAATGGGAAGAATTAGCTATGTTTAATTAATTAGCCCTGTTTAATTAGTTAATTAATTAATTAATTAATTAATTAATTAATGGGAAGAATTAGTCATGAACTAGAACATATTTTGGGAAGCAAATGCTTTTCTTCCATGTATCTTTTTGCTTTGACATTGCTGCTGGAAAATTGTAAAGTATATGAGCAAAAAAGACACTTAAATTTATTCACTTAGCTAAATGAAATTAATCTGCAGCTGTTATTTTGAGGAAAGCAGTGTGCATTTTCTAAAGCTGCTTGTTCAGACTCTGCTAATAAACACTTTTAGCTTTTAGATTAGAATAAAATTCCATAATACATTCCAGTACCAAAGTAAGTTTTTCAAACCAGTTGAAATAATTCTGCATGCTTAATTCTGCAGATTACAAAGGGTTTTAGATGAGTTTCCTAACCCAAAATTTTGGCAATTGGCATGTTTTTCTGATATTCTGTAACCTTATGATCCCAATTTGCAACCTTCCCTACAAGCAGAGTCAACATAGGAAGCCAGATTCAGTTAACAAATACATGATTCACTTAATGGCCATGGCAATTCACTAAAGAAATAAGATCCACTTTTTTAGAGGAATATTAATTTGGAAGGAAGGATACAATGTGGTATTTTCCTACATGTAGCCAGTTATCATAGTAGCCAAAGCTCAAATGCTGAGATATTTTGTTCTTGTAACAACAGCACTTGATTAATTCATCTATCCATTAGTGTTTTTAACAGCACATATGACATTGGAGTTTTTCTTTTAGTAATCAAAAATGCTCGTGAATCTTATGCTTTTTTCTTAAATCCACTGCAAAGTAATAACTGACGTGTGGCCAGGAGGAGACTGATAACACACATACAGCTGTACATCTGTTCCTTGTTTCCATTTTTTTCTTTCTTATTTAAAAACAGATACTTATCAATTCTCTATGGGCATCTAAGAACTGCAAAAGCAAATGCAGCATTTAGAAAACAGAGTTAATGAGGCCTTTTCTTTAAGAAAATTATAATTTTTAAGATTATTGCTGAGATTCCTAAATATTTATACAGTAGTGACTATATGCTGGGCTGAATTAAATATGCAAGCATAGTGGATTAGAGCAAGAAAATTATTAATTTCTTCAAAGCATGAGGAAATAAGCTATCCAAATGCCAGGTGGCGTGGAAATAGTTTGTTCCACAAAAGACAAAGTGTGTGATGTGAGAACATGATATTGCTTAGGAGTTGGGAAGAGTAAGAACAGCAAGAAAGCTGTTGGCCAAAGGAGTTCTCAAAAGTTGTATCAGTGGGCATTGGGTGTGCCCAAGCTCTATAAAGTTCAACATGTAAAATGGATACTTCATTGTTAGAGGTTTTTTTAGCGCTTTTTAAAGGCAAAATACATGGGAAAATCCTTTGTTGTTGTTAGTTGCAAAATCGTGTCTGACCCATTGCGACCCCATGGAAAATGTTCCTCCAGGCCTTCCTGTCCTCTACTATCTTCTGGAGTCCATTTAAGCTCATGCCATCTGCTTCAGTGACTCTATCCAGCCATCTCATTCTCTGCCGTCCCCTTTTTCTTTTGCCCTCAATCTTTCCCAGCATTAGGCTCTTCTCCAGTGAGTCCTTCATTCTCATGATGTGGCAAAAGTATTTGAGTTTCATCTTCAGGATCTGGCCTTCTAAAGAGCAGTCAGGATTGACCTCCTCTCAGACTGACCAGTTTGATCACCTTGCAGTCCAAGGGACTTGCAAGAGTCTTCTCCAGCACCATAGAGAAATTCCAATTGGGTTTCATATCCATTTAGCTTCCATGCATTTGGAGAGTAAAACAAGCATTATGGAGAGATTTGGAGAGGTTAATGATATATTCCAATCCCACTTATTTTCATTTCCTGGTAAAACATCTGGGTAAATTCTATTGTGGTAGAAATCTGTTCAAGGTTAGGGTTAGGCTTCAATTAATCCACAGAATGCAATGAACATCCAAATGAGTGATTAGTGACAGGGGTGGGGAAGAACGTGTGGGACTCAACAAGGAGGGATGCAGCCCAAAGATTGTGGGGACAACTAGAGGTAGGATGGAGGTGAGATAGTTAAGGAGGGGTTGTTGTAGCATCCCTGAGATCAGTTGTAAGGGTGAATGACTGCATGAGCACTGCAGGGTCTGTAACTTCAAATGTAGGTCATATGTAGCTTTTGGTGGAAGGGGTTTGTCATAACTTTCAACAGTTGCTAAATAACCCGTTATAAGTTGAAGACTACTGTCATTGTCTAAAAAATGTTTAATATTTATTAAGCCTGAAACACCATTTTAATGACCAACAAGGTATATGTGTTTTCTGCTTCTTTGTCCTCCTTACTTTTTCCCCAGAAAGAATGAAGGAAAAGTAGCAGAAAAGATTTATTATAGCTTGAAGGAAAAGTCTGTCCCAAGCACTGTTTATTGGATTGGCTAATCTTAAATCAAATTAGAATCACTGCATTCTTTTTTTACCACACTAATCAGAAGGCAATAAACTCTGTTTCAAATAAAATTACATTGGCTTATTGATTCAAAATTTCTCTTTGGTCTTCTTGGCTCTTCTTTAATGAAACAAGAATTACCTTAATCTTTGGAGCAAGAATTCACAATATATTTTTAGATTGTATGATAGAAAAGATGGAGCTTAGCAAAGTAAATATGACTTTTGTGGATTTTCTAGATTAGTTCAATTAGTTCAATTCCTTTCTTCTAAAAATCAGTTAGATTATCGATGTTATTCTTTACTAGTGTCCTTTAATACTATGCTCTTTCCAAAGTAGAGTTTATGCAATTTACTTCATTTCTTTATTATCAAATATCTAGGATACATTTTCAGAGAGAGAAAATTGGTGGGTCACAGAATCAATGGGAAAACTTTCATTTTTTTTGGTGGTATGCTAGGACACCATTTTTTTTCTAATTAGATAAAAAAAATGCCGAAGCTATTGTCCTCATTTTTCCTCATTCATCCCATTAAAACTTTCTCTTATTGAAAACCTTTCTTTTCTTTCTTTTCTCCCTTTCTTTTCCATGGGACTCTCACTTTTTGCTTTCTCTTTGTAATCTAATGTTTATAATCTAAATTTTATTGACCTGTTAGGCATGTAGGCTTCAGCAACAAAGCTAATATGAGTGGGAAGTAATATGGGTATTTATGAGATTTGACTGATATACAACGATGATTATAGGATTTTGATATGTAGTTATTTGCCTGCAGGCTGTGCCAGCAGGGAAAACAAGTGAATAAACTCCTTCCTCACTGTTCTGCTTGATGTTTTAGTTTGCTCCCACTTGAGAACATTAAAAGTTGTGACACATGAGAAGATCCTGAAAATTTCTGCACAGGTCAAATATAATGCCATTGTTTTATACTATGTTCAGTACAATTTTCTTATTAGTATTGACTTTGCAATTTTATTTTTCTTCTTCTTCTTCCTCTATTTCTGACAGTAGACAAAATTTGAAAATGAGAAGTGAGTCCTTACCAAATGTAAGGCATAGTGTCATTATGGTATCTATTATATGAAGGAATGGAAACTAACCTTTAGTATAAATTTAATTGCTTCTTCGCCTTCTGCTATGCATTAATAGCATCAAATTAAAAAGTGCAAGGTCTTTTGCTATTTCACCTTTCTGGATTTTTCCCCCTTGGTTAGATCTCTTTATGTTTTGAAAGATATATATTTGATATATATATCAGTGGTGGTATTCGACTGGTTTGGCCCGGTTCTGGCAAGCCAGTAGCAGCAATGAGCAGTGGAGACCCCACTGGTTCTCTCTGCTGCTTTGCTGTTGGGAACACCTGCGTGCCTGGGCGCTGGATATTCATTTTTATCTGCTGAATTTGAAGCGCAGGTGCTTTGTGCAGCACAGAAGAATGTCATGTGGCAGATGCTGAGGTAACCAGGATCGTGCAGGCTTGCAAGAGGTGAGTTAGAACATATCTGCACCTGTGCAAAGTACGCGTTTGGCATGCACTTGCATGCAAAGTGTGTGCATGTGCGCAAAGTACACCCACCAAGCCACGGTCACTGAAATGGTGGCAAAAATATTTGAATCCCACCACTGCTGTCGATGCTTTATAGAACATGTAGCTAAACTGCAGTTTATCCGATTAATGATTAGCAACGGAGTGGGATTCAAACTTTTAACAACCGGTTATGTGGACATGGCTTAGTTGGTGGGCATGGTCATGTTGGGCATGGCTTAGTTGGTGGTCATGTTATTGGTTGGGCGTGGCCAACTCAATATCACTCACATTGAGGCACACATCTCCTAGCCTGGCCTCTCATGACTGTGGGGATGCTGCAACAGTCATAGGTGTGAAAAATGGTCATTTTACAGTGCCATTGTAACTTTAAATGGTCACTCCACACAAGCAAAGTACCAGCAAAGGAGGGGAAAAAACTCCAGAGAAGTTCCTGAGACAGGAAGTCTAGTCCTGCCAAGAATATAATAAGGGTTAACGAAGAGGCAGTTTCTCTAAGCAACACCAGAATGTTTCCTCCCTGCCTTTTTTACAGGATTAGGCCAGTAATTTCTTCTAACAACTGGTTTTCCAAACTGGTTAGAATGTTAGCAACAATGTTAGCTAGTGAACAGGTGCGAACCTGTAGAATCCCACCCCTGATTAGTATTGCTGTCTATTAAATCACAGGCAACATAATTAAATACCAATTTCTAAAAAAACAACAGACTTATCACTCTCCTCTAATTTTATTTGTATAGAAAGTTTATATTGTCACTTTTCTACCACAGGAATTCCAAGCGGCTAATAAGAACCACAATGTAGTTGGGCAGTCCCATTTCCACTATTCAGGTAACCCTGAATAGGCACAGATAAACTTCCAAGTGGCCTCAACAACTCTCTGAAAGAGTACTAAAGACCAGATGACTGCAAGGAATATTGATTCTTTCTATCATTCAGTCAGAACTGAAGAAGCTTCTTGGATAAGCAGTGAAACGTCTTCAAGGAAAAAACAATGTCCAGTTGCTTTTTGGAAAAGTAGCTTTGGGATAATGTTGTAGTATTAATAATAAAACCCTAACAAAATCTCCAGAAAATAAACTTATATAAACAACATAGGGCCCATCTATTATCAACAATAGGGCCCATCTATTATCCTGGCCCAATTCCTGAGGAGGGGGGATATCTTCATAGCCACGTGGAAGACCCAGATCCATGTTTATTAATTATTATTTTTAGCATATTGAGTATTTTTAAAATATTTTTATTTAACATATTAGGAAAACATATAAACTGAAAAGAAAAAACAAGTAAATAAAATTAATTAATAAGGTATTGACAAGTATCACAAAAGTTCAAAATTTCCCAATATTTGATTAAATTACACACAACTGTCATTTTAAAAAACCCTGAAAATTACTATGGAACTATAAGTAGAATACCAATGTTAGAAACAGTGGAAGCGTAATATGAAATTGTAAATTACGATAAATTCTATCTATATTACTAGAAGGAATCTTACACAATGAAGCTTTAAAACTTCATTTAGAAAGAAATCTACTTTTGGTACAAATCCATATATTAATTTGTAGTGTAAAAATATCATCCAAATGTGTGTCAGGTTTACTTTTAAAATACAATTAGACCCTAAAGCACAATCCACAATTTCATTAACTGTTCTTTCAATTCTTTCAATTGATGGAATTAAATTTTCCTTCCATTAAAAAGCACGTGCAAGCAGCATACAAAAATATAGATCAGTATATCTTGCAAAAATAAATGGTTTAATAAGATTTGGTAAGGATATTGCAGACTGAATTGGAAATTAAGCTTTTAAGATTTGCTTTGTTCTGAAATGAATCCTTTTTCAAAATTGCTGAATGTTGTATATAAAGGTTATCGTAAATTAGAAAATAAACTATTCATAATCTACCCTATGGTGTGTAGTGTCAGTCAGTGGTGGGATTCAATTTTTTTTTTACTACCAATTCTGTGGGCTTGGCTTGGTGGGCATGGAAAGGGAAAGATACTGTAAAATCCCCAGTCAGATGTGGCATTTGCTGGTTCTCCGAACTACTCAAAATTTCTGCTACCGGTTCTCCAGAACTGGTCAGGACCTGCTGAATGCCACCTACGGAAGGAGTGTTATTTTTTGCATTTTTGTGGGCACTGATGTTTGGGTATTTCTGTCAGTTTGCAGTGACTTAATGTTAGTTGCAGTGATGAATATTATTATTTTTGAATATATTATGTTAGCTTATCTAAATAGGGAAAGAAATTGTAATGGTGAGTTTAACAAGTTTGTTATTTTTTTGCTTTATAATTTTAACCTCCTGTATTTAAAAAGTCTTGCTGTTTAGCAATTTAAATGAAGATAAATTTCTAATGCGGTATATGATTTTAAAAGTTCCAGCATGCACAAATAATCATCCAGTAATTTAACAACCTGTTCCTACATGAATAGGTGTAAATGAGTCAGAAGGATTTTATGTGTTTTCAGATGTATGACAGTCATTTTAGGCAAAGAACTGTGGGACATAAGAATAAATAACTTCATTTTTCAGTTATATTGGTAATTAGAATATATTGTGACTTGGTGTGGATTTAATCATGTAAGTAAAGGATCCAAACCTATTTTCACAATAACATTTTATGGAAGCATATTCTATTTGGTAGAGCAGTTTATTGTTATCTTTTCCATAGTTAAGTTTGGTTAACTATCAGTGTTGCACCTGATGTCACTGTTGTCCTGCAAGGAACTGAAACAGATATTTATTGCAGCAGAGGAGAAAAAAAATGTTGTTTTATACAGGTGAGTTTCCATTATGAATGTCAAGATTTGCAATTAATTGATTAATTAGGTAATTAACTTCAACTTATTTCAAATCTGGACAGTAGCTCTTTTTCTTTCTACTTGTTCTCTCTAGATCTCTCATTTAGTCAGACTCTCAGCCAAAGCATAAATCTGCATTCTCAGAACAAGACAAATTCTCTGGCCCAGAAACACTTGGTAAGAATTTTTTCAGCATTCTTGAATTTTTCCACATTCAATTTTATAGAATGTGCTGTACAGGTAGGTGAGACAGTGGGAGAGAAGCTTATTTCTTATGTTTACGAGACAGGTTGTCACCCTAACATTCTAAACTTAGTAAAGAACTTAATTAACATTTATGCTTACCAATTATTTTTAATGAGAAGTCTCGTTATGGTTTTCAGCATCTCACAAAGGATGGCAGGGTATAAACTATACAGCTCAGCATGTTGCCATCATAGATCAGGTCCTTTAAAAAATGCCATCAACTTGCTCACTAGTCTTCTTTTCTCAAGGTAAAACATTTCCTGTCCTGTCCATCTCTCTTTATAGAACTTAGTTTCTAACCACTAGACAGGAAATAATAGCAACAGTCATCATCTCAGAAGGCATCATGATAAACTTTCTGTATTGTCACCAATAAAACAAAACTGTGTAAAGCCTTCTAGTTAAGGGCAGGATTCAAGTTCATCTGGGGACACTTGATATTTTCCAAGGTTTTTGTTCTTTGATATTGTTTTGTTCAGAAAACACACGAGGTAGACCGGGTTCCAACAACAAATACTTTATTCTTTAACTAGTCAGTAAATAGGAACACTTGGCTGAAGCCGAGGCCAGCCTTTTATACAGGCTGGCTTGCCTGCTTGTAGCCAATGGCAGTTGCTTAAATTTGCCGCCTTTCAGCAGCTCTTTGGATTGGTTCCTAGTGAACCAATCCAATGCTTAGTTTATTTGACCAATCAGGTTTGCAGATTTGGAGTCACCCACTTTACATATAGAACAGATATAAAGTGCATAACTTTATATTCCTCATATTTTCCTCAATGTGTGCTTTGCCATTAAACACCAGAAGATACTTTCTTCTGAGTGAAGAAAAATACTACCAAGTACATTTAGGACTAGCCTGGAAAAAGACATACCCACTTTTCTTTATTTTAAATTTTTGCCCAGTGTGAAAAGTTTATAATTTTTCACAGTTCCGTTAAATAACCACTTGATTTTCATGCCATCTTGAGCACTTTTATCTAACTTCTCAATCAGAATGTTGTAAAACATTTGTCAAACACATGCATTCCCATATTCTTCTAAGAAATTTACCAATAAAAAAATCAGATTAGTCTGAATATAGAATATAGAATAATAAGAGTTGTAGAAAAGACTTTGAAGTCTTCTAGTCAACTCCATGCTCAAGCAAGAGACCCTATACTATTTCATAAAAATAATTGTCCAGTCTCTTTTTGAAAGATTTGTTCCTGACAAATTGTCAGACATGATTTGTTCCTCACAAATCCATGGAAGGATGGTTTCTAACAATAACTATGACATTATCTAAATGTTTACAGAACAACTACTTTATTATTTCTCTCGAATCTTCCCAGGTTAATCTGAGTCCAGGTGTTTGGATTATTATCCCCAGATCATTTCTTTTTTAAAGTAAATATTTATCTTCATCCACCTTTGGTCATCTTTATTGTCTTTATAACTTTTCTGTCTATATCAATTTTTTTGGCCAACTATCAAACAATCCTTTTAGTACTTCTATTGAATTCTCCATATCCTGGATATTAAAATAGTTCAAGTAAACTTAAATCCTGCACTTCAATGCAAGAGTAGTCAAACAGTCACCAAAATAGAAATTGAATCAGTCTGTTTTTCCTTTGATACAAATTATCATTTTGCCTTTTTGTTTTGTTTTGTTAAACTGCTGACTTCCTGTTTATTTTCCTCTTGAGTATGAATATATTTAAATCCTTGTTTCTTATTTTTCATCAACCTCAATTTATTCTGATTTTTCACTTCCTTGACACAGTGTCTAAAATTCTAGGTTATGGCTGTCAAACTCCTAGCCCATGGGCCAGATGCTCTGGCCACACCCACACCTGGTTTAGCAAAGGGATAAAAAGTCATGATATGTCATGTGACGATGCCGTGACGACACGAGTTTGATACCCCTGCTCTAGGTTATGTATATTCTTCCTTGAGAATTAACTTCTTTCATTTCCTGTGTCTTTTTTGTTGTAGAATTTTTGTTTTAATTTCTAAGCAGCCTAAGCAGGAAAACATACTGGCAGTACTGTTTTACTGACAGTATTTCTTCCTCACAGGTATCATTTGAAATTTTGTTTTCATTTCTCTTTTCTGGGAAAGTTGTTTCTGATTCTAAGTTTCAGTTCCTGTTGTTTTGTTCTGGTATAATCCTACTCATTGCCCTAAGTTTATTAAGGCCCAGTGCCACTGGCCGACAGACGCAAAACGTATGCATAAAGGATACAGCGGATGAGCAAAATTTAGGGGGTGGCTCCATCCATTGTCATCCAATCCAAAAAGTGGCAAAAATTTGCATAAACAGAACAGAAAAGAATGGAAAAGAACTGACGTGGGTAGTATGTAGCGGGGATGTTAAATGGATGTTCATTGGAAGCCTAGCAGATGAAAGAGGATGGAAGGGGATGACACCTCCGAAGGGGTTACGGGGGATAATTGCGAAGCGAACGCATAGCAGATGAAGCAGATGCATCACGTACGCCTAAAGGAAAGAAAGGGGATGCCGCGCAGATGTATATCGGATGCAAACCGTTCACTGCGCATCCTTTCTATTTCTGTGCTACTAACGATGTATAGATGTTCCATGTACCTTTTCTTTCCTCCCTCTTTCTGTTTTCAGCTGTAGTGGATGTGAGTTGCAAGGATGCTCAGAGGATGCAGAGAGGATACAGCGGATGTTTAACAGATGATAACGGAATAGAACGTTTGTTGCTCATATGTTGTGGATTTACATCGTACACGGCGGAAAGTTCATCCGTTCACAAAGTTTTGTGCAGCTCAAAACTTCTTACACGGATGAAATCGCAGTGGATGGATGCTCGACGGATAGAGCGTATGAAACACGTATGCAATGAGTACACAACAGATGCATAGCATTTTCCAGCTTTTTTTTAACGTTTTACATCCTCTTTGCATCCGTAAGTGCAGTGGGACTGGGCCTTTAACATCTACTTTTCATCTTAAAGAATTCTATGATGGGACAACATAGAGTCAAAATGGTTTATTCATTTGGAGTTAATTATCTTCCTTACAAAAAATATCATAATATTTATTTTTTCTGAACAAATAATTTTTGATTCTCTTCGGATGCAAGAAAAACTTTAGGTGCAAACATTTTGTGAATAAGGTTTGGCTTTTAAAATGTGTAAGTTTCTTCTTCAATATGAGCTTTTATTATCTGTTTTTATAACACAGTAGAAGTCTCTTACAAGAAAACTGATTGCTTAATTGGTCTTACAGATCGCAATTGTTCAAAAAAAAAGATTGAGTTATTAAAGTCTATTCACTGTCTGAATATCTGACAGAAAATCAGACATTCATTTTCTATCCTTTTAGTTTTCCAAAGCAGTGTGCAGATTAGGAAGGAATAGATGCAATGGCAATTTGATAAAATAGATTTGAGAAAGTATGCCAAATTTTATCTTCTTTTTCTTTCCTCTGAATGTCTGACATGCTGCATTGACATCAACTGTGACTATCTGCTATAATTCCTAATTGTGTAACAAAAATGAAAGCTTTCAACTAATATCAGAGCCACTGTTTTTGATATTTAGTATAAAAAATGAAATCATTGCTTTTTGGTTGAAAAAGCTAGCTTGATTCCATCCTCATTACATAAAATATACTCCCTAATTTGTATAATTCCTCACTCTTGCAGGCCACTTTGTACATTCAGGAAAATAAGATGTGATTGCTTAAAATGGAGCACTTCAAAATTCAGACAAACACTTCCCTATTTCACTCATAACCTAGACAAGAAAAGTGCCATTTAAAGCCTAGTTTTCTTCCTGATATTATTTATTTACATATAGTCCTTGGCAATGGTTGTGAGTTTTGCCCCATTTTATGACCTTTCTTGCTACAGTTGTTAAGTGAATCACTGTAGTTAAGTTAGGAACACACTTGTTAAGTCAATCTGACATCTCCATTCATTTCGCTAATCAGAAGGTTGCAAAAACTGATCACATGACCATGGACACTGCAACCTTCATAAATATGAGTCACTTGCAAAAAATCCAAATTTTGATTGTGCCACTAAGAGGATGATGCAATGATATTAAGTGTTAAATGGTCATAAGTCACTTTTTTCAGTGCCTTGTAACTTTGGATGGTTATTTAAAGGAAGTGTTCTAAGTCAAGGACTAGCTGTTTATACAACTGTTACTCAGAGAGTTGAAGGTGACTTATATATGGGACGCATTCTTTTCTCATTTTGTCCCTGTCAAAACTCTGAGTAAGATCGGACTGAAATGAAGTGACCAGTTTAGGGTCACTTAGAAACTTTCTTGGTCATGTGGGATCTTAAATTGCAACAGTGGAAGTCACAGATCTTATTACCTATGCAAACTTCTGATCCCAAGATGGCTAGTTTCAGCATGCAAATTGTGACATCAGACAATGTGGCACATACTTTATCCATATTTTGAAGTGCTCAGTCCAAGCAATTAATGTATATTCTGATCAGTGGTGAAATTAAAAAAAAAATACTACCAGTCCTGTGGGCATGGCATGGCTTGGGGGACATAAAAGGGAAAGGATACTGCAAAATCTCCATTCCTTCCCCAGCCCACTAACCTGCTTTCCAGCTCTGTTCTCCTGTGCAAGGCAACAGAAGAAGAGCCAGCCGATCAGCTGGGACTCAGGAGGCAGAGAATAGATGAGGTCGGGGTCAGTCAGAGGTGGTATTTGCTGGTTCTCTGAACTCCTCAACATTTCCACTTACCGGTTTTCCAGAACTGGTCAGAACCTGCTGAATACCACCTCTGGTTCTGATAGTTATTTGAATGATAAATAACTATGTCAAAGGAGAGTCTGTAAAAATATTAAACATGCAACTTTATTTTTTAATTAATTTATTTCTTAAATTTCTTTGCTGCCTATCTTGCAAGAACTCCTCTGCAATAAAAATGAAGAAATGAAAAGAGTGTGAACCAACCAGAAGTAGAATAACAAAACAGTAAAATAACTAGTGTATAAAATAAAAATAAAATAACTAGTAGGATGTACACCTGGGATAGAATGGTAAACAGGGAAAATAGGTAAGAGAGTGTCCTTTTATAATATTCTGGAGCCATATTAGAGAGAAATCTGCTCTTGAAATCTTCCACTGATTTATGGTTGACAATCAGTGATTAAAACAAGAGTAGGTGTTACCAAGCAACGCATCTGTCTTTGCTTAATCTTTAGATTAACATTTAGAAGTATTTAATATATAGCTATTTATCTATAGCTGTAGTTTATTCTGGCAGCTCATTAAGGCAATGCCTGATCATTGCTTTTTCATGTATTTTTCCTTTCTTCCTGTAAAATTTCCCAGGCATCTGAAATTAAAACTGATTAGAAGTATCACCTGGATCAATAATAATAAACATATTTGAATAGAATGCTATAATTATATTTTATTGTAAAATTAATAATGATTTATTAGAATAAGTATTGTATTGGGGAATAAACGGAAGAGGAATGAAATATTGTCCATTACAAAGTAATACTAGATGTTATATTTTATATATAAAATCATTTTACTTCTAATTAATATTAGCTGCTATATATTACTAGTATCTCTTTGGAATCTTGGGCAAAAATACTGTCTAATCTATAAGATAGTGGCTAAGGTGCTAATATAGATAGATCAAGGTTCAGGTCTACTTTCATCCTCAAAAGCTTACTGGGTATGTTTAAATTATTCAATTCCCCTCAGTCCAAAAAGTTTATGAGATTACTGCTGTGACAAAAATTGGGAAGAGCACTATACATGCATTCCATATTGAGCAGGGTATCAAAATTACACTGACTCTCTGAACATAAACAGCTAATTATCATTTGTGTTGTTGAAATGTTTAACCTAGTAAGTTTACTGAATAAAAAACATTTACTGAATAAAAAATATGAAGCTTATGAAGCACAGAGGCAGAAAACCGCCATTGAAGTCCTGCTCAGTTCTCAGCAGCACCCATTGCATTGGCTGATTGGAGAAACTATCAGAAGATGGGGGAAAAAATCTCAGTTGGCAAGTTCCCTGCAGAGAAAGAAGCAAACTGACAAGATTTTCTCAGTCTTTGAGTACTTTCTCTCATCCCAGCTGTCTTTTTAACCATCTCCAGTTGTCGAGGGGGAGCTGTCTTTTTATGAAAAGTTCCTCTGGAGACCAGTGGGGAAAATTGTTAGGCAACAGTGCTAAAAAGCAAATGTTTGTTCCCAGTAACTTCTTTAGATTCTTAAATTCTGACAGTAAAAAAAAGTCATATCTGCCAAATTGGGATGGCAGATAGATAAGTAGTACAGTTAGGCAGCTTTGAACTTTTACCCCAGATCAGAAATTCACACAGAGTTGCAGGTGGAATTAGGACCTCAGGATCTACTCACTGATCCCACTTGATTGTTTTATTTATTTATTTATTTATTTATTTATTTGTTTGTTTGTTTGTTTGTTTGTTTAGTTAGTTAGTTAGTTAGTTAGTTAGTTAGTTAGTTAGTTAGTTTAGTTTGTCAACCCTGTATGAGAACAAAGTATATGTATGCACATAATGTATAAACATATAAGTATAAAGAGGTATAAGTATATACATAGTAAATCAGTTAATAAATCAGTTAATAATAAATTAGTTAATAAATCAGTTAATAATAAATGGGAACTGTAGGACAAGAATGGTGCACTTATGCACACCCCTTTACAGACCTCTTAAGAATGAAATGAGGTCCATGGGAGACAGTTTAAGGTTTAGGTTTTGGAGGTTTGAGGATGGAACGACAGAGTCAAGTAGTGAGTTCCATTGACCTCTCTGTTGCAAAAGTTGTTTTTTCTGCAGTCAAGTTTGGAGTGGTTTACTTTGAGTTTGTATCTGTGTATTATTGTCTGTGTATTATTGTAGTTGAAGCTGAAGTAGTCATTGATAGGTAAGACACTGTAGCAGACAATTTTGTGTACTAAGCTTAGGTCAGACTGAAGGTGGTGTAGTTCTAAATTGTCTAGGTCCAAAATTTCAACCCTGGTGGCATAAGGTATTCCATTGCAAGCTGAGGGGTGAAGTACTCTTCTCATGAAATACTCTGGACTTGTTCAGTTGTATTAATGTCCGTTATACAGTGTGGATTCCAGTCAGATGAGATGTATTCAATAATTAGCCCAGTGAAGGTTTTGTATGCCCTGGTTTGCAATTAAATGTTACCAGAGAAGAAGCTTTGCAAAATTAGGTTAACAATTCTTAATGCCTTTTTGGCAATGCTGTTACAGTGAGCTCTGGGACTTAGATCTTTTGAAATATTTGTACAAAATTATGTCTTAGATTTTGTGAAAAACTACTGAATACAATATATCAAAAGTTAGACATTGAATTATAACATTCAACAAGAAAGGATATTGTGATGACCCGGGATGTGGCACAAAGGCAACACAGTCACATAAGTAAGAAAAGTCCCTTTAATACCTCCAACTTTGCCCCCAATGTCCAGCTACCTTCAGTTGGAGAAAAAACTGTCCCAAGAACAGGCTTTAAATGAAGAAAATTCAGTCTGAATACAAAGTACATATAAACTGTAAATAAAAACCCACACAAACCACACTGCAGACATTAACTGGACAGGGCAGGATAAGGAATTGCAGACTTCAAAGGCCAACAAAACACACACAGTTGGGAAGACGTGCAGAACCCAGATAAGTGTCGACCATCAAAGATAACTCATGATTTACTTCCTGCCAGTTGGTGTGTGCAACCTCCCTTTTTAAACCCAGCTACAGCTAATGAAGGGAATCAGGGCCCTTTCCTCCCCCATAAGCCGTGCAACTCACGTTGCTCCCTTCTCTGTTCTTCTTTGCCTGCCCTAAGATGAAGGGGTGGGTGGGATTGGATCTTCCTCTGAATTTCCTCTGCTTTGCTCTATCTCTTCCCTGCTCTGCCCAGCTGGACTTTGCCCTTCCTCAGTTTCTTCCACAGCCACCAAAGCCACACTCCCACTCCCTGTCAGCTGCTTGCCCTGCCCCTCCAAATCAGATTCTGACAGGGGTATGACAGATATTTTAAAAAGTCCGAATCTTTAAAAAATAAGTCCAAATGTGGTGATGACAGATTGAGTTATTTACTAAAGGGAGATTAACATAGGCAGAGAAACATCTCCATATCCAAGATCTGATGAACAAGAAACAAAAAGGATTTCAAGTCTGATATCTATAGTTTGGAAGCCAGCTTTGTTTCTATCTCTTTGAACTTGAAGCTATCAGCGAACAGATAATTGGCAGCTAATCTCTTTGCAACTCCCATGACATAAGGCAGTGTGATAACCTTCAATTATTGGATATTAATCAGGAAACCACTTTTATGTTTCCTGCGGTGTGTTTAAAAGCATTTAGTTACCTTTGGATTTAGCAGTAATTCTTATTCTGCATTTGAAGAAGCACGGATTGGAGCTGATTGGAGCTGCAGTGCCATTAAGAGTCTGATTTCGCAGGCAAGTGATTGCCCTATGCAATTAAACACCTGCAGTATTGATCCTGTGGAGAGACACTTCTTTGCCAAATGTCTCTCTCATTTCAGCAAACAACGAGGTGAAAAATTAAAACCAGGGAACTTCCTGTGTTTAGAAGTTCTTACCAGAGCAGCTAAAATACTGTGGATGTTCCCCCTTCTAATGACCTCTTATTTCCCACATAAATGGGAATTGGGTTTATTATTTCTTAAAGATATCTATATAGTCTGTGTAGTCTAAAAGTCAACCTATTTTTTTTAAATTTTAACGCCAGTGTACAATGGATGACCTAGAAAAATAATGCCCTATTTATGTCCATGATGTACATGATGAAGGAAAATGAATGGGGCTGGATCCATACGTTGCCCAAAGCTATAATGTAATTTTGGCAGTTTTGGCTTAACCAAAATTTCCAGTTTATAAACCATGTCCTATGCCTTAGTGCAATCTGCAATGCCAACATCGATTTATTACCAAATTATTAACAGGAGAACCATGACTTTATAGAGGTATGCATCTATAGCTTCAGTTCTATGCACATTAAATCATAAATGTGCATAGACATTTAAACATAATCTCTCTCTCTCTCTCTCTCACACACACACACACAAACACACACACACATTCAGTAGTACTTTGTTCTATATCTTTGTGTGTCTCCCGTCTCTGTCTCCTCCGCTCTCTGTACCCCCCCTCCCGTGTGTGTGTGTGTATGTCTTTCTCTCTCTTGGAAAGCGCAGCTAGGCCAAACCAGCAAACTCTCCTTGAGGCTCTTCGCTACTCCTTTTATTTTCTTCTTTTTGGAAATCCAGGCTGAGGAATGAGTGCCAGATGTGGCGGAGGCTTCCCTTTGAGTGACCCTCCTCCTCCCCCTTCTCCTCTTGTGACCCCCTGTCCAGCTGTGGTGGGGTTGGGAGGGTGCGCGTGCATGGGGAGACCTTCAACCAAGCGGCCAGGCTTGGTCAAAGCACAGCAAAGGTGAGCATAGGGTGGGCAGCTACTCGCTTAAAGACAGTCTCCTCATGCATGTGCATCCTTCCATCCAGCCAGAGCAAAGCACGCACTCACCAAACTGGTTGTTACACTGCTTGAATCGCACCACTGCATGGTTTACTTTCCTACCACACTTTTTCTTGGGATTACACATTGCATACAACTATAAGGTATATTCCCATGTGTGTACCCATTACAAACAGTCAAAATGAAACTTATATTATAGTTTAATACATGAATTCAGCCATGTGATTTACATTATAATCAAATTATATATAATGATTTAGTGTACCACAAGAATTAGTAATTGACTGAAATGTCAGTTCAAAGCAAATACTTATTGTTTCACTTCTTATGTCAGATCTATGCCAACCAAAATATATCCCCTCTTTGCCCTATAAATTGAAACAAAAATATGTTTGAATTAAATGTTGAACATTTTAAGTATCAAATATAAAATAGGATTAAGAATTTCCAATTTATCACATAAACACATAATCTTTCAATTTGCTTCATTATCTTTTAACATAAATCATCATTGCTGTGTATCAATGTCATATAATTGAACTATACTTGTTGTATAGATTTGTTGACAACAAATTTTTCTTGTTTATCATGCAGAGTTTCAGTCAAGTAGTGTAATAAATCTTATTTAAACTTGTCACTCTCTGTTACAAAGATGAATAAGACATTCTCCCTTTAAGCCCTTCTTGGAAAAAACTTTAGGTTTCTTTTTTGATATTATTTTTATTGACAAACGTTGGGGTTGTTCTCTCTGTCCAGTATAAATCCTTATCTGTCACATATATGCATATATGCTACTACCAGAAAGTTATAACTTTTTTTCTGCCAGTTATCATAAATGCAAATTGTGGTTGCTAATATTGTTGCTCTTCTTCCATTAATAAAAATATCACAACTCAGTGCAAGAAACAAAAACAGTCACTTGCTTTATGTCTAATACTTTACTCACATATCACATTGTAATCGCAGTATAGCCTCTCCTTCACCAACCAGAAAAAGCCATGGTGCCACAGTGGTTAGAATTCCATATTGCAAACTAACTCACTGCTCACTGCCAGGAGTGCGATGTTGAATAGCTCAAGGTTGACTAAGCCTTCCATCCTACTAAGGTTGGTAAAATGATGAGCCAAATTGTTGGGGGCAATATGCTGATTCTGTAAACTGTTCAGAAAATGTTGTAAAACACAAGTAGAGCAAGATATAAGTAAGTGTTATTCAGTGGTGGGATTCAATTTTTTTTACTATCGGCTTGGTGGGCGTGGAAGAAAAAGGATACTGTAAAACCTCCAATCAGAGGGGATATTTGCTGGTTCTCCAAACTACTCAAAATTTCCACTACCGGTTCTCCACAACTGGTCAGAACCTGCTGAAAACCACCTCTCGTGTTATTGCTATTCATTTCAACTGCTCATTGGTTAACTATGTACTATTTCATAGCATAACCAAGATTCATCTGAAGATTGCAAAGATAGTGAGACTTTCCTTTGATCTCTCAGAGAGATCTTGTCCTTGTCTGTATTTCAGCTTCTGTACTCCAAATAGGCTATTCCTATTGGACAAGAATACCCGACGCTGATTGGTTACCTTTCTTGACGCTGATTGGTTACTTTTCTTGACGCTGATTGGCCAATAATAGCAAGCCTATGATTGGCCGATTCAAGCAGTGGGAAAAACAAGTAGCCCTCATTGGACACTAGCCGCAAGCAGTTTCTCTATATAAAGAGCTGCCGCGGCTCCTGGTTAAGATGGACTTTCTTCACTAAATAAAAAGAGCTGAAGTTACGCTGATCTCTGAGTCTCATTCTTCCACGAATCTAACAGCTTCCTTTTGAAATACATAAAATTTCATGAGAGAGTGCCAAGAACAGAGGCCTCCAAAATTGGCAAGTTTAAGACTTATGGACTTTAACTCCCAGAATTTCTCAGTCAGACATGCTGGCTGAGGAATTCTGGGAGTTGAAGTCCATAAGTCTCAAAGTTGCTAAGTTTGGAGATCCTCGGCCTAGAGCTTTGGGACTGCCTTGTTTCATAACAGGTCAAATGATCAAATCACAGGGTTGGAACTTGGATGGAACTTTTGAGGTCATTTTGACCAGCCTCCTGCCCAAAATAGGAGTCATCATGCCATCTTGGAAAAATGGTTGTCCAATCTTGTTGTGAAAACCTCCAGTGATGGAGTTTAATTAGATTAACATTATCACAGCACAGGTTCCTTAATATGTATAAAACTCCTTAAAACATTGCTGTAAGTGGGCAAATTATCATTTCACTCTAGGAGTAAAAATTCATTATTTATTCTCTTGGAAAGGAACAGAAGCTATCATATTTTCCATGTTAACACATAAATAGTGTCTAAGTCCTCATTTTATTTAGTTTTTCTTAAATAAGATGTTAAATGCTTGTAGCATGCATCTACATAATGTTTATTCATGATTAGCAAATGTTTTTCCATATTTAATAAGGGACAATTCAAGGGCCTTTTTTACTTTGTATATATATATTTATATAGTCTCATCCCAATGTCATTTCAGGTCTTTTCCTTGTCGATGTTTAATGCATTTTTTTTCATCCTGGGCAAGCTTTTTTTAAAGGGGTACAAATTTTGCTACTAACTGAGCCTCAAGGTTCCTTCCTCCCTATTTCTTTTTGTAATTTTGTTCCTTATGAAGTCCAGTATGCAATGACTATTATCAGTTCTGTACAGATACAAAAAAGGTATAAATGTACAGGGAGGGATTATGTTTTTATGGCATCCCTCTTATCACAGCAATTTTGTGTGGGAACCCTTGGGGCAAACTAATTCGTTCAAAGTCAATGCAAGGGCAGAAAGAAAAATAATTCTTAGCCTCCATAGAAAAAGTCTGTTTAATGATCTGTTCTAATGATCGATACAGACTTTCCCCTCCTAACATTCATAAATTTAAAAAGGAAAGAGAACTTGAACATTCATTTACTAGAATTGTTTGTATGCATATCTGACTCAGGCTCAATGGTGTATTTTTTTTATTATTTATTCCTGGACATATTTTTGTGATGCCTTTTGTGATACAATATAACAAAATGAAGAGGGGGTAAACTCACCTGAAATCAATTTATTGTCTTGTATCATATTTTGCTGCCCTTCTGCTGACAGGGATCAGGCCTGAGTTATAATTCTCCCTGTTTCCTCATTGAAAATTAAATGAAAATAAATTTGGCTGCACTCTGTGTCACCTACATGTTGAATAGTATACTTCAAAATCTGTTCACAGGTCTCAGGGAAAAAGTACAGACAACACTGATTTTATATATAATATTTATATATTATATATTCTGAGTTTCCTTTTTTCCTCTTAGTGCTTGGATTGTTTTCCTTTTTGAATTATTTGTTGTGTTTTTCCCCTTCTTTCACTCAGCCATGACAAAAACATTCCTTGGCATCACTGAGATAGTTTTATTTTGCCTCCAGCCCATCAGTGAAGCAAACTTCAGTTTTCCTGAACTGAACCAGTCACCGGATCATAACACGCTGTGATTGGTTAGTCATTCACGTGACCGCTTTCGTGTTTGCGATCATCACGTGCAACTTTGTGTCCAGTTTCTTTGCATTAGTAGTAGTAAAATTCAGAAAAATATACCCATGTCTGATGTTAAAAGAAAAAGAGTGACGTATGCTGCTTCTTTTAAACTAAAAGTAGTGAAGGCCACAGAGGAAACAAGCAACCTTGAAGCAGCAAGAACCTTTGAAGTGGATGAGAGCAATATTAGAAGATGGAGAAAGGATAGTACATTGGATTGCACCCCCAATTCAAAATGTACAAAAAGAGGGCCCAAAGCTGGGCAATTCCCTGAAATGGAAAAGGACATTCTTGAGTGGTTTGAGGCTCAAAGGCAGAATGGCTACAGTGTGCCTAGATTGGCTGTGTGCTTACAAGCATTGCAGATGGCCAAATCTGGAAAATACCAAGGTAGCTTAACCTTCACTGCTTCCCCAGGCTGGTGTACAAGGTTTTTGAAGAGAAATGGGAAATCACTAAGACAAAGAACAAAAATAGCCAAAAGCTACCATCAGAATTTGAGGAAAAGGTGATGAACTTCCAATGTTTTATGATAAATAAACCAAAGACTGGTGATTTTCCTCTCAGCAGGATTGGCGATATGGACAAGACCCCTATGTGCTTTGACATGCCAAGCACTAAAACATTGAACCAAAAGGGTGACAAAACAGTTCTTATTCAGACAACAGGGCACCAAAAACCCATTTTACAGTGGTGCTGAGTTGCACTACAGATGCACTACAGAAGCTACCCCCGATGGTAATCTTTAAACGAAAAACCCCTCCAAAGGACAAATTTCCCAGTGGTGTGGTCATCCATCAGCATCCAAAAGGATGGATAGATGAAGAAGGCATCATCAAATGGATAAATCAAGTGTGGGTGCGCAGAAATGGAGGTCTTCTCAAGAAACACTCCATGCTAGTCTGGGACCAATTCAGAGCTTACATAACCGAAAAGGTAAAAAGGAGTCTAAAGGAGTCAAACACCTTTCAGGCAGTCATACCAGGAGGGTTGACTGGGATGCTACAACCCCTAGATGTCAGGCTGAACAGATCTGTTCTGTATAAAAATAGTAGACTTCTAAAGACTGAATTCTGATTGGCTAAAGAACTCAAATGGGGATTGGTTCAATAGGAACCAATCCACATAGCTGCTAAAAAGGCGGCAAATATCAAATACCTGTCATTGGCTAAAGCCGGCAGAGAAAAACATATAAAAGGCTGCCACAGCCTGAGCCAATGTTCCGTTTTCCCAACTGTGTTACTTAATAAAGACTTTGTTGTTGGAACCCGGTCTACCTCGTGTTTTTCCAGACAGAACACTGGTGTCGAGGATGGGATCGTCCTAAACGCGAGACTGAGCACACGGCGACAGATAAAAAAAACCAGACAAAAAACAATGGCTGGAAACAACGTGCAGCCCGCACCCTTCAATCCCAATGAAGAAGATTGGGAATCCTACATAGACCGTTTCCAGATGTATCTGGAGAGCAATGAAATGGAGGAAATCTCAGACCAGCATAAGATAGCTGTTTTCTTGACACACTGTGGACCCTCAGTCTTCAAAATGGCCAAGGCTTTGGTGAAGCCCCGAGATGTGAAACAATTGACTTGGACAGAGCTCCAAAGAACACTAAAGGCCCACTATGCACCAGTGGTGTCAAATCTAATCAAGCGGCACGAGTTTTATCTGAGAGACTAGAAAGAAGGCGAAACCATCGCTGATTTTGTGGCAGCCCTCCAACAAATAGGGGGAGCATGCAAGTTTCTGAACTTAGATGAAGCGATGCGGGATCGAGTAATATTGGATTTAAGAGACTCTAACATACAGAGCAAACTGCTGAATAAACCCAATATAACAGTAGCTGAAGCTATCACAGAAGCCACGGCCGCTGAAGCCGCGAAAAAATCGGCAGTCAAAATGAAGCAAATGAACACGAACAATGACGAAACAAGCCCGGCTAGAGGGAAGAAACAATCTCCCATCACCACGCACTACGAAGAATTCGACGAGATGTCAGAATCTGGGGAGGAAGACGATGAAGTCTACCGCCTATACGCCAACAAGAAAGGGCGCGAAAACAGAAATCGACGGGAATGCGCTGGCTGCGGGGGAAACCATCCTCGAGCCAATTGCAGATTCTTCGATGCCATTTGCAGAGCGTGCAAGAAAAGGGGGCATATCGAGAAAGTCTGCAGGAACAAAAAAAATTACAGCCCAAAAAGACGCAGCAACTCCCCAGCAAAAGCTGAGCCAAGACAACCCGAGAGAAAGTGGCAGCGAAACAAGCAAGCCACTAACCGAGAGAAAGCATACCAGACTTTCACTATTGGAAGCGCTCAGACGGAAAGCGGGAAGAAGGTAAAAATAATTATAAAAATTGAAGATAACCCCTGCGAGATGGAGGTTGACTCTGGATCTTTCCTATCAATGATGTCATGGGACACCATCAAAAAAACTGGTTCCAGACATCAAAATCAAGGAACTCCAGAGACAAAAATTAACCCTCAAGGACAATCAAGGAAACTGAATTCCTGTAGTAGGCCTGGGACATTTCCGAGTTGCCTACAAGCAACATGTTGCTGTACTACCATAGTCGACCGAGACCAACCAAGTCTCCTGGGCATCGAATGGTTCGCACCATTGGGCATCAGGATGACCGGAGTAGACCGGGTGGCCGCAACCGACTGGGAAGAAGACCTCATCCAAGAAGACCGGAGTAGACCGGGTGGCCGCAACCGACTGGGAAGAAGACCTCATCCAAGAATTCCAGAACATTTTCGATGGCTCCCTAGGCAGGTATCGGGGGACCCCAATTTCTTTTAGTCTAGACCCCCAAGTAGCTCCTAGAAGACTAAAGGCCAGACGAGTTCCTTTTGCTCTAAAAGAAAAAATAGAGGAACAACTAGATAAATTGATAAATCAAGGGGTCTTAGAGCCTGTAGACCATGCCAAATGGGAAACACCAATTGTAACGCCAATTAAACCAGACGGGTAAGTTCGAATCTGTGGCGACTACAAGGCTACCCTGAACCACGCGTTGCAACAAAGCGCATACCCGGTGCCAGTCGTACAACACTTATTACACTCCCTTGGGGGAGGAAAAGTTTTCACTAAACTAGACCTAGCACAAGCGTACCAACAGCTCCCAGTAGACCCTTTAATGGCTGAAGCACAAACAATAGTGACTCACAAAGGGGCATTCAAATGCAACAGACTCCAATTTGGAGTGAGTTTAGCCCCAGGCGTTTTCCAGAGCCTCATGGAATGCCTGTTAAATGGTATAAAAGGAGTCGTACCATACTTCAACGACGTCCTAATTTCGGCCAAAGATGAGACCCATCTTAAAAAAAAACTTAAAGACGTACTAAATAAATTCAGAGAGTCTGGCCTTAAAGTAAAAAAAGAAAAATGCTGTTTAATGACTGATCGTGTCGAATTCTTGAGCTATTTGATAGACGGAGAGGGTATACACCCGACCGAAAAAAAGGTCAGAGATATTAAAGACGCACCAGAACCAAGGAACAAAACTGAACTGTAGGCATTCTTGGGACTAATAAATTTTTATAATGTGTTCCTACCCCACAAAGCAACAATAGCGGAACTGTTGCACCGATTACTGGATAAGCAAACAATTTGGACTTGGGGTTATAGAGAAAAGAAAGCCTTCCAAAAAATAAAAAACTTATTAACATCAAACACCATTCTTATCCAGTTTAGCAACACACTGCCATTGACGGTGACCTGCGACGCCTCACCATTTGGAGTCAGTGCCATCCTGAGTCACAAATTGCCAGATGGAAGAGAGGCACCCGTCGCATACTATTCAAAGACTCTGTCTAAAACCGAGTGAAATTACAGTCAATTAGACAGGGAAGCCCTGGCAATCGTTGACGGAGTAAAACGCTTCCACGAGTACCTATATGGAAGGACATTTGTAATAGTAATGGACCACAAACCGCTACTGGGAATTTTGGTGGGAAACAAGCCAACACCTAACATTTTGTCCCCGCGAATGACTAGATGGTCAGAATTCCTAGCAGCCTACTCTTATACCCTAATACATCGCCCTGGGAAACAAATCTCCCATGCAGAGCACCGCTACCAACTCTAGAGGAAGACCCGGCACCGACGACGACCACCCTGCAGATAGAGACATGCCCAAATCTGCCCATATCTGCGTATGATGTCGCCAGAGCCACCGCAAAGGACCCATTGACTGCCCGTATACTTAACTAGGTAGGTAAAGGCTGGCCAGAAAACCAAAAAACTGAGAACTTTAAACCTTTCCGGACCAGGCAAACTAAACTCTCAATTCAAAAAGGTTGTTTGTTGTGGGGTGATCGGGTAGTTATCTCCTCCAAATTACAAACGAGGGTTCTCAATATGCTTCATGAAGGCCACCCTGGAATTGTTAAAATGAAAAGCCTTGCTAGAAGCTATGTCTGGTGGCCGGGTATAGATAGGACATCGAATACTGGGTAAACTCTTGTAACAAATGCCAAAGAAATAGGCCTTCCCCGTCACAAGCACCCATAAGGGACTGGGAAACCCCACGAGGCCCCTGGTCACGAATCCACATAGACTTTGCCAGTCCAACTAAGGGACATACCTTCCTAATTGTCGTAGATGCATACTCAAACTGGCTAGAGGTTAAATTCATGCCATCTACGACAACTGAAACCATTATTAAACAACTTGACAAACTCTTTGCAACCCATGGCCTGCCGAACGTCCTAGTGTCCGACAACGGGCCACAATTAACGAGCATCCAATTTGAACAGTACCTAGCCTCCCTAGGTATCAGACATGCCCTAACCGCGCTGGCCCACCCGGCTGCAAACGGTAGGGCAGAGAGAATGGTTAGATTTACCAAAGAAGGTTTAGAAAGGATGGACATTGTGGATGTCCAAGATAAAATAAATCGCCTATTCACCCTCCAGCATATCACACCCAGTACCATAACAAACAAAAGTCCGGCGGAATTACTAATGGGGAGAAAACTTAGATCGCAACTAGACAGATTGCACCCAAACTATACACCAGAAACAACCCCCCCCGACTCCTCCACCCATTTCAGGACATTTGAAATAGGCGACCTATGCAAAAAAACTTTACCGGGGACCCATTATGGCTTCCAGGAAAAATTACACAAATTACAGGCCCCCGGTCCTACCGACTAACCATAGATGACGAATGGAAGCGGCACATAGACCAGCTTCACTCCCGAAACATTGAAAGAAATACAAACACACAACCACAAATATTAAAAAACGACAAAAATCAAATCAAAGAGGGGGGGAAATACGAGAAAATAATAAAGAACCGTTTAAATTAAACACAGAATACAATAACTACCAAAAAGAGCAAAAAAGAGACTTACAGTTAGAATAAACTTGCGAGAGGAATCCAATCGAAGGGGCCAGCCAGGCCAGCTCGACCTGCCTGGAAAAACCAGGAGGGAGCGGCAAAACCACTGGCCTAAGAAAATCAGGCGGCAGTAAAATGGCTGACTCACCCTTCCAGGCAGTTCCATGGAGAAAGACTGGAGAGACAACAACCCCATCCGAACCAGTCGAAGTCTCCAACAGAAATGAACCGCACAAGTCCAGTTGAGTCAAAAGAAGCCCCACCTACCTACGCGACTACATCACCACATAGGACTAAACCAAGAGGGGAGGGGTGTTCTGTATAAAAATAGTAGACTCCTAAAGACTGAATTCTGATTGGCTAAAGAACTCGAATGGGGATTGGTTCAATAGGAACCAATCCACATAGCTGCTAAAAAGGCGGCAAATATCAAATACCTGTCATTGGCTAAAGCCGGCAGAGAAAAACATATAAAAGGCTGCCACAGCCTGAGCCAATATTCCGTTTTCCCAACTGTGTTACTTAATAAAGACTTTGTTGTTGGAACCCAGTCTACCTCGTGTTTTTCCGGACGGAACAAGATCCTTCAAGACACACATGCGAAACCTGTGGACACAATGGATGGCAGATGGCAAGGCTGAACTAATAGCCAAAGGAAACTTCAAACACCCTCCTTTGCCCACAGTTGTGTCTTGGGTGAAGACTGCATGGGATATGATTTTCCAAGAAATGGTACAGAAATCCTTTTTAAAATGTTGCATTAGCAACAAATTAGATGGCACTGAAGATGATGTTGTATGGCAGGAGGATAGCAATGAAACTGAAAATGAAGACAGTGATGAAGTGGCAAAAAATGGAAATGAAGATCAAGATGAAGAAATGTGGGATGAAGATAATGTCAAATATACATTGGAGGATTGGAAACATCTCTTTGGGGAATCTGAGGATGAGGGTGATGGTGAGGATGAATTTGAAGGATTCTGAGACACTGATTAATTTGTGAAAATAAATAAAAGTAAAACACAACAATAATGGCTTTTATTCTCATTTATGCTCTTCTGCAAGCTTTTGCTACGATAAGTGCATATATTACCATTATATAACATCAGATTCTTTACATACCGGGTAATTAACTTAATATTGTTTCCTACACAAATGCTTTGATAATGAACCTTCATCAGTGCATTGCATATTGACACTCTTTTGTTATTAGGCAAAAGGACACACCATGGTATTTGGGGGTCAGCTTATATGCGAGTTTTTGCAAAATTCCTAATTTTGGGGCAGTTTTTTAAGGATCGGCTTATATGTGAGATCAGCTTATATGCGAGTATATACAGTAGTGAGGCAGGTGTCAAATGAGTTTTCTGATCTTTTGTGCCACTGTTGTTAAATGAATCATAGCTATTATTGAGGTCATACCTTGATTGTTAAGTGAATCTTGGCTTTCCCATTGACTTTGCTTGTCAGAAGGTTGCAAAAGGTCACATGACCTCAGGACACTGCAACCGCCATAAATATGAGTCAGTTTCCAAGCATCTGAATTTTGATCATATGACCGTGGGAACGGTCCAATCATGAAAATTGGTCATTTTTTCCAGTGCCCATGTAACCTTGAATGGTGTTCTGACAAAACAAACACAATCCAAAGGGAATAAAAAACTTGTAATGCTTTTACAAAATAATTAGCTGTGACAAGCACAAGCCTTGCCAAACTATGCAAGACTTGCCAAAAGATAACAGACAAGAAATAATTTGTAAAATAAGAATCTTCAAATACCAACTTAAGATACTGCAATGTCCACGAGGCTGGAGTTTCAAAACGTCTTTGCTTCCTACAAATAATGTCTTTTATCTTCTTGAAGGAAGAACCATTACCTTGCAGCTTTACTCCCGAGTCGCCCGTGCTGTTGTAGCTGCTCTTTCCTATGAGCAATCCTGTGTGCACGCACATTTGGCAAAGGCTCCTCGGGAACCTTCTCAACGCTGTTGCCAGCCCCCACAATCTCTTAAGGCAGCAGTCCACTCCCTAATAGTCCTGGCCCCTCCTCTGAGTCCTCGCTCTCCTCAGCTGTTCATACCTGCTGCTGGCTAACCACAACAAATGGTCACTAAATGAATCTGAAAGTTCCAGGCTTCCTTGCAATCAGTAAAAACTACAAATCCATCCCCTGAACCCATCATTATATCACATGGGCCAATCGCCATCTGTCCCAACTTAAGACTTCCTTTCACTTATGTGCAAAGAAGCAATGGATGGAAGCTAATCAAGGAGAGAAGAACTAAGAACTCCTAGAACTAAGGAGAAATTTCCTAACAGTGAGTTCAAATAAGCAGTGGAACAGCTTGCCTTCATAAGTTGTGGGAACTTCATCACTGGAGGCTTTTTAAGAAGACACTGGACAATCACTTGTCTGAAATGGTATAGAGTCTCTTGCTTGAGCAAGGGACTAGATGACCTCCAAGGTCCATTCCAACTCTGTTATTCTGTTAACATTCAAAAGAAGATATATTCTCGTACCTGCTGTCATTGGGATAGTATATCCATTGAAACAGTAGATCAAAATAGCAAAGGAAAAAAATGTTACCTGTTGTCTCTTTAAATGTCTGCTCATTTCAGGAAATTGGATATTTAAAAAAAAAAAGCCAATTTCATAGAAATAGAATTCACAGAAAAGATGTTCAAAGGCTATCAAATACTGCTCAAGAAAGTCATCACTCTCCTCTTTTTATATTGCAAATCTTGTAGGTTCTTTTTGAGGAAAATTTGAGGAAAATTGACATAGAGAATAGGCATTTATTTCTAGGATTTCCTCAGATTCTTTGATGTCAGGTGGAAGTTAAGCCATATAGACCAGGAGTCTCCAAACTTGGCAAATTTAAGACTTGTGGACTTCAACTCCCAGAATATCTGTCTGGGGAATTCTGGGAATTAAAGTTGCCAAGTTTGGAGACCCCTGATATAGACAATTAGGATAATTGAACCAAAGGTCCAAGTCTAATGAAGGATTTCATTTATTCATTCATTTTTTATTTAGGAAAAAAATGTAGTTGTTTTTTTTCATTGTTAGAGCACTGACAACTTTCATTTGAAACAGATGAGAAGAAACATGAGGTTCAAAGATCACTTTAAAAGAAGAAACAAGTAAGTTTCAACCATTTCCACCTAAGTCAGCATTTACTCATTTATAAGCATTTGAAACATCATGAGTTGGTAGCTCCCTCTTCCTACATGGTTGCTTGTTCACATGCTGATTTGTATAATCAGGGGCTAAAGAAGCAGGATGTACTGCATAGATGACAGTTTGTCTGCTGTCATATTTCAATACATACATATCAGTACATTGTCAGTATCTTTTATACTCAACTGTGGACTGAAGGTGCCAATTGGTTAAACATCATTAGATTTACATGGTTGTTAGTCTCTAAATTATACATAGTCATCAGCCCATTTCTCTTCTGGTTCATTAAACTGAGCTAGTCACCACATTGCTCCCTTCTGGCTAGGTGTAATTGAGTCCCTGCCTTCTGGCAAGGTGATAATTAAATTCATTGAATAAGTGACAAGTGGGTGGGAAGGAATCTATTTACACCTTGCCATAGGAGGCTGACCCAATTAACACTTTTGTTTAAGAACACACACACATCAGTTCACTGGTTGAGCTTAACATTTTATTCTGATGAATAAGGGGTTTCCTCATTTTTCCCTGTTGTTACTAATAAGTAAAATATTTGGAAAATTGTAGCCAAGTACTAAAATCCCTGATCTGCATTGTTTTGTTATTTTTAAAAATTGAAGAAAACTACTGTTCTACAGCATGTTTTTAATATCATCATACTGTCGATAAGGAAGCTATAGCCAGCCCAAACACTCAATAAATGATATTGTCTTTCTGTCAGATACCTAAGCAGTTTATAATTAAGTTTTAATAACAGTTGTGCTTTGAGATATGAACAATGGCTTTTCTAAAAATCCACTATTCCTCACAAAGGGAAAGGTAAATTCTCCAGCTGCATGGTATTTCACAGCATTTTCTGCTTCCATAAAGCCTGCACTGTGTACCTGATGAAAAAAGGAAGGACAATTTTATAAAAAGATTTGAGAATAGCTGGAGAAAATCTTCTTTAATGGCCTAATTTATTTCGAGGTAAGAAAGGAAAGCAAAAGAAAAAACTTCAACATTTTCTTCTATAAGGCCTTCTACAAAATTTCATCTCAGCTGCAATAGGAAAAGTGCTAAGCCAAGGAATTTAAATGAAGTTCCCATGAATTTTACACATGAAAGTAAGCTGACTTATTTGAGGTATAAAAGAGAATTCTTCTTGGACCAAAGTTTGTACTTGGAACTCACAGAGAGCAATTGGTGCCTTATCCATCTGTTTTAAAAGCTCATATATTTATTGTTTCTGCCTTTAAAAGATGCAATTGCTGCAAACAGAAAAGCACCCTTTTCTTATTTTATTGAAAGAAGTACCTATTGAATTTATTTTTTCTGCAGATGGTGAAGCACTACCTTTAAAAGATTGACTGTGGTCTATAAAACCTACCTGAGAATTGAACGCAATTCACACTTGCTAATGTATCAGGAAGGGAAATAATTCAGTATCTAGGGACTAGTTATAATGACTACACTTAGTTTTATGTTTAATCACATGTTCACTTTGGTCTTGGTGTATCAAATGTTTGTCTTGGGTTCTTCAGGTTTTAGAAGGTAGTGCACAGGATTTCTCCGACTGCTTCAGTGGAGTCGTTGGCCTGAAAAGTTAGCTGTTCATTCCCATATTAGAATTTCTCTGAGTATTTATGAGAACTGTCAAAAATATCTCTAGTTTTCAAAAAGGTCTGTATTGCCTGTACAAAGGAAACCACTGTTGTAGTAAATTAAACAAAAGAAGCTTACTGTCACTGAATAAAATGGTTTTCTGTGTGCGAAACATTCCTTTTATTGAAATGAATGGGAAGATAATGAGTCATAGGATCTTCCCAGCGTGCTTCAGTATGCATCAGCATATTTTTCATATATTTAAGTATTAGGTCCATATTGAAAATAAAAAACAAGTGGATAATAACAACTTCAGCGGGAAGCTTCTTTTTTCATCTGAGATCATACTTGGGTACAGCAATCTTCCTTATTCCTCTCATTTTCCTTTTTCTTATTTCTTTTGTAGTGCTATTTTCTCTCTGTCTGTTCTCTCAATTTCTGATATTCCATTATCTGCCATCTCTCTCTCTCTCTTTCTCTCTTTTTTTCCCTTTTCTGATGTTCCTATTCAGCACTTCCAGTGTTAACACAAACAACAGAGGCAACAGTGGACAGCCTTGTCTGGTCCCTTTTCTTAAATCTATAAAGTCTATTAACTCTCCATTTATCACAACCTTTGCAGTTTGTTTATGATATATCATTTTGATGGCTTGAGTAAATATTTTACTGAAGCCCATTTGGTCCAACTGTAACAGCATAAAACACCAGTTCACATTATCGAAGGCTTTTAGTGCATCTATAAACATCAGAGCCATTTGTTTTTCAGAATGTGCCTCACAGAACTCCAGTGCATCTAAAATTATTCTCATATTATTTTTAATCTGTCTCTTTGGCAAAAATCCATTTTGATCAGGATGAATAAAAATTGTTTAAGTATCTTTTCAGTCTTTCTGCCAGAATTGAAGCAAAAATTTTACAATCTGAATAATGAAATAGGTCTGTAATTTTGAACTTGCTGTGGGTCTGTGTCCTCCTTCGACACAAGTGTGATATATGCTTCTGACCATGTTTCGGGTATTCTCTTCTTTGTCATAATTTCATTCATAGTTTCTAATAAGTGAAGATTCAATGTTTCCTGGAATGTCTCATAAAATTCCACGAGCAAACTGTCCGGACCTGGTGCTTTCCCAATGTGTTGCTTTTTAAAAGCTTCTGTTAATTCCATCATTGTTATATTACTTTCTAACATTGTTTCAATATCTTTGGGTATCTGGGGCAAATTTGCTTCCTCTAAGTATTGTTGAATTCTTTCTTCCTGAACATTCTCTTGATAGTACAGTTTTCCATAATAATTTTTTTGAATATTTTTTTTCTTCTCCACATTTCCACAGCATACATGTCCTTGTTCATTTATCAATTGATGTATTCTTCTCGAGTCTCTTTCCTTTCTCAGTTTATATGCTAGCCATCTGCCTGGTTTGTTTGCATCTTCAAAATAGTTCTGCTTAGCATTTTTAATTTTTTGTGCTATTTCTTCTTTTTTCCATTAGCCCCATTTTATGCTTAGTTATGTCCATTTTAATTTTAATGTCCTTTTTGTGGTGATTTCTGTAGTTCTTTTTCCAACTTCTTGTAGTCATCTCCCAATATTTTAAGGACTTTTTTCTGTTTTCTGTTTCTTTTCCTTGTGTAGTCCATTATCAAACCTCTTGTATAAGCCTTCATCGTGTCCCAGAGGTCCTGTAATGATGTATTCTCTTTTGTATTTTTTTAAAGAAAAAAGTCAATTCTCTCTAATTTTCTGTTTAAAATCTTTTTCCTTTAATATCGTATTATTTAAAGTCCATCTAGATCTCCTTTTTTTTTCCTTTCCATATAAGTGTTATTGGATTGTGATCTGTCCAGGTGCTTCAATGTCTTGTATGTGAGAAAGCAATTCTGTTGATATCCATATCATATCTATCCTAGACCATGAAGCATATCTATTTGAACAAAAGATATATTGTTTATTTTCCACATTTCTCTCTCTCCATGCATCTTTTAAGTTTATCTCATCTACCACTCAAAAGGATTTTGGTAATGTCCTTCTAGTTTTCTTTGCTGTTTTTTGTGTTTTATAATCCAATTTGTCATTTATTATTCCATTGAAATCTCCCATCAGACAAATATTAGCATAGTCCAGTTCAATTATTTTCTTATGTAATTTCCTGTAAATATCTTCTTGATTATCATTTGGGGCATAAATTGCTATTAAAAGTGTCTTTAAATTATTGTCCGTTATCTCCACCATCAAAAGCCTTCCATCATCATCTGTATATATTTGTTCCGCAGGGACTGTATCTCTAATGTATAACACCATTCCTCTCTTTTTACTATGTGTTAACGCTGTAAATAATTTCCCTAATTTTTGTTGTTTCAATACATAATCATGTTGTTTTCTAATATATACATCTTGTAGGTAGATTATATCAAATTTTAATTTCTCTAACTTATGAAATACTTTTCTTCTTTTAATAGCTGAATTAAGCCCATTTATATTAATTGTAATCAGTTTTCTCTCATCTATTTTAGATTTTATAAGACGGATTTGTTGCTCTAGTAGATCTTGGTTCTCTTTGTTCCCTGGGTACACCACCTATGGCTCCTTCTTTTTCAATTATTGCTGTACATTCATCTTGAAATTCAATTAACGACTCTTCTTTTCTTGTATCTTCCTCCCTTCATCTAAAATATTCCAGTTAGAATAACACAGTTTTTTTATAATAACTGCATCAATTCTGTGTCTTTGTTCCTGCCAGGTAAACATGAAACCTTCAGGTATCAGCCATCTGTAACTTATTCCTCTCTTAAGTAACTCTTTGGTCAAAAATAAATATTCTCTTCTTATTTCTCTCACTCTTCTCAGTACCTGTTTCAGTACCACTATTTCTTTATCTTTGTACTTTAATGTTTTTTCTCTTGCCACCTGCAGTATTTGTGATTTAATTATTTTCTTAGTAAATCTGATATGAACTTCTGTTGGCAGTTTATTTCTCATTGCATATCTTGTATAAACACGAAAAACTCGTCCATTCCATTCCATCTTCTCTTTAGTTACCTCTAATTCTTTTGCCAGGATTTCTGTCATAATTTCAGCAAGGTTTCCATCCTTTTCTTCTTCTATATTTTGAAATCTAAGATAGAATTCTGATCTATCAATTTCCCATCGCAATGATTGCAGAGATCTGCCCTTGTTTCTTTCCACTTCATTTAATCAGGTATCCATATCTCCAATCTTCTTATCTCTTTGTACATCTTGTTCTTCAATTTTCTTGATTCTGTCCTCATATTGCATCATCATCTGTTGAATATTTTCAATTTTATCATCTGTCTTTTCAGTTCTTTGCTCAATATTCTCCATTCTCTTTTTGATATTATCTGTTTTTACTTGTATCTTTTGAATTCCTTGCATAATCATCTGCAGTGTCAGTTCTTTCTCCTTCTCTTGTTGTAACATCACCTGTATTGATCATTGTCCTCCAGGTGGTGAGGAGGAAGAAGTTGGGATTGAAGAAGCTGAGGCTTGTATCTTTCTGCTCATCTTAGAATAGTTAACAGGAAAATTGAGAAGAAAAAGCAAGAGCAGCCAACTGCCACTCCAATTAAAAAAAAAAAAGCAAAAGATAAAAATAAAAGAGGGAAGGGAGAAAATCTACAGGCACTTGAATACCTTAATCCAATTGGTTCCAATTATGTAGGAAAAAAATATAAAATGGAAAAAGGATGAAAAAATAAAAAAAAACATAGGAAAAAAGATTCCCCTTGATAAAAAGGTAAAACAAAGGGAGGAAGGAGGGGAAAAAAACGGTATCTTATTCTTTCATCAAATGACTCAAGTCCAAATATAAAAATCCAACTGGGGGAGGGGGAATTAAAAAAAAAAGGAAAGAGAAAATGCAATTCTGTCAAAAAGCAAAGCACTGCCACTATATGTTCGAGGCTCTTTACTAAATCAAAAAAGAAAATTTTCAGTTCTCTTTTCAAAGTCACTTCAATCTTCTTTCTTTAATTTTAAAACCAGACTCCATCGAGCAGTAGTTCCACAGAAGAGCACCTGCAAACAATCTACATGCTCTCACCACTATCTTTTCAATGAAAAGCACAGAGTCCTTGAATGTAACAGCAAATGTGTCAACAAAAAAAGAAAGAAAGGAAAACAATTTATCCAAGCCTTCAGGTGGCAGCGCAACTTATTTCCCTTTCCTTTCCCTTCCCGTCTAATATTAAAATCAGGAATAAAAAAAATAAAAAGAATCTAAAATTATTAAAAAGAAAAAACAAGAGAAAAAAAGCTTTTCCAAAGAGTTATTTTGAAAGGAAAAAAGAAAAATTAAAAAGGAAAGATCAGTCCAGTTGAAAAGTTGAAAAGTTTTAACAAAATCCAAAGTTCCTACAAGAAGAAAGAAAAAACCTTCAGGTTTAATTTGTGCTTAACCTCGCCATTTAAGCACTTTTATCCTCACTTTTAAATTTATTTTTTAGTCTTTTAGGGTGTTCTCACCAGAAAAAAATAAGTAGAAAATTATCTCACCAAACTGACACACTTTCTTTCCAGCTTTCTTCCATTCCGGAGCTGTCCCAGCTTCAGCAGCTTTAATGGCTGCCTTTCCACCGCAGGAAAAAAGGGCTTCTCCTGATCTACTGGGGACTTTGCAATGTCCCTGGGAACGACAGGATGTGCCCTCCTCTGTCACCATCTCTACAGGACGGTTTAAGTCCGTTGAGACTGTCCTGCAATGGAGATATCAGCAGCAATCTTAGAGCTTAAAGATCGCATACTGTACCGCTACGATGCAAGCTCTGCCCTCTCCCCTTTTTTTCCGTTGAGTCTTCCCTTTCTTGTTATCCACTACATTCGACTCTCCTCCACCTTACATTGCTTCACACATTTCAGCCTGCAATTTTTTCTTCTCAGCCTTTTCACTTTCCACTGAGTTTTCTCCTCCAGTCTATAAGAAATTTTGTGAAAGCCATGGGTTGCTTTTTTTCAAGAGAAAGAGTGGGGGAAAGAAAGAATAAGTATAGAAATGAACAGGCATAATGTTATAATAGCAGAGGAAGGATGGTGATTCTTAAAATATAAAGAATACAGCATAGTGAAGTCCACTATAACTATCCTTTTCATTTGCGAGTAAGTTTAGCAAGGATTTCTAAAAGCAGATCAAGCTAGGACCTGCTGTGATTAAAATCAATACCTTCGCAGAAGAACACATCTATTACTGCCTACATAATATTCTGAAAGCTGAATCATAATTTACCCTTTGCCTCTTTTTTTCTTGGGAATGCTTTCACTGCAAAGTTTTTAAAGAGGGCATTATTCAAAGACAATAATGTTGTCACATATTGTTGTGCATCTGTTGTTGTTGTGTTTGCTTTTTTGAATAAAGGGATTTATGAATTCTCCTTATAAAGCTCATACTGTGAATTCTCCTTATAAAGCTCATACTGTTGAAATAACTCTTCAAGAGAAATACAACCATTGAGATAGAGAGCTCGTGATTGTATCTATGACATAAGAAATACCATGCAATAACATCTAATAAAAAAACAAATGCATTTTTTAAAAAAACAAGCTTTGTATTATGTAAAAAAAAATATTCCAGCAACATAAAGCTGTAATATGTGAACGAATTCTAACAAAAAACAATGGTTTTATATGCATCTTGATCACACAGAATGTTTGATTTTTAATAATTAAATCCAGAAGTAGAATTCAGATATTGTTTTTGAAAAATGTCATTCTAATAAAAGTAACAATTTACTTTAGAAAATGTAATAAGAGATATCTTTTAAAATTATGACATTACCAATTACTTGGTCTACCGTTTGATGTTATCATTGAGCAATGACTGACAAACTTTTTTCCCTTTGTTAAACTGGATGTGGGTGTGATGCATCCAGCTGTGGGCCAAGAGTTTGGAAGCGCTGCTCTATGGCAATTGTTAATAGCAATAGCAATAGAGTTTAGACTTATATACCACTTTACAGTGTTTTACAGCTCTGTCTAAGCAGTTTACAAAGCCAGCACATTGCCCCCAACAATCTGGGTCCTCATTTTACTGACTTTGGATGGATGGAAAGCTGAGTCAACCTTGAGCCAGGTGATATTCGAACTGCAAAATTGCAGGCAGCCGGCAGTCAGTATAAGTAGCCTGCAGTACTGCATTCTAAACATTGTGCCATCCCACAGTTCTTAAGGGATCAAAACATTTTATTCTGCTTTCCTAAAGGTTTTTTAGATTTATTTATTTACTTGAATTTGTCAAACAGAAACAAGAATAAGAATAAGAGAATAAAAATACAATAACAGGAATGATAGGCACATTAGTGCATTTATGCACGCCTCCTCTACTGACCACTTAAGTATGAAGTAAGGTCCATGGAAGTCAATTTGTGATTGAAACTATGAAAATGTGTAGGTGAGGCAACTGAATCAGGTGGGCATTCCCGACTTTGGTAACTCCATTAGAGAAATCATATTTAAATCAGATACTAATTTAGTCTCTGCTAAAACATTATTTCAAAGGACATATAAAATCCTTTTACAGAAATCATTAAATGTAACATTGCTTATATTTGTTAATCTCTATATAAGAAATCTTTTATATAGATGACATTTTCTTATGGCAGATAAAATAAATCTTTTTATTTCCTCAAATCTTAATGGAGATGAAAGGCCCTTAAATTACTGATTCTACAAAGCAACATTTCAAATTAACTTCATTCTAGATGGGCAAATATACAACTTTGATAGTCTGAAAAAGAAACTTCCATTAAAGGTATTGAAGAATCTTTCTTTTTTAACTGCAATGGTGGCCTGATTTAGTTCCTAATCAAAATTGTGACAAAATATAATGACAGATTAGAGATCTGTAATCTTAGCATTCTATTAAGTGGGGAAATTCCTGTAATTTTACTGAATTGCTTTAAGCTTTATCTAAATCTCATGAACTTTGTTCTACAAGTAAATTTAGAAATGTTATATAAGTTGCTGATGGGAAAATGCATTCGAAATTCTTGAAGTATTTATGAACTGTAAAAGATAATTGTTGGATTCTTTCTATTCAACCCAAAACATTACATTGCTGGTATTTCTGCTGATAATCAAGCTTCTTCATTTTACTCATCTGTCATTACACTCAAAGTTTGTCTGATTTCTTTCCAATAAACTGTGGTCAGGTTTAAAGATGAAATGTATAAATCCATTATAATCTTCTTTTATTACTAGTTTGGGAACTACAATTATGAATGAAATTCCCATTATCCCAGGTTTCTAAAAAATATTTCTTCATATACACTTCATAGAAGTACTTTATTGAGACTACTGGGTATAGATTTTTCCCTTCATTATAAACTCTACTACATAATGCCCATTCTTCTCTGAATGATTTTTCGTGTATATGACTCATTTATTCTAATCGACAAGCAGATAGAAAAACACAGAAATAAGCAACAGTACAGTTCATAACAATGAAGTTATCAATAAAAATACTACATTCGGTGCCAAGATGCATGTTATTAAAGTTGAAAACATTTAGAAACACCGTGTTCACTATCCTTGCACTAGTAGGTTTTAATGAAGCAGTGAGATTATACCCCAGATCAGATAAAGTTATGGTAATTGAAGTATCGTTCTGTGCTACCTGTTAATATTCAAGTTAAAATTGTGATCCTTTATCAACTTCCTTTTCAGGAGATAAATAAGAACTAAATTATATTCAATCCTTATATAACTTGCATGCTAACTTCTTTGATCTTCATCTTTTCATGAGAAGCATGTGCAAATTGCCCAGGGTGGGCTTCAAAAATTTTAGCAATGGGTTCTCTGCCTGGTTGCTGGGCATGGTGGGTGTGGCTAGTCGGCCTAGTTTTTGCCCTCCTCCGGGCTCCAGAGGCTTTTCTCAAGCCTCTGGGAGGGTGAAAATGACCTCCCTGGGCTCCAGAGGCTCTCTGAAGTCAGAAACGGGCCCATTTCTGGCCTTCCCAGACCCGCAGCAGCCCACCCCTGAAATTGCCCCAGCCCAACCCTTAAATAAAATCACTCAATAGTTGTATGATACAAATTTGTATGAAGGAAGCCTTATTATGAAAAGACTTCACAGAAAATCACTCTAGAATTATCACACTCGACTAGACGCAATGGAGTGTGGGAGAGATCTTGTCAGACAGTCTGAAGAGCTGAAGTTAGGGCAAAGGTTGGATAAAAGGCAGCTTAATCTACAGCAGAAATATGGCCATGGCAAATGTCTCATCAGAGATTTCCCCTAGTTCCTTGGGCAGTGAGATTGATGTCAGGCTTGCAAGGCAATTCAAATAAGAAGCTCTCTTGGGAGAACTAACTCTACCTTATTGATAAGTTATATAACAAGATCTTGCAATTCTGAGAGTTCATTTCTCTCCCATTGTGTCTACGATGCAAGAAAACAGGAAAGGTCCCTTTTTATGTTTGGCAGACATGCATTTTTTCTGCTCCCTTCTCTCTGTCTGCCAACCTCCCAACCTCTGTCTGAAATTAAAGCTATATTGCCAGACTGAAACATGGAAGGACAAGGAAAAGATCATGCCCTGTATATAATATATAATAACCTTTATTGTCCATGTATATATATAAAACACACACACACACGCACACACACACATATATATATATATATACAACAAAATTGACTTTTGGTTCTGCTGGTGCTGTCCATAACAAAAGTACAATATAAACATGAATAATATAGAAAGTGGTCATTATACAAGTAATTAGGGAGAAACCAGTTATATTGTCAGTGTTCCAGTGAAAATGCCCATTTCATTCAGCACTCAGAAACAAAGTTAATCCAAGTAAGAAGTTTATTAAAGAAGTCATATTGGCACATCTGGGAAAATCCAAATCTGAGAGTTCCGGGTTTTTCCTTCCCAATTGAAAATCAAAAGCCTTGCACTCACCAGTCCATCACATGGTCCAATCATCCATCATCCCAACTGGAAACATCCTTCCAAACATTTCTCTCCAGGTGCAGGGTAATCTGTCGTTGACTTGTGAGAAGAATGTTGTTGAGTCTACCACCTGTCTATGAAATTCCCCCTCCCAAATTCCCAGGCATGAAATGTGGCAGCCTCAAAGTTTCTAAATGAAATATGGCTTCCAAGGTTGACACATATCTTTCCATGTATGTGTGGAATGATTGTAGTTGTATATTAACATCTTTCTGCATCAAAAGCCCAGGACCAATATTAATAGTTGCTCTTGTTCTTAAGGAATAAAATCATTAATATAGCACCAAATCTTATCAAAGGGGTGATATGTTTACAACTTAAATTGTTATGTATGAAGAAAACTTTGCACTAAGGTCCAAGGCAATCCTTGATTATGCCTGTTCACTGGTATTGCTGGTATGTTTGTCAATTTAAAATTATTTAAGTGATGCATGTATTGCCCCCTTTGTCAGACAGATGTTCTACAGTTAAAACAATATTATTATTTTGTCCCAAAGGTGCTTTTTCAGGAGGTAATTGGACTTTCTTGTTTTTTTTCTTTGAAGACACTTCTCTTCTCATCTTCTCATTCTTGGATGTGAAGCAAAATGTCTTCAATGTAAAAACAAGCAAGTCCAGTTGCCTCCTGAAAAAGCACCTTTGGGGCAACCATGACCTGGATGACTGAGAATCTCTACAGAATATCATTATTTCATCAAGTTTGTTTTTTATAAAAAAGATCAAAGACAAAACTCTGGCATCAGAGTCATTTTATGAAACTATTTGTAAATAAGAATTCCTTGTACTGAAAACCACAGTTGTGGTAACAGCTAATTTGGATGAGTTTGCAAGGGAGATTAGCTACTAGTGATCTTTTTAAAAATTATGAAGTCTCACATTTCTTCTTTAGATTGAAAACATTATTTATCCAAACACTCACTGCACAAAAAAGAGTCTCCACCTCTTACTTGCAAACTATCTACAAGCATTTGGTTAATCTATTAAAAGAAACAAAATGCTGGACTAAACAGAATTTTGGCCTGATCTAGCTGATGTTATTCTTATGTTCTTATGTAAAACTTGTATTCCTGTTTCTTATAAGCTAATAACTAAAGTCTTGTGCAAAAGAGGCCACCCAAGAAGTATTAAACCCTAAAATATGCCAGTGCTGTGTTGTACCAATTATTTTGATAAAATCAGGTGATTTCATTGAATGATAGAAACTGAGACACAAAGTTCAAAGAATCAGAAAACATGATCAGATTGGCTATTCTAGTGACAGGACTAAGAATTAAGGGGAGAAAAGAAAAATGAGCAGGAACTGTCCAGATGGGGAAACATCAACCTTGCCTTGATCTATAATCACATAAACTGTCTAGTGTAGAAATTGCATTTCAATATCTTGAAATATATGTCAAGATGATAATCAAAATGTGTGCAATTTGTTTGTTTTTTTATCAAAAAGAAATACAACCATATTTCTTACTAAAACTCATATTTTAAAACACAAGATTCTTTCTTTTCACTGTAAGAAAAAGAAAAATGGCATACAGAATATACGACTCCTCTTTTTCAGATGTATACAGAATAGCCATTCTATGCCTTAAGACTATATTTATCTATAGGATATTTCATTCCCATCCTCATAGTTTAAAAGTATTAATAGATTTTTATGGCTTTAATGGCTTTAATATTTAGAAGCTTAGAAAGGTCACCACTAAGCATAAATGTTTAGTGTTTTATCTTACTTCTTACTTTAGCTGATTGGTTCTCAGGTCGTTGATAGCTTTGCTTCAGAATCAAATAGAAAATTGTATTTTGGTGTGATTTTCAGAATGCAGACACTGGTAGACATTCCTATGCTTCACTGTCAGTCTGTATCATAACAGTTGCTTTAGAATTAAAATCAACACTAGGTAGAAGAAGGGACAATAGTATAAATACATATGTGTGTAGATAGTAAATGAACACTGGATATATTTAGGATCATAACATTGGCTGTTTATTATTGTATGTATTTTTTTTACTTTTTTCCCAAAAGTATTTTCTGACATCCTGATGCTATAAAACATATATCCAAATGAATTCACACATACTGTGCAGTTTTTTTAATCTATCTGCAAAGATAAGAATGTAAAAGATACTGGCCAAAGACATTAGTGAAAGCAAAAAGGCATATTTTATCAAAATGGATTCTGCAACACCATGTATGTGCAACCAGAGAATTTAATTCATTCTCTCCTCAAAAATTTAAACAAAAGAAGTTTATAGTTTAGTTTAGTCATTGCATCTCATATAACAAAATTAAATGGCATCTTCAGTGTACATTATAGCTATAAAAATAAAACACAAACACACATCCTTCACATTATATACAACTGACTTGAAAACCCCTGATATTGCATTAATATTGCACTATACAGGAGAATTCAACAGAGCTACTGCCCTGGGATAGAAACTGTTTTTCAGAATACTTGTCCTTGTTTTTATTATTTTGCACTGTCTGCGATATGGTAATAGTTCAAAAAAAGGGTTCCCAGGATGAGATGGATCTTTGAGAATGTTTTGAACTTTCTTCAGGCAGCAGGAGCTATAAAGCTCTTCCAAAGAGGGGAAAGGACAACCAATGATCCTCTGGGCAATGAAACATGTGTTCAAAATTTTAAAAGTGTATATTTGGGGAAGTTATGTACAATAGTGTTTATGATAATAATCTGCAAATGACAATAAATTTTTATTACATAATTATTGACAAATGAACAGTTATGCTATAGAAGAACATGTTCTATGTTGACATATCCCTTACATATGTAATACAATCGTTTTATGCAGCCTAAGGTATTTATTTTCTCCCAAACACTTAGATTTTAACAATTCAATTGTTAAAATATTGTACCCATGCTATATTTTCTTCTTTTTCAATTTATTGTCTGAACTTTTTAAAAGAAATTAAATTTATGTATATCCAAATGGATTACTACTTTGTAATCTGCAAATCTTTATTGGGAAAGATTTCTTTGTTGTAGAAATAATTAAAAGAAAGAAAATAAATTAATCAACTCATGAATATTTGGGAATGCCCAGTAAGTGCAGTTCATAAATGTATATTAGGTCTCCTTTCTTCAAATACACTACCAGTTGATACTACAGATTGGGAGATTTAGTGAATTTTTGGAATCAATCTTTACAATTGATTATAAGGGAAAATGACATCAGGAGTACTGCTACAGTGATAACTTTGGTACTGGGCCACAAGTACTTTTGGGGTTATTGTCATAACTTTGAATCATCACTAAGTAACCTGTCATAAGTCAAGGACTACCTGTATAGTTTATGGAACTAATTCAGAGGGAAAATGGTACTCTCTGAACAAATAATCTTTCCAACAGCAGTTGCTAAATAATTGTCCCATTTTAGGCATAGCTTTTCTTAAGAAAGTGTGACTTTTTTACTAGTCAGTTTGTTTGTTGTACAAATAATTTGAATACTCTGCAGGCAAGCATCTTTGCTCATATTCCTACATTTAAAAACAATAAATTGATTGGTGGGGAGTCTTGATCTATGTTTATTGGTCTTCGACTTTGCTGTGTTCTGCTTGATTGGTGTTTCTAATATCTTCTGTTTGTTTTGTAGCGTTTTTGTCTTGATTGGCTGGCAATATTGTGTTTCATGTATTGGGGGCTTTTAGTGCGGTTTGGCTCTGAGTAAATGGATGGCTATCATTTATTAGGAAGCTAAGTTTCATCTGGGTGCCTGGTTGGGGTGTGTTTAAGCTGGAGGTAGCAGGGGGGATCTGTTTGTGCCCAGGTGTTTGCTTGACTTGTGGTGTGGAGATTTTTTTGTTTGTGAGTGGAGGCTTCCAGATAATTGACAGGCTGGTGCAGTCTTCCAGTCTTTCCATTCTAACACAGCACCAGGCTAGCACCAAATTTAAAACAGAAACAGCTGTGAAAGCCTGACACACAGATGAATGCAATACACCAGCCAGATGATGGCAGATGAGATTCTGCTGAAACGTCGCTACAACTTTAAAAGCATAACTATAATGATGTGGGAAAATACCCGAACAAAGTTGAATATCATACATATAAATACCTGCGAAAACTTAAGAAAACATGCTCTTCTGAATTGTTCAGACACATAGAGGAACTTTAAAGATATATATACCTTTAAAATATTTACATACCTTCTCTTGGAAATATTTACATACCTCAAGTGTCATTTTAATTGGAGATTTCCAGAGAGATGGAACAAACACTCGGGGGAAGATAGAATATTTGTACACACCACCATTTTGTACACACCACAATATTTTTACCCATCATACAGATAAAAAAAGCAATAAAAGTATAACTTTAACTCATGAGAATTTTACCATGATATTAATATTAGACAACAATTGTGTAAGGGATTTCCTTTCCCTCAAATTGAATAAATAAAAAGTGTGTGAAGAACGTTTTAGACAAGAGAGAGAGGGAAAGAGAGACAAGAGACAGAAAGAGAGGGGAAGAGAGAGTCAAGAGACAGAAAGAGAGGGGAAGGGAGAGACAAGACACACAGAGAAAGAGAGAAAGAGAGAGAGGGGGAAAGAGAGACAAGAGACACAGAAAGAGAGGGAAAGAGAGAGAGAAGACAGAGAGGGAGAAGACACAGAGACAGGGAGGGAGGAAAAGAGAGAGAGACAAGAGACAGAGAGACGAGAAAGAGGGAGAAAGAAAGAGAGAGAGAGAGAGACCTGTTTAAAAGAAAATAGAAAAATGGCTCTTTGAGAATTTAAGGTTGCAGAACCCAGGTTAGGCAAACAATATGGTCATTAAGCAAACACTGTGGTTGTTAAAGAAATCCATTTTCCCCAATGGGCATTTTTAACCAGAAACCAGAAGGAATTGTTGGAAACTGGCAAAAAACATAGAAAACCTCAGTCACAAGACTGTGTGGGATGTTGTAACTGATCATAAGTGGGGGGTGTGTGTGTGCGCATGGCTGTCAAAACACCAAAAACAGGTCAAATAGCTCTAGGGAGGTCAGTCATAAATTAGAACACTTGTTAAGCAACTGACCATTAAGCCAGGACCACTTATATTTGGTTTGCTAGTCATATGGCACTTAGCCATGCCTACCCCAGTCACATGGCCAACAATCCATGCCCAGCCAGTCATATGACCACCTAACCACACCCAGCCAGTCTCATGACCACAAAACCATGTCCAGTCAGCAAGCCACACCCACCTTGTCACATGACCACCAAGCCACACCCACAAATTAGGCCATGCCCACAGAACCGGTTATTAAGAAATTTGAATCCCACCCCTGGTTAAGTTGCATCAGAGCTGTGATGTATACAGTTCTTGATGATATTAGGATTGTGTGTTGTTATACCTGAAATGCCAAGTCAGACAGTAGAAGGAAATTAAGGCCCGGTCCCACTGCATTTACGGATGCAAAGAGGATGTAAAACATTAAAAAAAGCTTTCCATCCATTGGAAAACGCTATGCATCCATTGTGTACTCATTGCATATGTGTTTCATACGCTCTATCCGTCGAGCATCCGTCCACTGCGATTTCATTCATGCAAGAAGTTTTGAGCTGCACAAAACTTTGTGAACGGATGAACTTTCCGCCATGTACAATGTAAATCCGCGACATACGAGCAACAAGCATTCTATGTCTGTTATCATCCATTAAACATCCGCTGTAGCCTCTCTGCATCCTCTGGGCATCCTCGCAACTCACATCCACTGCAGCTGAAAACAGAAAGAGGGAGGAAACAAAAGGTACATGGAATGTCTATACATCGTTAGTAGCACGGAAATAGAAAGGATGTGCAGTGAACAGTTTGCATCCGATATACATCCACGCGGTAATCCCTTTCTTTCCTTTAGGTATACGTGATGCATCCGCTTCATCCGCTATGCGTCCGCTTCGCAATTATCCCCCGTAACCCCTTCGGAGGTGTCATCCCCTTCCATCTGCTTTCATCCACTAGGCTTCCGATGAACATCCATTTAACATCCCCGTTACATACTACCCATGTCAGTTCTTTTCTGTTCTTTTCCGTTCTGTTTATGCAAATTTTGCCACTTTTTGGATTGGATGACAATGGATGGAGCCACCCCCGAAATTTTGCTCGTCCGCTGTGTCCTTTGTGCATACGTTTTGCGTCCGTCAGCCAGTGGGACCGGGCCTTTAGCTAGTTCAGATTCAGGTTTGCAGAAACTGGCTATAGCTTCTAAATTCATCATTTCTACTTCTACGTGGCACAGACTGAGCATCAGCTTCCGAAGTTATAAAACCAAGTAATAAAACCTTACATTTGCTGAATAATTGTGTGGCTTCTCCTTCCTTCCAGCATCCTTGTAAGTATAATAACTTACAAGATCACAGACCTCTAAAAGTGATTTGTGTTCTAAGCTTTCAGCTATGTTTTTGATCGTTGAACAAATCTGGGTTCTAACTGAGCATCCCCAGTTAAATATTTTATAATAAGTCTGGACCCAGGCTCAGCAGTGTAACTTATGAGCAAGTCAAGATTCTCAACATTTGATTCATGCAAGAAAGGCCGATTTATGCTGAATGTCTGAATCATAAAACAAGTCAAGCCTTGATAAGAAACATTTGGCCTGCATGGAAGATTTAGACCACCTCTGAAGAGAAAGTAATATAAATGTAATATAGGTGTGAATGTAGGGCTGGAATACATTTGATGTTGACAATGTGGAAGTATTAACTGGGAATACATACAGAGTTTAATGAAATCTGAAGTTGGTGAAGGAAAATCTTGATTTGACACTTTATATGGTTAGTTAAGGAGAGGAACAGAAGGAGGAAGGATAATTTTTTTTCACTCTTCCTAGAAACCTCTTAATTTCTTTCTTTGCTTTTTGTTGTTATATATTAGCCTGAGAAGTGTATTGTTTACTTATTCTTGTACATGTAAATTAATGCACTTCACATTGGCTATTGTTTAGAATAATTCTTCTCAATCTGAGGTCCTACCCCTACCACGTGTTACATAATACTTTTGAAGCTGTTATACCAAAATTTCTGGAGAATACCAGATTTATTCATTCATTCATATTTCTATCCCATACAATCAAAAAAGTTTTGAGGGCTGTGTAATCCAAAGGTAAAGATTCATGGCCATATTTGAATGCAAGGCAATAAATATTTTTCAGTCAAATATCTTTGACTCAGCAGATATTTTTAAATTAATATAGTGTTGGGTTTTGTTGTTTGTTTAAAGCTGTTTATAATATGCTAATTGTTGCAACCTGAACTTTAAGATGTTCCTTTTTAGTTCCTACTGGGAATATAAAACAATGCAGAAATCAAAAAATGTAAGTTTAGAAAAACAGATTCTTCTTATTTTCAATTTTTTTAATTGAGCTAAGATTAAATATTTTCATTAAAAGCCTAATTTTAATCATATTTTCTGATTTGGACAGAAGAGATCATTAACAAGCAGCTTTGATATTGAATAATTTTAGCAGTAATACATAACATTCATTCATTTTTAAGACTGATATTATTAATCATTGAAAAGACTCTCTCCTTCTCTCTCAACACAAAAGCCCCATCTCACTGCTGCTTCATTGTCATTGGCTTTTGTTTTAAAATGGAATGATGTCCTTTCTCATTCAAGCCACTTACATATTGAGCATTATTTATATTTCTACATTTTTGAAGTGCCCTTTATTCCCTTATGGATGAAAGCAAGTTGAGTGTCCTTCCTCTAAATTGATGACAGCAAAGTTTTTCTAAATTATCTTGGAATTAATTTCACACCGTAATGTTGACAAAATTAATGGAACCTGCTGTATTACTTCATTATGGCAAAATACTCTCTCCCAGCATCAGTATGTAGCCTGGGTGGCTTCCTATGCATATCAAAAGTATCCAGAAGTTTCAATTGGTTCAAAATGCATCAGCCTACAAGATTTTGTGCATATCTAGATGGGCACAGATGATGCTTTTTTAAAATCTTGGTTACTGATTTCCTTTCAGGTCCAGTTCAAGGTAGTGGCTGTCATCTTTAAAATCCGACATGGCTTGGGGCCAGGTTACTTCAAGGACCATCTTTTCCTGGTTATATCTACCTGATCAGGGAGGCAGGAATGTTATGGAGATCTACCTAGTATGACCAAGAAAAAGGGCCTCCTCCGTAGTGTCTCCATTGTTAGAATATTCATGAACTGGAATAGAGCATGGTAACAAGATCAGCCAATGAATAGGCATAGCAACTAAGTCAGCCAATGAGGACTGTTTGGAAACTGCAACTGGAAAGAGCCTCGGCATTCAGCTCTTAGCGCTGAAGCTGCATTCTGCAACTCGAATCAAAACTGAAACTGTTCTCTGCTGTTCTCTCCTCTGCTTGTGTTTTGCCTGTAACTGCTACCACATTGGAAGAATCTACTATTGGTATTGTACATTTACTTATATTTATTATGTATATAAAGAAGTTAATGAATCCTGCTGAATCAGTTATCTGTGTATGCTTTCTGGATCTGATTTCTGCAATGAAATCTAACATCCCTCCATATGGACAACATCCTCATGGATATAAGAATAGCCTACATCTTGATACTCTTTCAAAACTGAAGACCTGGTTTTGCCAGCAAACCTAGGAACTCCTGGGTGATATGTAGCCCATCAAGTAGTTTGTTTGATTGTTGTCAAGAGATAGATGAGACTTTATTGATTTTATTAGTTTTGGATTGAGGTTTAACTTCTATAAGCTTGTCATGAAGTGAGTTGGGCAGCCATATACCTTTTCTAAATGCATAAATAATAAATTGGGAATGCCAGAAACATACATCATGGTCAGCAATGATTTGCAACTTCATTGCAGGATCCAAGGAGAGCATTGAGCTTACTGGATATTCTTACTGGATACATAATGTTCCTTTATCAGAGATATTAGCTCGATACCCAAGCTTCGCTACGAAACTATGTGGTTGGGCTTAGTTTTTGAGGAGGAAAATAATGGGGAAAAATTCTGCCTCTGCCTACCAGCATCCATTGGAATTCATTTGGCTAGTGTCCTGTCAGTGTGTGAGACAGTTGAGGGTTGTTTGGAAACTGAAAGAGTATTTCCTGTGTGAGCAAGGAGACAGCAAGAAGCCTGGGTGTGGCTTAGCTCAACTGTTCTGTACTAAAGTTGGCTGTTGCCGTGAAACTAAAACTGAAACTCCTCTGCTTGTGTTTTGGATTTGGATCAGATTTCTTTTCAGGTGGGGAGGGGGAGGAAACCTCCTTAAGCCCCTGTCACACTGCACCAATGGATGGAAAGAGGATGTAAAACGGAGAAAAACACTTGCCATCCGTTGGTTAACGTGATGCTTCCGTTCTGTACTCACTGCCTCCGTTTTGCTTCCTCTCTATCCGTCCAGCATCCGTCTATTGACATTTCATCCGCTCAGAAGGTTTTGAGCTGCTCAAAACTTTTGAGCGGAAAATGTATCCAATGCATCCGTTCTGCATCCTCTAGGCATCCGTTCTGCATCCTCACGGGGGACATCCGTTCTGCATCCATTACGCATCTGCTATATCCGCTAGGCATCCGCTGCCCATTCGTGCAACTCAAATCTGTTCCAGCGGTAAACGGACACAGGGAGGAAGCAGAATGGATGCGCAGCATTAGTAGCACAGACGGAGAAAGGATGAAAGCGGATGCAGCTATACATCCGCGTCATCCGCTACGTACCCGCTCTGCATCCGCTCTGCATCCTCTACGCATCCTCTCTGCATCCTCTACGTATCCTCTCTGCATCCTCTATGCATCCACTCTGCATCCACTCTGCATCTGCTCTGCATCCGCTTCCATCCGCTAGGCTTCCATGAAGCATCCGCTTTCCATCCGCTCTGCGTCCTCCCCCCGTCCGTTCCTTTCTGTGTTATCCGCTCTGCTTATGCAAATTTTTGCCCCTTTTGAGAGCGGATAACAATGGATGGAACATTTTTCTCGTCCGCTGTGTCCTTTTTACAAACGTTTTGCATCCATTGGGCAGTGTGACAGGGCTTTTAGCATCAGAGCGTGTTAATAATAATATAGGAAATACTAATGCTCTGATGGTCATTTCAAAAAATCCTTTCTTAGTGAGCACCTAGAAGCCAAAAGGAACATATGTGCCAAATTTCAAGTTTATAGGCTTTACGGTTCTGGAGATTTTGTGATGATACATGAGTGGTATTTTGCATTTATATATATATATAACCCCTCTCTAGATTTGTTGCAAGGTTTTCTCACTAACTGTTTTTTCAACTTTCATATAAGTATATTATTATGGTCAAGAGACCTGGATTTCAATCTGAAAAAAGCATGAATGTATAAAGAAATAAATAACAACAAACAAACCAACAAAAAACAACAATTTGGCACAACCTTTGGAGAAGTACTGACAATCAAATGACTTTGTAAAGTATCCCTATGGAAATATAAAGAAGTTAACTTGATGTAGTGCTGCTGAGAGATCCGTTTGTTCTAAAGTACCATTCTGTCATTGTAAATTGGTGGATTGACTGCATTTTGACTTCTATGGTGCTTTAGTATCTGCAGACACAAACTAAGCTGTCCATTTGCTCCACTGATGTATAAAATCATGAAGCAGTAATTAGGTTTCTTCCATATCTCCCACCAGCAAAGTTATTTTTAAAAGCTATTCTGCATTGTTTTGTAATCTAGTTTTTTTTATAAAAATAATCTCTAATCTTATGAACCAGTTGCCAAGCATCCAAATATTGATCATGTGAACATGCTGCAATGGTTGTAAATAGGAAAAATGGTCATTGGTTGCTATTATTGTTCATTGCAAAGTCATATCCAACCCATCATGACCCCATGGACAACATTCCTCCAGGCCTTCCTGTCCTCAACCATCCTCCAGAGTCCATTTAAGCTCATGCCTACTGCTTCAGTGACTCCATGCAGCCACCTCCTTCTCTGCCATCCCCTTCTTCTTCTATTGCCCTCAATCATTCCCAGCATTAAGCTCTTCTCCAGGGAGTCCTTCCTTCTCATGAGGTGGCCAAAGTATTTGAGTTTCACCTTCAGGATCTGGCCTTCTAAAGAGCAGTCAGGGTTGATCTCCTCTAGGACAGACTGATTTGATCGCCTTGCAGTCCAAGAAACTCGCAGAAGTCTTCCCCAACACCATAGTTCAAAAGCCTAAATTCTTTGACGCTTAGTCTATCTTATGGTCCAACTTTCACAGCCATACATAGCAACTGAGAAAACCATAGCCTTGACTCTATGCACTTTTGTTGGCAGGGTGATGTCTCTGCTTTTTAGTATGCTGTCTAGATTTGCCATCTAGTCATAAGTCACTTTTTTCAGTGACGTTGGAAGTTTGAATGGTGACTGAATGAACTGTTTTTAAGTTTGAGACTACTCTTGTATTCCATCCAAGGTCTAGAGAATGTCAAAGATCTATGTAATCATTTTATTATATTTATAAATGTCTTGGTAATTTTCAATGGGCCATTAAACTTATTTTCTACCTAGGAAAAGCCTGAATTGCAAAAAAAGAAAAAAAATTAAATCTAAAATTATTCTTTTGGGGGCATTTTTTTAAAAAAATGCAGTAATAATTCATTAACTAATTATAACATATTACCACTCTTTAGGTTTATATTTTTATTATGAACAGTTACTCATTTACAATTGTAGAATGAAAATTTCATAAGATGAAGAAGTGGAAATAAGTCTGTCAATTAACACCCTGATCTTAAAGGCCGTGTCACACTGGCCAACGGATGCAAAACGGACACAACGGAAGAGAAAAATGTTACATCCGTTGTATCCACGCTCAAAAGGGGCGAAAATTAGCATAATTGGAGCGGACAACACGGACGCGGGGAGGACGCAGGGTGGATGCAGGGTGGATGCGGAATGGAAGCACAGCGGATGGCACGTCCGCAGGGCTTCCGAGGGGCCTCAGCGAAGCGGACGCGGAATGGAAAAAGCGGATGCAGAACGGATGCACAGTGGAAGAAGCGGATGCACAGCAGAAGCACAGCGGATGCACAGCGGAAGCCTAGCAGATGCCTGGCGTTAATTGCACATGCGGGGGGGATGCATTGCACAAGGCCCCCAGATATAAAGGGAAGCAGCTCGGAAGCAGGTCACCATTCAGAGGAAAGACCTGCTGCTGGATACTTCGAGTTCCTTGCCTGCATGTCTGCCTGCAAGCCTTGCTGCCAGCCTGCCTCCAAGCCTGCCTCCCAGCCTCCCTGCCAGCCTTGCTGCCAGCCTGCCTTCCAGTCTGTCTGCCAGCCAGTCTGTCTGCCAGCCTTGGTGCCTGCCTTCCTGCCAGACTTCCTGCCAGGCTTCCTAACAGGCTTCCTGCCAGCCTTCCTGCCAGCCTTCCTGCCAGCCTTGGTGCCTGCCAGCCTTCCTGCAAGCCTTCCTGCAAGCCTTGGTGCCTGCCAGCCTTCCTGCAAGCCTTCCTGCCAGCCAGCAACCCCACAACCATGGGGAAGAAGCGAAAGTCTCAGCAACCTGCCGCCATCCCTGACAAGAGGGACAGGGCCACTCTCCCGCCCCATGTCCCTGACTCTGCTTCTGCTGGGGCTTCTGCTGCTTGGGCTCGCTCTTCTGTTGCTGGAGCTTCTGCTGTAGCTGTTCCTGGCAGTGGTGCTTCTGCTGCATACTCTGCTGAAACTGCTCCTGGTCCTGCTGGTCCTGCTCGTTCTGCTCGTGCTCCTGGTCTTGCTGACCCTGCTGCTGGTGCTTACTCTGCTGCTGCTCATCCTGGTCTTGCTGCTGCTGCTGCTGCTGCTGCTGCTTATGATCCTGCTGCTTATGATCCTGCTGGTGATTATGCTGCTGCTGCTGCTGATGATGATGATTATGATCCTGCTGGTGAGGATGATGATGATGATGATGATGATGATGATGCTGTTGGTGTGGAGGAGCAGCCCATACAACCTCAAAGTCCCTCTGATGAGGGCCCATATGGCCCTGCCAGAGGGAGGAAGAGGCAGACGCGTGATAGGGAGAGGAGGCAATACTTCATTGAGGAGGAACACGAGGATGAGGTGCTGGAGTGGCTGAGAGAGAATGACTATCTGTGGCGGAAGGGACACCGGCTGTACAGGGACACCAAACGGAAGCAGGCTGCTTGGAGAGAGAGGGTGGAGAGTATGGGCTACACATCGGATGTGCTCCTCGGCTGGTGGAAGCACATGCACACCTGGTATGGGAAGCTGCACTGCAAAAAATCTGGCCAGGCCACAGTAAAGCTGACGGACAGAGAGAAGTACATCATGGCCAAGTGCAGCTTCCTGGAGGGTGAGGTCCGCCACCGAGGAGCACCAGGAGCCCAAATCTCTACCCTCTCTCTCCGGCAGCCTGCTGGGAGCCAGTCCTATGGCGGCAGAGAGTCAGTCCCTGTCTCCATGCAGGTATCTGTGGAGCGTGCCACGGCGGAGAACCCCCGGGCAGGTGTTGAAAGCATGGTGGAGAGCAAGGAGGACTCCCTGGTGTGGTGGGAGAAAGGAGACATCGAGTCCACCACTGCCGAAGCCGCATCCACCCACACCTCCGCCCCCACAGTAAGGCAGAGAGCCGGACCGCAGGAGGGGCAGAGCCACAAGGTCCTGGTGGAGATCAGGGACACCATCCGCACCAGCATAGGTCTCCTCTCTCAGCTGGTCCCCATTGAATCCTCCTCCTCCAACTGCAAGCCCTTCCTCAATTATGTGAACCAGACCCTCAAGGAGATGCTGGATCCCCAGTACCAGGTGGTGAAGTAGAGGATCCCCACGCTGCTTAACAACCCTCCAGACCCAGAGGCACCTGCTCCCACCCAGTCCAGGTCTGCTCCTCCACCCCAGGTGATGTCCCTCCCATACCAAGGCTTCCCACAGCCCCTCACCTACCAGGGCTACAGCTACCCGGAGGTCCAGCAGCACAGACAGCAGCCCTTACAGATGCAGGCACAGTGTCATCGGGCGACACCGCTGCCACCGGTTCCAATGATGCCACCAATGCCAACCTCGACAGTCCTCACCCCGCTGCAGAGCAGGCAGCCCCACTACACTACTCCTTCCTCCATCCCACAGCCAAGCCCGGCCTCAGTACATCTGTCCTCAGTACTGGGGCTGACACCCCATGGCATAGAGGAAGGAACTCTCAGCATCGCGGGGCTGAGCCAGCTGTCCGACTCCTTCCTCAACACACCGTCCCCTGTTGTCCTCTCGGGGCTAGGCACTCCAATAACACCTCAGACCAGCACTGCAGCAGCAACCACCTCCACAGCACCTGCTCCCTAAAATCTTAGCCTAGGCACACACCTCCGAGTGTCCAAGAAGAGTGCCAGAGACTGGCTGCCTGGATATTTGTGGACTTTATTTGGACACTTGACTTGGGTCATGTTTATTTTACAGTTTGTTGTTCAATAAAGTTTATCATTGTTTCACACACTTGCTTCATTAATTTTTTTCTATAAAGTCTGGGTGGAAACTTTTAGAAATGGTTTAGCCTTTGCATGTTTGTGGGATGGATTAAGATAGCTGTGGGATGGGTTAAGATAGCTGTGGGATGGGTTAAGATAGCTGTGGGATGGGTTAAGATAGCTGTGGGTGGGAAGGGATACCTGTGGGATGGGTTAAGATAGCTGTGGGATGGGTTAAGATAGCTGTGGGATGGGTTAAGATAGCTGTGGGATGGGAAGGGATACCTGTGGGATGGGAAGGGATACTTGTGGGATGGGTTAAGATAGCTGTGGGATGGGTTAAGATAACTGTGGGATGGGTTAAGATAGCTGTGGGATGGGAAGGGATACCTGTGAGATGGGTTAAGATAGCTGTGGGATGGGAAGGGATACCTGTGGAATGAGCAGGGATACCTTTGGCATAGATAATAGCTGTGGGATAGATAAACCTCCAGTGCAAGCATAGTGGGACTGTATGGTCCACCCTCCCAAGTGCCACCCCTAAGGCCCTTTATTATCAATAATAATGTAATAATTATCCACACATGTCAACATAAACATAACTCTTTATTAAATGCCCTGTTCATTGTAGGCCCACCCAACATACATGGCCCAATCTCATCCGTGTGATGAGACAGTCTAAAGGAAGCATCCATTAAGCATCTATCATCCTGTCTTGCCACTCCACCGCTCCAGCTGGGGAGTTGCACCAGTGTTTCAGGAGGTTGCGCTGCTTCTTCGCCTCACATGAGGCACTTTTGGGCCCTTGCACATCCTCAGTGTCGATCAGGTTTTGCCCTTGCCTCCATTCCCCAGGCTCCATGTCCCCATTGCCTTGCTGGAGGTCCACGAGCCTGTTCTGCAAGACTGGGTAGCGGGTGCGCATGAGATTGTGCAGGATGCAGCAAGCTTCCACGATCCTCCTCATGGTCTCTGGGCGATGCTACATGTTGGTGAGAAGTACCTGGAACCTGTTGGCCAGGATGCCAAAGGCGTTCTCCACCACCCTCCTTGCCCTGGACAGCCTCTAGTTGAAGATCCTCTCTTCTCAGGTGAGGCATCTGGAGGCGTAGGGCTTCATGAGGTAGGTTGTGAGGGAGAAGGCGTCATCCCCCACGATGAAGTTGGGCACATCTTGCGTGTCATTGGGCAGGGGGTCTGGATCTGGGAAGCCCACCATGAGGTTGCTTTCCAGCCCCTCCTTGAGGTGACTGTCGTTGTATACCTGGCTATCTGAAGCTAACCCGTTGCCTGAAGCATCGATGTAGATGAACTTGTAGTCAACATCAACCATGGCAAAGAGGATGATAGTGAAGAAGCCCTTGTAGTTGTAATAAGTGGATCCTGAGTTGGCTGGAGCTTTTCAGGCCACATGCTTCCCATCTATGGCTCCAACGGTGTGGGGGAAGTTCCACATCTGATACCACTGCTCTGCAACTTTCTTCCATCCTTCTTCAGTGGAGGGGCACTGGAGGAGCTCCTCCTTGTATTCTTCGATGATGGCCTGCACCACTTCTCTGACCACAAAGCTGATGGTGCTGGGTGACACCCTCCAGCCGTACTGCATGCTCCTGTAGGTGGTCCCTGAGGCCAGGTGGCGCAGAGTGAGTGCCACCTTGAGCCCAGGTTCCAGGCTGGGTGGAAAGTTGGTGTTTGTCTTGGTCAATCTGGGTGTCAGGCACTGCACAAATTCGTCAAACATGGCTGGAGGCATCCTCATGAAGTTCTGGAATGCCCGAGGGTCTTCGCTCCAGAGCTCCACCATCAGCTTGTCGTAAAGTACGTACTGCGCTCTTCTGGCGAACCATCTTCGGACCCAGACTTTTTTTGGGTGCCTCCTTTTCTTCCTGTAGTATTGTTCACAGAGACTGTAGATGGTTTTGCAGTGTTGCAGAAGGATGTTGGCTGCCGAAAGGATTTTTTCGCAATCCACGGTGGACATGACTGGATGCTGTGGAAGAGGAAGAGGCAGATGAAGGCTGCAGAGGTCTGCACCGCTGGGCTGCTGGTCTGAAAGTGCGAAGCAGGCGAGTTGCTCCCCCTTTTTATAGGCAGTGTAGGTTTTCTGCTAGGCATCCTCTAGGCATCCTCTAGGCATCCTGTAGACATCCTTAATATCCGAGATAGATCCCCTCTGCAAACGTTTTTTCCACTTTAAACGCTTTGTTTCCACTAGGCATCCGTTCTGCATCCATTCCGCGTCCGTTCTGCTTCCTCCCTGCATCCGGGCGGATGCGCGTTGCGCGGATGCGGAACAGATGCCTAGCGGATATAGCGGATGCCTAGCGGATGCCTAGCGGATGCCTAGCGGATGCAGAACGGATGAACTGGATACATTTTCTGCGCAAAAGTTTTAAGCAGCCTAAAACTTTTGGAGCGGTTGAAATGTCCATAAACGGATGCCGGACGGATCGAGAGGAAGCCAAATGGAGGCAGTGAGTACATCGCGTTTTAGAACGGATGGCAAGCTTTTTTGTCCGTTTTACTTCCTCTTTGCTTCCGTTGGTGCAGTGTGACAGGGGCTTTAAACATGATCGTAATGATGAAGTTGCACACTTTCAAAAATTAGCAGGGGGACTTCTTTTCATAGAAGTATGAATTAATATATGAGGAAGGAGGCAATTTAAACAACAAAAGAACAAAGCCAAGATTATCATTCCTCTGATTAGTGCAGGGAGAATGGAAGACGATCATGATCAGGTATTTATCACTTCCAAAGAAAAAAAGGAGCAGATGAATTTCCCTGATGAACTCTTTTTAGAAAAAGAAATAAATAATTTGTCCTATTCTGAATTTTAATTTGGCTCCATTTGCACTCCATAAAGAGATAAGAAAGAAGAATCTCAGTGGTGGGATTCAAATTTTTTTACTACCAGTTCTGTAAGCGTGGCTTGGTGGGTATTGCATGATGTAGCTTGGTGGGTGTGGCTTGGTAGATAATTCCCATTCCCTCCCCACCCCACTAACCTGCTTTCCAGTTCCCTTCTCCTGTGCAGGACAACCAAAGAAGACCCAGCCAATCAGCTGGGACTCAGGAGGTGGAGAATAGATGGGGGCGGGGCCAGTCAGAGGCTGTATTTGCTGGTTCTCCAAACTACTCAAAATTTCCGCTACCGCTTCTCCAGAACTGGTCAGAACCTGCTGAATATCACCTCTGGAAGAACCCTGTCTTTTAACTGAAAATAATGTCTCTCCGAAAGCAATGCTTGGGTTCAGTCCAACATTATTGCATTTTTAAAAAGTTAAAAGTTCCTAACTTTCAGACATTTGTCTCTTTTGGCTTATTAGTTTAATGTACACTTCTATGAATGAAGACAAACTGTGTGCTGATATAATAAAATCCTTTCTGCAAAATTAATTTTTCAGCAAGCAAATAAGGTTTCATGTACCAGCCTGATATTAAAAATGGCTACCCACCAGCAGACCGTTAACTCTAGCATCTTGTGTTTGCCAGTGAAACATGCTGTGTAAAAATGATTGCACTGGAAGCTATTGGTACATTTGAATGCAAACTATTAAACCATGAAAAATGAGGCATCCGCTGACTATAAAAATAAATTAGAAGGCCTTAGCTTGGCTGGCGATACCATCTGAGCACTAGAGTTTATAACTATTTGTGATACCATTAACAGATGTCTTTGATCATCTTGTGTGCTATGCTAGAACAGTGCTGCATTCTACTCTCTGCCGCATAGGGAACAAGTCAAGCAACTTTGTTTTAAAATATAGGAAAATCTGGCTTGCCTTAGGGACCCTATAGGAAAAATATATTAAAATGTTGTCTATAGTATGTAAGTAATCTTCTTCCAATAAAATCCTACACTTTTAGAGCTGTTTGAAGTATTGCTTAACATGACCATTTCCATGTTAAAATCTCAATAAATATTAGAAATATAAAATTTCATGTAAAGAAGGAGATTTACCAGGAGGATCATAAGTTTTCTTTTCTAAATTAAAATGGGAAGAAGCAAAGGCTAACTATACTCCCACTTTTCATTGTTGCATAAAATAATTCTTCAAGAACTAAGCTGCATAGACCACTTAAATATACTGTGTGTAGTTTTACCACTGAGTTTTATGCCACAAGGAACAAGCTTGAAGAAACAGGAGGATACTCAGGTATGCACTCCAAGAAGATAAGTGATATTATTGTATATTCTATTCAAAAAGCAGAACACAATTCTCCTTAAAACCTATTTAGCCACATGGGGTAGAATTCTTCACCAATGTCTTTGGAAGGTTACATACAAAGAAACCAAGGTAATAAATCAGTAGGTCAGATTTTTCTAGAATGGAGAAATGACCACTCAGCACAATATATGAATTATGCTTGTAAGATTTGAAACCATCCCAATTCATGCAGAATGGAATCTGCATAACACATCCGGTAACAATAGCTGAATATAATTTGAACTCTACCTGTTGGTCAGCTTTATTCATTACCACAGAATTCATACTAGTGCCAATTACAATCAATTGATTGGTCCTAAAAACAGAATCATTAGTTATCTCTGATGTACTAATAGTTGTGGAAACAGACAAGATAAAGAACTGAGGAAGTTCTATCGCATAGATTTAGTCTTGACAAAGCTATGCATTATCCGTTATATGTTTCTTCAGGAAGGTTATCTTCATTTTATATCAATGAACTTTATCTCCTTAAAAGTGAAAACAAATGGACAAAGAGAACAGGACTATCCAATCTCCTCAAATCAGTGGTGAGATTCAAATTATTTTTACTAATGGTTCTGTAAGTGAGGCTTGGTGGGTGTGGCAGGGGAAGGATACTGTAAAATCCCCATTCCCTCCCCATCTCACTAACCTGCTTTCCAGCTCTGTTTTCCTATTCAGGGCAACAAAAGAAGACCCAGTTGATCATCTGGGACTTGGGAAGCAGAGAATAGATGGGGCCAGGGCCAGTCAGAGGTGGTATTTGCTGGTTCTCCAAACTACTCAAAATTTCCGCTACCGGTTGTTCAGAACTGATCAAACCTGAATACTACCTTTGCCTCAAATCCTTCTTCCAGGTATAATAGCAATAGCACTTAGACTTATATACTGCTTTATGGTGCTTTACAGTCCTCTCTAAGTGGTTTACAGAGTCAACATATTGCCCCCAACAGTTTGGGTCCTCATTTTTCCTACCTCAGAAGGATGGAAGGCTGAGTCAGTCTTGAGCCTGGTGGGATTTGAACTGCCAAATTGCAGGCAGCTGGCTGCAGAAGTAGCTTGCAGTACTGCATTCTAACCACTGTGCCACATAGGTTCCTTATATATGTTAAGGTATTGAGATTTAAGAGCTGACCAATTGCCGTAAGGCTGATGCAATGTAAGGCTGATGCAACAAGGATGAATCATCATGGCATGGATATTGCCTTTTGAAGACTATGTATGGGTCCACAGAAGTCTTTACCTCTTTAAGAGGTGTCTATACAAGGCAGCCATTAGAGGTTGTTTTCTCTCTCCTTGTGTCCTATATCCATTCCAGAGTTCTCTGTGTAGAGTTAAGAAAATTGATTGCTTGTCAGGTATCTGCCTACCACATATATTTCTGTATATGTCTTGTATATAAACCACTGTTAAATGTCTAAGTTTCTGTGTGCTCTGTTTGTTGCCTCATAATAGTAGTTACGCTGCAAATGCACTGACAATATATTCATTTGGAGGTAATTATATTAATCCTGTGCCTGCTCTCTCTATATTGTGTATAGTGACACAATAATTCTAAAACTTTGCAGTGATAAGTTTGGAATTATTACATTCCAGATTTAATGAGCTAACACAGTTTATCAAGTCTTTGGTATCTGCGGCTAACATGAAGGAATAGAAGCAATGCTGGTAATATAATATTTCAGCACATAAACAAGGAATTTAAAATAGTTTGGGAAGCTGTTTGCATGCTTAAAATTTCATATTTTAATCCAAATGCATTACTGGGTACATTGCCAGTAGCAAATATATCTGAAACTTCTAATCAGTAATGTTGTCCCTGTAAAATAATTAAATAAATAAGTCAATAAAATACCAGGAATAATCTTTTGGAAGTCATTTGAAACCATGGAGACAGTGGATGGTTAGATAACAAATATAACTGTTGCTCACTTTTTGATAAAAATTTAAAAGGAAATTGATTGAAGAGAGAGGAAGGAATTTTGTACCAACCATCAAGTTGTTACAAAGTTGATTTTGACTCTGGTGAAATCCAGGATAGCACATCGATATAATTTTCTTAGCAGTAATGTTTTATTTTTTTTAAAATTCCCGATAACCTGAAACCTGGAAATCAACCTGCAGCTCTTAATCAAGGGTTATTTCTGCTTCAGTTTTAAGCCAAGATAAAAATAGTAGTTGAAGAACTATGCTACATATCAGAACTCATAATGCCTGGTATTTGTTTGTAAATCTTATTATTATTTAACCATTTCAAATGAAGCCATTCCATATTTATCCCCTTTTATGAATTGATTCTAATTTTCCATAAATAAAAGTAACTTGATAGAAGAGGTTTGAAGATATTTTCTTCTCCCATTTGAGACACTTAAATCATTTCACTTTGGGTTAAAGGATTTTATCCTTTGTGTCTTTGCAATAAAGGAAATGAAAAAAAAATACAGTTAATAAAATCATGGCAGCTGAATTTCACCAAACTTTACAAGATTTTATGATTTTATGTCCTTACTGCTCTTTTATAGAGGTGTTTTTTTATTAAGTTTGCAAATATTGTCAATTAATGAACTTTCATTGGGAACAATCTTATTTGTGAACAAGGTATTCCCATCCTAAAGGTTTAGGAGGAATCAAGTCATGTTACTGATCCATGCTTAAAGAACATATCCACTTTTTTATTCTTTGTATTCATCTGATCTTGAGTTTTAACATTTCACAAAGGCAACATTGTTAGATTTTCACCAATTTCATATCCCCAATGTATAAGTCTCCTTCTACACTTACACTTCTTTATTTGATTTTCCTGGCTTAAATAAAAGATATTTGAAGTTGTTCAACAGCATTTTTCATGCTAGGGAAAAATAGACATGAACCTGAAACACAAATCTGACCCCCTCCTTTTTTTTTTTTTTTGTTGTTATTTCAATGACCCTATAATTGCATCAGGGTGGAGTTGAGTCAACTGAATGGAATGAGCATTTACTGGCTAGATGCCTTTCCTCATACCTATGCAGAGCTCACAGCAAATATTTTCTCTTTGTGCCCAGAGAAATATTTGCTGCTACCTAGGATCAAACTCACAGGCTCCTGATTGTGAAGTGAGAACTCCACCTCTAGGCTACTATACCAGTCTTAACTGAGATTCTAAAATAACTAAAGAAAATCTTCTGGTGAGATTATCTTCTCAAAGTTATACATGTTTTATTTTAATTTTTATATTCAAGGCAATTATATAAATGAAATGCTGGAGTTTAATATTTAGCACAAATTCAAATTAATACAATGATAACAAAGAAATGAAGTCATGCAGAACCAGTGAACAAACTTTGAATTCCCAAGCGTACAGTGCAAAATTTCTTGGGTCACTGAATTTAATTATATATATATATATATATATATCTTATTCAATCTAGTAAAGTGGTGAATTTTAGTCTCAGTTGAGTATTATGTCTTTTCTGCACCTCTTAAATACCCAAGGGAAGCATATGGTTTGTAATTCCTAATGGCTAATTGGAAAATATCCATTATGAGAGCAGACTGCGTGAGTAGCATGCAATGATCTATTTTATATATGAAACTAGAGACACTAAAAGTCAACAGATGGCAGCAGATATTCTTTGGAGAAAAATTAGTTAATCCACCCCTCCAATTGACTGTTGAATTTATGTTTCATCCTTTCTTCAAAGGGTATTTTCCCTTAATAAAATTAAACAAGTTAGGTAAGATTATTTTTGAATGAGGCTATTTATGGAACTGTACAACTGAACTCAGATTTGAATCTAGTATTGAACCTAATATTTCCTCATGGAGAGAAGATTTATAACATAATTATGTATATCTTCAGATATCAATTCAAAGAAAGACCATCCTGGGTTGACCTTGATTCCTGATGGCGACAGTATATGGATCAGAGGTGATATTTAGCAGGTTCTGACCAGTTCTGGAGAACTGGTAGCGGAAATTTTGAGCAGTTCAGAGATCTGGAAAATACTACCTCTGACTGGAGATTTTACAGTATCCTTCCTCTGCCATGCCCACCAAGTCATGCCTACAGAACCAATAGTAATTTTTTTTGAATCCCACCACTGATATGGATGCAACTGTCCAGTGTTCTTGATAAAAGAAATGGTTTGTCACTGCATTTTTCGAGGATTATATTTCTTGTTCAGAAACTTAGAGATCAACCAATGATCATTATGTGATCTTTTCCCAATATCACTCTTAAATTTCCAAATAATTTTTAGAAATATTCAGTTTACAACTGGTACTCAAGGATATGAATACATAAATGCATGAATGTTATCTTTACAAGTTACAAATCAAACACAATCCAAAAGGAACAGAAACCTTGTAATGCTTTTGCAAAATAATTAGCTGTGATAAGCACAAGCCTTGCCAAACTGTGCAAGACTTGCCAAAAGATAACAGTCAAGAAATAATTTGCAATACAAGAATCTTCAAAGACAAACTCAGGATACTGGAATGTCTATGAGGCTGGAGTTTCAAAATGTCTTTGCCTTCTGCAAAGAAGGTTAGTTTCACAGCTGGCTTTTGTCTTCTTGAAGGAGAGGCGATTACCTTGAAGCCTTACTCCTGAGTCTCCTGTGCTGTTGTAGATGCTCTTTCCACCGACCAATCCTGGAGCCACTTGGCACAGGCTCCTCGGGAACCTCCTCATCGCTGCTGCCAGCCCCCACAATCTCTGAAGGCAGCAGTCCACTTCCTAATGGTCCTGGTCCCTCATCTGAGTCCTTGTTCTCCTCGGCTATCTGCACCTACTGCCAGCTAACCACAACACAAAATAATCTTTTCAGGAGAGAAAGATGATGAATTGGGGAAATTACCAGTATGAAATCATGGTTTGTTAAAATCTTCTGACAGACAGCTATGCTTTCAAAATCAAACCAAATACTTTGATACTTTCAATATCCTTTAGAAAATTCTAAGAGACATTTTTAATGTTGCAAAGTCTTTCAAGGTGCTTTATTTATTTATAAAATTTATAGGCTGCCCATCTTACCTCCAGGTAACTCTGGGCATCTTACACTCATAAACAATAAAAACTACATAAATTAAAACATAAATAAGTTAGTATAAAATCCAGAACTTCAGGGTCCAATTTAAAAAAATGGGGATGGAAGCAGAATTGGAGAAGGTGAGATTCATTGTTAATTGATCAACCATCTCCACTGTGATACTCTCCCACTGGCACCCCAAGGTAATTGGAAGAGCCAAGTCTTCTGGAAAGTCAGGTGTCAGGGCTCCGACAAATCACCCCCATTCAAATCATAAGTCTCTAGCCATATCTTTCTGAGTAAAAGAAAAATGATTTATTAGGAGTGACCATGTTTGCGTTACTGGGTGAAACCAACTCTAAGACAGATCAATCATGCTTTCCAGTAATAATCTTGCATGCCAACAGCTTCGGCTGCCTAGCAATTATCTGAAACATTTAAGGAATGCACTACTTTCCCCACTCCTTTTCTGCTGGCAACTAAAAAGACCAAAGAAGTATTTTTAGTTTACATCAGGCCTACTTCACACTGGGCAGCAAGAAGTTCTACAGGGCTGGAGCAAAAAAGGTCCTCCTTTATTTGGATTTTTCATGAAGTAAATGATACAGCAATTATACTGCTGTATTCATTATGTTCATTAACTTACTGCAATAAAAAGCACTCTATCAAGATATTAGCACAATTGCAGTCTAAACTATATGGACTGATAATCATCACACAATTTTCAACTAATTTTAGAATTTTGCTAAGCCGTGTTAAATTCTAATGTATTTTTTTACATAATATCAAGAGATTGAAAAAATAGTTGTTTTTTTCTGGGTAGAATGAAGGAAGCCATTTTCTGCTCAGATCATTTCAGAAGATCTATCCTGGTGACACGGAAGGCCAAAATAGCCTGTGCATTACCCAATTTTCTAGTGAATTAAAATTAGATCAGCAATTTTAGTTTGATGTCAAACTAAATTGCATGAGGTGAGGGAAAGAAAAATAGGGGAAGATGGAATGACTATGGAGATGCTGAGGTACATTATTAATACTTTATCACTTTACAGTTACAATGTGTTTTTTTTTTTCATTTATAATAATAATACTTTATTTGCAGTCACAGACCAAAACACAAGTGCAACAAAAGAAGAACGTGGGGAAATTAGTCATGAACAATTGGTCACCAAAAACTTGCCTAAGGGGAATTAGAGCATTCTCCTCTGATGGTTGCGGTTCTTAAAAAAAAATTGGAAACCTGAGAAGTGACGTATGAGGAGCCATCCCCTAAACAATATAAGAACAAATTACTAACATTAGGTCTAGAAGGGTCTGTTTCAAGGAGAGACAGTAACTTAGATCTTCCTGCATTATATATAGGGCAATATAAAAGGACATGCTCCACAGTTTCAACCTCAGCTCTGTCACAGGGGCATAGCCTCTCGTTAATCGGGAGCCTCTTAAATCGCCCATCCAGTAGTGCTGAGGGCAAGACATTAAAGCGAACTAGGGAGAAAGCTCTTCTATACTTGGGAATGGTTAGAATATAAAAATAGGAAGCCATCCTCAGTCTGAAATTAAATTGGCTGAAGATCAGAGGGGAGCAAGTTTTGTTAGCTCTGGCTCATAAATATTGCAAGTCAATGTCCACAAGCCATTGGACTACCCTAAATTGGGTGTCCTTAAGGATCTCCCAGGGCATCCCCCATAAAACCTAGTAATTTCTTCATCAGCTCCCTCTCCCAACGAGAAATATGAGAGTCAGCAAACACCAGGGAGAGGTAGCTACCAGGAACTGCCAGAAAGAACACCCAAAACCACCATTTAAAGGTGTTAATCCATGCCATACATTTGACTGATTGAGTGCCCAGTTCCAGGTACATCGGAGTAAAACCAACACAAGGAGGAAGACCCAGAAGTTTTCCAAGAAAGACAGCCTAGGTTCTTTCAATACAATCCTTGAAGCCCCGTATCCATATGGGAATTCCATAAAGAGTTTGAGACAAAGTTTTGGCTTTGTAAATATGCAGAGCAGAAGGAATAAACTGGCCTCCTTAGGTATAAAAAAATCTTAAAATCTGCTGGTGACTCCAGGAGGCCAAATTCAGCACCTGGGTTCGATGTCTAGTCCAAGCACTGGTGTTCTGAAATTGAATACCTAAATACTTCAAATGGAACACCTGCTTAACAGCATTACCATTGATATCCCAGTTATACAATTTCTGAGCTCTAGAGAATACCAATACTTTGGATTTGTCATAATTAATGGACAAGTGGTTCTCAGCATTGTAAGACCCAAATACAGAAAGTAATTTTTTCAGACCTGGCCTTGACAATGAAAGGAGGGCTGCATCGTCAGCATAAAAGAGAAGTGGGATCTTCATAGTTGACAGCTTTGGGTTGTGGGACTCAATATGTCCAATGTGAAAGGCCAAGTCAGATAAGAATAAATTAAACAAAAGAGAAACCAGAACATAACCCTGCCTTACTCCGTTCTTAATCGGGATAGGATTTGAAAGTTCTCCCTGCAAACCACACCTGACCTGACTAGAGGTCTAGTTGTACAAAGATCTAATTAGGAATAGAAGATGCCTATCGATAGAACTTTTGAGCAGTTTTGACCACAATGCAGTCAAAAACTGACTTTAGGTCGATAAAAGCAGTAAAAAGTTTGCCACCTGGTATGGCAGTATATTTATCAACCAGGTGCGCTAAGACAAAGCAGTGGTCCAGTGTGGTACAGCCTGCTTTAAACCCAATCTGTTCAGCACCAATAATATTAGACTATTTAACCCAAGTGAGGAGTCTACATTGGAGATATTTAGCATACAGTTTTCCAATGATGGAGAAGAAGCTTATGAGGCGATAGTCAGCTGGGTTGTTCCTATTTCCTTGTTTAAAAACTGGAACAATAATTGCTAAGCTCCAAGAGGTAGGGATCCTGCCAGAGTTATTGATATGCATAAAGAGTCTTGCTAAGAGAGGAATCCACTACGCGGGACTGGATTTTAGAAAATCAGGGGGTCTAGCATCAGCCCTAGGGGCTTTGCCTGACCTGAGTTTGGAGATAAGCTCAGTAATCTCAGCATGGGTCACGAGTTGCCAGTCAGGAACTGCAGGAGGCAGCTGTGACCCAAGCACAGTCCAACCTGTTGATGCCTGGAAAATTGTCAAGAAATGGTTTTCCCAATCTCTGTTGGAAATAGAGCAGAGGGGGAGTTCTTGATGACCCAGCAAGGAGCTGGCAACAATTTGGCAAAATAATCGAGTGTTCTTCTGCTGGATGGAGAGAAGATGGGGAGAACAATCAGCCAATGGAACAGCTTGCCCTTGAAAGTTGTGGGAACACCATCAGTTGAGACCTTCAAGAAGAGATTGGACTGCCATTTGTCAGAAATGGTGCAGGGTCTCCTGCTTGGGCAGGGGATTGGACTACAAGGTCCCTTCCAACTCTGATTATCTGTATCTGTATCTGTAAGTGGATCCCACTTCTCTCTCTCTTTAGCTTTCTTTTTCTTAGCAATTAGTCCTTTATATTCCCGCTTCAAGCGATATTAGTCCTCTGGTGGGCATTTATCCCCTCGATTATGATAGAGCAGGTAAACCCGATTAATCTGGTTCCTGAGCATCAGACACTCTTTGTCAAACCAAGAATTACTTCTTGAGTGATATGGACCTCTTGGCCTATGGACAGTTCCTAGCTCCCTTTGAACACTATGAATTAGTGATTCAAAGGCCAAGATTGTCCCTGGGCCACTACTTGTTAGGGCCTGATTGTATAGGCTGAGACACTCCGGAGATGATAAAAAGGAATGGAACTTTCTTTCAGTATTAAAAGACCATTCGATCCTCCTTGTATACGAGATCACATAGGGATCTGGGGACCCCTAGGGAGATGTATATTTGAAGAAAGCCCAATGATTGTAACCAGGGGATAGTGGTTGCTCTCATAAAGCAGTGCACATAGAAAGCATGGACTGCCTTTCTAAGAAGCTGGGATACCAGCACAAAATCAATAACGTGAGGAATTGATCCTCCTTCCCACGTGAGGAACTAAAAGTAAACTCACCAGCTAGATCACTTAGGATGCTCCCATTAAGAATTATTTTATTGTGTTGGGCTGCTAAAAGGGCTAACTGAATGCCAGCAAAATTTGTTAACTCATCCTTAGAATGTTTGGCTGAAATCAGGTGTCCTACAGCCTGTAGGGTTTCTTGGGAGTAGAGTGCTTCAATCGATGGGGGAACTTGGACTCCCAATCAGGCATTAAAGTTGCCCCCTATAAGGATGTACAGCACTGGGAATTTAGTTTCCATGCAAGTTATGTAATTCTCCAGCACACCCCATTGAGCCTTAATATCAGCTTGCCTCATTGTTGAGGGGAGATAAACATTGAACACTAACAGTTTGCTGCGTCCTTTCTTCATTAGGAGCACCATAGCTAAAGAGCCACAGGGGGCAGCTCCACTGTCTCCACTTTCAAACAAGTACAGACCAAGCAAGCTAGACCACCCTTAGGCCTTCCTGTCTTAGATTGTCTTGTGGTGGCCAAGGAAATGACTGTAAACCCTGTAAGGGATATCTTATCGCATGCCCAGGTCTCCTGAAGCAGGACCACATCAAATGAGTTAATATAGTTGGCAAATTCTGTGGTACCACACCTTCTCCCCCAGCCTGCTATGTTCCACGAAAGGCACTTAAGTGTGCAGGGGGGGGGGGGTTTGCCAGATTTAATAGTCATTCTGTGTGATTAATTTTTCCCAGAGTGCCCTTCAGATCCAAAAAGATACAACCATTGTAAAGTGGTAGGGTCATCCTCTTAGGAGGCAAAGGCAGGGAAGGAGGGAGGAGAGGCAAGCCTTGTTCATGGGGCTGTAGGACTCTAAGTGCACTCCATTTCGTACTTGTGGCATTAATTAGTTGCTTATCTGGCAAATGTTCAGCAGCATCAACAGACGGAGTTTGAAGTAGCCCTGTATCTTCAAATTTACAAATTAGACATTCTGGAGAGAGCGCCAAGGGAACTTCCATTGGTAAATTGGTATAAACTCCCTGAAGTCCAAGGGAATCCTTATCAGGTAGTGAAAGACTCCAGAGCTTGGATTTGACTGCATCCAGACACTTTATGATTTGGGCCCTTTCTGATTGTGGAAGTGCACAAAAGGAGTCGAAGAGCTGTGTCTGCTCCTGGTTCCAGAAATTGTCTTGACATAAGTCAGTCTCATAAAGAGATGGAATCCCAGAGGCACTGACCTGGGGCTTATTTACTAAGGAACCTTGGGTGCCCTGAGCTGGTGTTGTTTCCTTTGGGTCTATTTCTTCCCAGCTGATCAAATCAAGGAAGCTTCCTGGTCAGATTTTACTCGCTTCGGGGGATTAATTTGACCGGTTGTGGGAGGAACAGTCAGGCTACCATCTGAGAGGATGCCAATTGGAGTTTTTGTGGGAATAGGTGTATAATTAGTATGTGATGTAGTATCCGAGATGGTATTCAAGGCTCATTAATAGGTGCTGCTGAGGATCTTTTTGGGGCAATAAATCTCCTGCCACTCACAAATTGCTGATTACTCAAGAGTGGCTTAATTAACATATCTTTGAAGACCAGGTGACTGTTTGTGTCAAAAGATGTAAAGTTCGAATTATTGGTAGGATTACATTGGCCAGTGCTTTCGCGAAGGCTTGGCAGGGAGAACCTTGCCACCACATCAGGCTGTCGAGTGGTCATCCCAGGGCTCCCACTGGTAGTCCAGAAAACTAAGTGGTTTAAAGTACTTATTATTTTATCAAGCTGGAGCTGAATGCTTGCTGTAGTTTCTGCAAGAAACATTGCTGAGCCAAAAGTTCTGTAAGGGTGGGCTCATTTAAGAATTGGTTGGCAGCTCTAGTTTTAGATAAGCCTTTGTTCTCAACTCAGGGGGCAATAGCTCAGCCGTTGGAAGATCGTGACAACTGGCAGCAGCCAGACAAAAGGGAACAGGACCTTTCAAACCGAGAGGCTGAGCTAAAATGAAGTCATCAATCATGGATTGTTTCAGAGAAGGTTGAGGAACCAGGTCAGTGAGAGATCTGCTCCTTGTCTTCATTATATTAAGTAGCACAATAGAGGAGGAGCTGTGTAATTTAGCATAGAGTCTAGTCACTGAAACAAGTCCTAAATCCAGAGGAAAAGGAATCAGGAATCGAAAAGAAACGAGTCCTAATGCAAACAATGGCAGAGCTCCTCACAAGTATACCAAGGATCCTGCCCTCCCGACAGAGCAGGGAACATGAGTAAATAAAAATGATAAAATAACAAAAATTGTGGATAAAAATAGAATAAATCAGATAAGAGAAATCACATCAAAGCTAAGCATTGCTAGACTTCCAGCTAAAGGAGTAAGATCTTTAGAACAACAACAAAAAAGCAGCAGCAAGGCTCTCCTATGGCTGAGGTCCAGCTTGGGCTTTTTAAAAAAATACAGCTAAACCACAGCTGAAATATAACTAAAAGTGGATTAGTGATCATTCTGCAAACATTTCAAAAATGTAAAGGGTTTAAAAATAAAAATTTGAAGACTAAGATATGACTAAGATAATTAGAATAGGTTAATTTAATCTTAGTTAAACAGAGAGCCTATTTGCCTGCTGTTCCCCAGGAGGTATAGAATATATTCCAAAAGGATTAAATATCACTCACTCAGATTAAATCCTATTTCAAAATAACTACTTAATCTTATTTTCTTATCACTTAAATATATACCATAAATAAATATAAGGTGAGGCTGTAACACTCCAATCAGTTCTAAAAGGAAAAAGTTAAAAATTCACTATGTCTATTGAGACCTTCTGAAATAATCTGAAACCCTTGGATGTACTGAAGTTCAAAAGTACCGGTAATAGTTTTGCCAAAATGGCCATATTACACTGGATGAAGAAAATGTGAAGGTGTCTGTGGAGCCTGTGATGGCTTTGTTTGTATAAATGAGAGATCAAACAAACTTATTGGTTTATTAAATATGAAGGTGAAACTAATGCTTACAGGTAGAACAACTATTTTAGAATTGAAAATGAAGATTTCAAAGTGATAGTTTCTGCCTTTCAGAATTGATTAATAATGTTAAACTTGTCAAGAAATATGCTGATGGGAATGAAGGCTTGGAGAAGTTTTTAGATGTCGCAGTGTATTTATACCTACAAAGATGAGAATGCTAGCGGTGGTCTTCTCTGTGATTCCTTATGAATATGAAAAAAGCACTTAGAAGAAAAAAATAATGATGTTTTTAATACTGTGTGCTGGAAAAGATTCCTGAGAATACCATGGATAGCCAACAAAACAAATTGATATTTTTCTCTCTGGGTGCAATGAGTAATTGTCTGCTGTGAACTCCACATAAGCATCAGGAAGAGTATCCAGCAAATAAATGCTCAAGCTCTATTTAGTTGTCCCAACTTCACTCCAATACAATGAATTACAGAAAAGAAAAAAGATTTGAAGACCTATAAGGCTAGTTGGGGACAGATCTTGCTGGAGAAAGTCTGTAGCAGAACTGTCAACCTTGCAGCCCGCAGGCCGGAAACATCACAATCTGGCCCCACCCATGCCAGTTTCCTAATACGTCACGTGACGTCACCGTGACACATGAGTTTGACACCCCTAATCTACAGTATGTTTGTTGCTAAGAATGATATTGAGGCAATTGCACAAAATCAATCATATATTACATTATGCTTTCAATGTTGATGACTAGTTAGTGGTTAATGAATAAAGTAAATAATAACTATAAATCTGGAGGTCCTGTTCTGAATATCGGCTTTGCCAGGAACATATTAAGTGATTTTTTTAAGTAAGCTCGTTCTCTAGCTTCCCTTTAGTTTCCCAAAGAATGTGACAAACAACTTCTGTGAAGTTGCTTAGCACATGAATGATTAGACCACTTTTGTTTTCTTTTTAAATTATTGCAACATTTTCTGCAAGAGAAGAAATGAACTAATGCCATACATTTATTTTACCAAGAAGTGATACTAAAGAAAAATAGTCAGTGCCAAGATCTATTAACCTTGGGACACATTCATAGCTGCCAATATCCTACATATGTATTTATTCAGCCTTATTGAGTGGTGAAGACTGCAGATTTATAAAAGAGGGGTATTGAATAGCTATCGTACAATGCCATTCTAAAAGTGTTTCAGGCAAAATGCTATATCCCACTGAATATTATTTTAAAATAATTCAGATCTTAGCAATTAATTATTTTATGCTTAGCCAGCACAGTAGTTTGAAAACATCTGATTTATGACAACTTTTACACCTCACAAATTTATGCCAGTTGCTGAATGAATGGTCATCGGTCTTGTTTTCATGAAAGCCTTAATTGCTTCGGTGCCTTCTAAAATAGGTTAATAATGATAGTTGCAACTATATTTAGCCATTTAAAATGTTACCTACTAATATGAGTATCTATGAAACTGAATAAATATTTTCCTGTCTTCAGACATAATTGTAAGAAAATGAATTGGCACATCTTTCAAAAATGTTACTTCTCATGAATCTTCATGGTATCGATCTTAGGTTAGTCCTCATCATAATTCAGAAGAAACTAATGTGCACCAAACTTCTTTGAATAAGAGTCTGAGAAAGTGTATTATGGTGCAGTAGATTTGCAGGACAAAAATTATTAACAAAACAAAAACTTGTGATTTATATTAAATTACTCCATAAGATTAAATGAAAAAAGCAATAGCCAGTATACACTGTTAGGAATGAGTGGGCACTGGAAGGATAAGTTTCATTTCATTTCATGCTATTTTAAAAAGTCAAAATGTTCATGGTATTTCTTTTACAATAGTAGAAGTTTCTCCTAGAATGTATCAGCTTTTTATTGTATCAGATTCTATCATAATTATTTCTTTGACTTAATTTTGACCTAAATTTATTTCACTGGCAAAATAATAATAGGAAGCCAAATGTTTTTTTTTCCTAATTAGCATATCTGCTTCCTATGCCAAGTATAAATGTTATGTTAAAAAGAAAGAAAGTTGCAATTTATGGAATCACAATGAAAATTGTAGCATACATATCTTGGTGCTAAACAAAAAATTTGTCCACTTGTCCTGAATTTTGAGATTAGGAACCTTGTGACTATCTTTGATACAATGCAACTAGGAATCAAATATTTGTCTAAAAAGGAAGTATGATATCAAAATTAATTTATATTATTTTTGTTGCTGAAGCAAAAGCGGGGTGGTGTTATGTCATACTTGTTCTCCTTATTTATTGACCATACCTGGCTCAAGCTGGATTTCCATGGTACCCAAAAGGACACTGATTCTCCACCTCTGATATTAAGTACTTTTTCCATTTGTGAACCTCTTCTAATGCTTATCTAGAATAAATTAAATACATAAATCATTCTAACAAATCTCTCCCAGCAGATTCTGAACTTTGGAAATGAAAAGGGTGGATTAATAGCAGCATATTTCATATTTGTACTTCTCAGTTTAATGCTTCAATTATTTTCCCATAAAGAATTTATGTTGTTCTCCCCAACAGATGTTGGTCATCATGAATATATCTTGCTGAAGGTAGTACAAAAAAAAAAAATGACCTTCAGATGTAATAAATTTGAAAGCTATTATTTATCTCCTAGTGAAACTGAAAGGCCTAATAACCCATTTCAAAACAGTGGAAGTAGAGAAACAAGCTGGCAAGAATTTTTCTAAAGCATCCAAAGATCTTACAGGAAAAATAGATAATAGAGATGTTATAATCCGCCTGATAACTACTACTACTACTACTACTACTATTATTATTATTATTATTATTATTATTATTATTATTATTATTATTATT
>BLBF01000039.1:33893156-33907391 GCA_015471245.1 Laticauda colubrina | reverse complement strand
GAGAGAGAGAGAGAGAGAGAGAGAGAGAGAGAGAGAGAGAGCTGAAGAAGCTTCTTGGATGAGAAGTGAGATATCTTCAAAGAAAAACCAGAAATTTGTTCGCCATCCATTTCGCTGCAAGATAACTCTGGGCAGCTAACAACATCAGATAATGTCACAGACAATGCATATCTATCTTAGATGATAGATGGACAGACAAACAAACAGATAGATATGAAATCTGCTTGCTGTACACAGTCTGGCAGGAGACGGAACTGCAGTTATCCACAACATCCCGGTGATCACAATTTGAATGCTGTCTTGTGATCACCATTTGTAATCTTCACTATTAGCTTCTCACAAGCAATGGGGAAGTTGGAAAGAGGTCACAAATGGTGGAACATGTGACATTGCACTTAATGACCATGTGAGATTCACATCATGACAGCAACTAGAATTTCTGGAATGTTATAAGCGAAGTCATGCTTTATGATCCTGTTGCTTAGCAATGGAGTTGCTGGTCTAAATTACTACCATTAACTAAGGACTTTCTATAGATGTGTGAAAAGCTTTTGTATATTCATTGCTTTTGCTTCCTCATTCTAAAAAGCATGCTTCTATGCTCTTCCCATCGAAAAGTCCCCTCTGAGACTGTGTTCCTGTGGACAAGAGGCAGCTGAAACCACACCTCACATCTTGCTATATTGTATCCTGCATAGAGACTTAAAGACACACCTTATATCTCCGTATCTGCTAAACCATTATATAAATTTTGATCTTTTTTACATATAGTTGTTGTTATTAGATCATTAGCTCTATACCTATGCTTCGCTACAAAACTATGTGGTCTGGCTTAGTTTTGGGGGAGAAAAATAAGGGGAAAAAATTCTGCCTCTGCCTATCAGCATCCATTAGTATTCATCTGGCTAGTATCCTGTCAGTGTGTGAGAGAATTCAGGGCTGTTTGGAAAGTGAAGTAGGATTTGCTATGTGAGCAAGAAGGAGACAGCAAGGAGCCTGGGCGTGGCTTAGCTGAACTGTTCTGTACTAAAGCTGGTTGCTGCTGTGAAACTGAAACTCCTCTCCTCTGCTTGTGTTTTGCATTTGGAACAGATTTCTTTTCAGGTGGGAGGGGGAGTAGAACTCCTTAGCATCAGAGCGTGTTAATAATAATATAGGAAATACTAATGCTCTGATGGTCATTTTGAAAAATCCTTTCTTAGTGAGCACCTAGAAGCCAAGAGGAACCTACATGCCAAATTTCAAGTTACCTTACCCTAAACTTTATGGTTCTGGAGATTTTGTGATAATGCATGAGTGGTATTTTGCTTTTGCATATAGAGATTATGATTCTATTGTTCCTGAACATAGCTAAACTACTGTATTATATTGCCTATAAAATTAGACAGGCTTTGATTGTCCAGTGACAAATTCTTCCACCAATTGTAATGTTTTATTTTGCCTTATTTTTACTTTATTTTTAATGTGTTTTTGTTTTCATTTCTGATCCATGACAATAATGAAAGATATCACAGATATTATTTATCAAATTCAATGTACATTTGTTTATCCTGAGGGAAAAAACAACTCATGATTGTTTCAGTGTTTTCTATTTAATGAATAAATCACCATTAAACTAATTCCAAGTAGTAATGTCTTCTGAAGATTTATACTGTATTACCTTGCAACTTCCATGCCTAGTTCTCTAGCATGAAACATAACAAGCTCTTCTATGTTACTGGGGGATTGTGTCAATCAGTCTGATGATAACACAAAAAAGAGAGAAATACTATGGTTCTTTTAAAAATGATTTTTATTCCATTTGAAATTATAAACACATCTGAGATTCAAAATTTTAATATGTTAAAGCAGGGTGACCACCAATGTGAATATCAAGCTTTGAATAGAGCATCTCAAGAAGAGTGAAATAAACACAACCAAGCATTAACTACATAATTGAGCATTAACTAATACACAGACTTCATTTGTCATATTTTCACTCCCAACAGAGCATTTAGACTAAATGTGCCTTAGTGTGTATGCACTATGTCTGAATAGCAAGATTGATAAATTGATATTGCAAACTAGATAATTAGACATTTTGACTAGACCAGTAATTTTAATTTCTTTGGCTCCATGCAAACACATGCTCATTTTTTCAAATGTACAGATTGCAGAGCTTGTGCTGAAATTGCTGAACCAACAAAAACAAATACCTATGGTACACAACCAAGAAAAATGAAAGTGATTCCCTGCTGAGCTAGTTTGCAATTATCTTATAATGAACCCACTGCTGATTACAACATAGTTATTGCTTGCAGATGCAGCTGGATTACAGCCCATGTTTAATCTACTGAGGGAAGAAGAATATAAGGAAATATCATATCTAGGATGATGTATATTATTAGCATTCCATCCCATACAATCTGCTGCTCTTTGGAAGAAGTGAAGATTAGTGAGAAGGATGTATTTAGGTACTCCTAAACCAAAATGTACTTGAACAAAGATGATTTTCCTGTAATTCAGATTTATGATTAACAGATATTTCAAGAATCATCGAAAGACAGTGAGAAAGTTATTTGTCACTTTTCAAATTGTAACTTTGAAAACTGTTCTCCTTACCCTAAACTAATCGGTGTTAGGACATGCTGACAAATAGAGATTAATTTTCCTGGTGAGTTTAAGTGAGTCTAAGTGAAGCTAGTAAAGCATGTTTGTTTATTTTAAACCACAAGTGAATTCCTATAAAGGTAGTTGCTGGTGCTCAACCATTTGTTCACCATTCAGAATTTTGACTATATTGAAAAATGGATGTATATGGAGATTGGGACTGTGGCTCAGTGGCTATGATGCTGAGCTTGTCAATCAGAAAGGTCAGTAGGTCAGTTGTTTGAATCCCTCGCGCCGCATGATGTAGTGAGCTCCCATTACTTGTCCCAGCTTCTGCCAACCTATCAGTTTGAAAGCATGTAACAAAATGCAAGTAGAAAAATAGGAATCACTTTGATGGGAAGGTAACAGCATTCCATGTGCCTTCAGCATTTAGTCATGCTGGCCACATGACCATGGAGACATCTTTGGACAGCGCTGGCTCTTTGGCTTTGTTACGGAGATGAGCACCGCCCCCTAGATCTGGAAACAACTAGCATGTATGTGTGAGGGGAACCTTTACCTTTACCTATGGAGATTTTCCATCCAGGTCATGATTGTCCCAAAGATGCTTTTTTCAAAAGGCAACTGGACTTTGTTTTTCCTTGAAGGAATTTTGCTTCTCATCCAAGAAGCTTTCTGAAATTCAATTACAAAAACAAGCTTACAACTTGTGCCCAAAGTCATGGCCTTGCAGAGCTCCCATAGTCACTGTGCCCAAATTCAAGTCCTTGGTAGTCCAGCTGCACTTACATTTGCAGAGGCACTGCAGATCCCTCTATCCATCTATGTCCCCCCTGATCTATGCCCATATGGCCTACTTGTAGGAGCATGTGGTGGCAGCAGTGAGAGCTGGGGTCAAAATAGAGACCTGGTGCCTACAGCAGTCTCAGTCCTGAACTTCTCTACACTAACTTGGAAAGCTACATTAGTTTAATCTTACTGCCTAGTTTAGGAATAGTTTTTCTCAGTTGCTATAAATTGTCAGACCTGCCATCTTCAGCATAATCCACTCATCTGGAATCCTGCCATAAAATGCAAGTGAGAGGAGAGGCAATTGGGCAAGTGAAGGGAGGGCATGGTAGAGGTTACAAAGTGATAGGAACCAGAAGTGTCAAACTGGAATGCACTAGCTCATCAAGGATGGAGCCTGATAATGGAATGTGAAACTGCTCCAAAGAGATGGCAAACCTCAAAGCCATTCCTAAAACATCAATAATGAATATGATTAAACACTGGTGGACTAGTCAAGGGGGGAGGCCAAAGGAGAAGAGAAAATTGCAAGCTTTGCATGGGAATACTCAGATCAAGCTTTGCTTATACTACAACAGTTTGACTGCTGTAGTATGAGAAATGTTCACTTCAAAGAATGGAGTTGAGGGTCTTTCTTTCCTAAATGTCTGAGATTGGATGAGCCTGACAGTAATGCTTTACTAACAGCTTAATGTGTGAAATGAAAATCATGGGGAAAGAATTGTCCTTCTCTGGAAATACAGTCTTTGGCCCAATATTCTCACATGTTCAATTTGAGGCTTGGCAGTTCTAAGTTACATGAATCTGATAGCAGCACAACTACAACAAAATAAAAAAAACAGAAAATGTGGTTTGCATATATTGAAAATTGGAGGTACAAACAGAAAGTTGGAGGTACAAACGGTGCCCACGCTTCACATAAATCAGTCAAAAATGGTCACAGCACAGTAGTGGTAATGACATTTTTTTTTTAATGAAAAGGGAATCTGGACCTTCTTCGCTAGCCAGTCATTGGGCTGGCAGTAATGTGCTTTTCTCTCATTCTAGGGCTGGGATGTGTCAGAGTATATTCATGAACATCAGAGTACATTCATAGAGCATAATAATGAGGTCAGCCAATGAAGAGGCATAACAACTAAGTTAGCCAATGAGCCAATGAGGACTGTTTTTGAAACTGAAACTAGAATTAGCCTAGGCTGGAAACTGAAACTAAAAGTACCCTAGACGTGGCTCTATATTAAACTCTGCAACTCTGCAGCTATGTTAAGCTTTCTGAAGTTCTTAAGTTCTGAAGCTATGTTAAGCTCTGAGTCTGTCTATTGAAAATAAAACTGCTTCTCACCTCTGCTGTGTGTCTGGCTTGCCTGCTGAACTAAAGTGAAACTGATGTCTGTTTCTGAGCTCCTTAAGTAGCTGTTCTTCTCTGAACCTGTAACATGTCTGCTTCTGTCTGAGTTTACACCATGTTGGAGAAATCTACAACTGGTTTGTAAAATCTACTTATTATGTTTATAAAGATGTTAAATGAAGCATCAGCCATCTGTGTTTATTTTTCTGGCACTGAATTAATGCTGAAAAACTCTGAATAGGATGAACATATGTTAATATGAAAAGTACTGTTCCTTTAGCATAACTTTTCCATACTTCCCCAACAGTCTGCTCTGCATTGCTAACTGCAAATGCTTTCATGAATAGAAGTTTCACAGCAGCGATCGATGGAATCCATGATGTCTTTTCCTCTCCTGTCTAATGTCAATGTCAGTGGGAAAATGAACTGCAAGTGATGTCATAATTGCTGCAGACAAAATTAATGCTTTGCTGGGGTAGCCATTTGGAGCCTTTGTAGCAAGCCTCCCTTACATTGTGTTCATGGCACTGAAAATTATTCAGTGCTTTTTTTTTAATTCTAGAAATAAGAATCTTGACCTTTTGATTTATTTTCTGAATAGGAAATTTAAAGCCAACATGAGGTTGCCAGAGTCTAGAAGAGAAGCTTTCAATGAAAATCAGCTCTTATGCATGATGGGGTAGGAAACTCTCCTAAAGTCCTATAGAGCCTTTGTTATGTTTCTCAATGGCAGCAGTGACCTTCTGGAAGACCGGTAATTGGTTTTCTACAAAGTCAATAATGCTCCATAAATCAAAGTATTTTAAGAGAAAAACTGTGCCAGTGAAGTGTCTAATCAGTTGGATAGAGGAGATACAGCCATGATACTGGAAACCAAAGCAAGAATGGCAATGTTGTGGCCTGCCGGTAGCCTGTGAACCTGGCAGCAGACTCAGACAGTGGGGAGGAACATGGGCCAGTCCAGGAGTCTGGGAAGGACTCAGACTAGAGTTCTGCATCTGATACAGAGAGGGGGCCAAGGCCATCTGGGACTTATATGCTACTCCGAAGTATCCAGAATCTGACAGCAGCAAGGCAAGGAACAGGGGGAGCCTGTTACCAGTGTGCACATGCACAGAGCTGCCAGAAGGCAAGAACAGTTAAGACAAAAGGGGTGACTTGGGAATAAAGCTTAGAGGTGATTGTTCCTCTCATAAGACATAAAGGACGAACAAAGGGACATGAACCTTTGCAAGAAGCAAATTTGTTTGTACTGGTCAGTTTGAAACCTGAAGCTCCATGCTGAATTTGTGCTCCATTTGGCCTTGTACAACTAATTGGCTATTTAGTCATTGGCAGCATTTCAAGAAAGATAAAGGTGCATGCTTATCAGACTTATCCTGAAGGACTTTGGCAGACTTCTCTGGGTCTATTTACAAACTGTTTGAGACTCATTACGGGCTGTGAGTGATTATAATTCACAGCCATTGAAATAAAATAAAAGATTTTGGGGACTAAGGTGTGTTTGTTAATGTCTCAGGAAGCCTTGGTCAGGACAGGCAATTGTGGCTGGAACTCAGCAGCTAGAAGAAACAAATTCTCGATCCTCCAGGTCACAGTTGTCAATTGAACTGTTTTTTTTTTTCCTTGAGGAAAAAGAAAATGCGGGGGATAGAAGGATTGCATTTCTTTGCAGTCAGCTTAGCATTCTTTTTGAAAGCTGTTGAAGCCATTTGGGGATTTATCTATGCCCTCAGGGTAACCTGAATCAGAGGGCAATTGGTTGTGGAATCTTGTGGAATCTGAAACTGTTGAAGGGGTTGCATTGTAGACTAGATTCAACTAGAGTTTGAGGTTATCTCTCGTCTTCCATTCCCCCATCACCACCATCCTTCCATTCCCCACCCCCAGTCACAACTGATGAAGCTTCTTGGATGAGAAACAAAGCATTTTCTTCTCCCTCTAGGAAAAAAAAAACAGTTTCAGCTGCTTTTTGAAAAAGCACCTTTGAGAAAGAAATGGGAAAATACAGCCAAGAATGAATCTAGTTGAAGACTCATGTTTCACTAACTTCCCAAAACCCCTTTTCAATACAACAGCGGCAATCACTTTTACTGTAATAACTACAGTATCTGCATGCTCTTATTTCGCAATCATTAGCCAAAACAGATTGTCCATGTGACAGTTCAGTTGATGTAAAAATATTTACACTTTTGGATCGACCAAGATGCCATAAAAATAATAGTTTTAGACTATGCAGAGATGGACAGACTAACAATGAAATTAAGAGACAAAGAAGAATCGATATAATGTCTAGGATGTCTGATATGAATGGTTTAAGAATAAAAAGAAATCAAAATGGCAATTTGATAAAGAATAAGGAACTATGTGAATACTTATATCTTTATTTATATCTATATTTATATATGTATTAAGTTGAAATTGTATAATGAAAGAAATATGTATGTAGAAAGATGATAAGGAAATGTAAAAGATGTCTTGACATTAATATAATGATAAAGTTTTATTTTATGTTTTTAAGTTTTGAAAACTAAATAAAATTTAATAATTAAAAATAATTAAGGTTCTGCACAACTTGATAGATGATACAAAATATATCTACAAAACTTTGAATCTTAAAACTTGGTAAAGTTGGTTGGTTGGTTGGTTGGTCAAGTCATAGATTTGAAGTTTTATTTCTCAGTATCAGCAAACTATTTTTGTTTAGAAAAAAGAAATGTATTTAAAAATAGTCAAAACAAACCAATGGAAATAGTGTGTTCATCATTATCATCTTCTTCTTCTTCTTTTAATGACCCCATAATCCCTTGTGGGGTGGAGTCCGGGCAACTGAATGGAGTTGAATGTTTACTGGCCGGATGCCTTTTCTTTTGCCAATGAGGAGTTTTGATCAGCAGATATATTCTCAGTCTCCCCAGAGAGAGAAATACCTGCCTCTACCTAGGACTGAACTCATAGCCTCCTGATTATGAGGTGAGAGCTCCATCTGTAGGCCACGGCCCTACTCAATGGAAATAGTACATTACAGAGAAAAATTAAAATAATTGAAGTCTGGCACATATCATGGTATTATTTCAGGGGAAGGGATGCTCAGGCAGATTCATAGATATCACCATCCTTAAGCAGAGTCAGCACAAAGAGCATCGCTATTGTTCTGCTTTGCATAATCTTTGGTTATGTTCTTCTTTAATTCTTTTTTTATATTATTTTGAATTCAAGGAAGGTCAAGGAGTTTTGAAGGGAAAAAGAATATGAAGATGCAGCGTAAATGAGTCATTTTGTGGATTCAGTACATTAGTACTTCATTACTGAGGTAGTCAAAGATAAAGTAACGCATTGCCAGCTGCTACTTTCTCACTGATAAAAAGAGAGCCTAAAAAAATGAAAAATAGTGAAATGGAACATGGTTTCTTTTCAACGGTACAAAAGCACTGTACTTAAAAAGTATTTTCTTCAATGTATCTGTAATGAACAATTGACTTTACCAGAATTTAATTCTTTCAATTCAGATGTAATATATTGTATAAATGGGTTGGCAAAATGAATAATCTTGACAATAAATATTAATACAGGTCGATGCAACCTCACCATAATTTTTTCACTTGATATGAGTCTTTCAGAAGCTGAGTTTTTAATGGGTAGCCAGCTGTGTTTCACTTCTATTTTTATTCAAAAGAAAGGAGAATTCTAAGCCTTACAAAGAACATAAGTCCACTGTGGGTATGTTTCTTTTCATTTAGCACACTTCTGCTAATTTTATCTAACTTGGCTTTTGTCAATTATTTCCTTTGATAAACTACTCTACTTTTTTCTTCCCCTGTACACTATTGCAGAAGCAAAGCAGTTGAGGCAGGTGTCAACAATCTGAGCCATCTGTTGTGCTAATAGCCCCAAGGCCAAAACTAAGAGGATGAAGATAACAGAAATTAGAAACCTGGCCCATTTTCTCACTGTTGTTTTGTACCAAAATGAGCCTTTTGCTCCAATTACCGAGGAAGCAAAAGATGTCATTTGCAAAGGTGCTTAAAAGTAGAATTGTGCTTTGTCTTCAGCAATTAGGAGGCCAACTTGAAACACATCTGCACACATTTCTCTCACCAATGCTGCATTTTTATCTCATGCCTACCTGCTTGGTTTAAACTGACCTTGGTTTAAATTAACAACTTTGGTTCATTTATAATGAGGGTTCTAAAGTGTCAGTTTGGAAGATTTCTCAGTGGTGAATGCTGGAAGGCAGAGCCGTTGTTTTAATTTTACTCCACACTTTTGCAATGACAGATGCCTTTGTAATGAAGTTGCCAAGCGGCATATAGCAAATATCAGTGTCCAAAATGCTGCTGTTTACTATGTATATCCTGTTTTTGGTAATGCAGACACAAAACCAGTAGTGAAGCATGAAATTTTATGGTGACAGAAGGGTCAGATGATCACTGGTGTAGATTCTTTGTTCAGACATATCACTTGTTCAGGCAATTTTAAAATTCCACAGGGAAATGTTTACATAGAAGTGGCATTTGCTTGCACGCTTTTGAACATTTGTTTTCATAAATAATGCAGTAATAAATGAATTTCACTTCAATATAAAGGTAAAAGTTCCCCTCGCACATATAGTTGTTTCTGGCTCCAGGGGGCAGTGCTCATCTCTGTTACAAAGCCAAAGAGCCAGTCTGTCCAAAAATGTCTCCATGGTCATGTGGCCGGAATGACTAAATGGCGAAGGCGCACAGAACGCTGTTATCTTCCCACCAAAGTGGTCCCTATTTTTCTACTTGCATTTTTACATGCTTTCGAACTGCTAGGTTGGCAGAAGCTGGGACAAGTAATGGGAACTCACCCCGTTATGCGGCGCTAGGGATTCGAACCGCTGAACTTCCGATATTTCTGATTGATAAGCTCAGCATGTTTGCCACTGAGCTTCCAAATCCCTCACTTAAATATACAGACACTGAAATACATTTTATTATACATTTCAATTCATTAAAATACCTTTGGAATCTTTCTGAGCATAGAACTGAATTGCTATAGTCCCCATTGTCAGTGGTTTTAATTGCTCCTGTGATTATGTGATTATTGTTTTTCTGTGGAATCAGTTCTCAGAAACACTTAAAAAAGATAAAAGTTCCAAATTCTAATTGTCAGCCATGGCTTTCAGAAACTGTCTGATGCCTCCTTCACATTATTAAGTATCTATTAAATAATGGTTGTTTTTTTCAAGATCCAGGATCGGTCACCGGCACCAGAGATTTAGTCTGAGCTTTTGAATTCATCCTGGAGCCCATCCTCAAGGAATTTCTCTCGAGCAGAATCTGTGCTTTGAGCTATTCTATGTGTGGTATTTATATGGTGCCTACTTGTGTGTGTTATTTTCTTTTATTGACCATATTTGGTGTATTTTGCATTTAGGGTTTATTTCTGGATTGTGAAATCATCATCACTGTGATAGGGGAGGGTTTATAAACTTTGCTTTTGCTTTTTTTCTTTTCTTTTTTTTGTAAAATTATGCCAGGAGTTGCTTCCCAGATTAATTAATAAGATTTGTTGCAGGATAGTTGGGGTTTTATGGCATCTGTCAGGCAAGGGACATAGATCATAGAACTCCTGTATTGTAGCATCAAAATTGAGAATGGTACCTCCTTTCTGTGGGTGCTTACTGGCATTGGTGTCCCCACAAGACACTAAAGAAATAACACCATAGTAACTATTAAAGAGGCACAAAGCAACAGATATGGTCATTATACCATTATTGCGGGAAAAGTTCATTGGACTTTCCCTTGGAACCAGGAAATAGAACACACAAGTTGATTGAGAAAATGAGCATGGGTTCTTCTCAGCAAAGGAGAATATTTTGGCTAGCACTTTGTTGACAAAGTTACTTAGACTTGCCAACTTTTTAGTGGAATTCTTGCAGTTCTTGCCATGTGAGATGGGGCTCTTTTTGGCTTGTATTGTAGAATAGAATAGAAGAGAATATTTTATTGGCCAAGTATGATTGGACACACAAGGTATTTGTCTTGATATAAATACTCTCAATATACATTAAAAAGGTACATTTGTTAAGAATCAAGAATCATAATGTACAACACTTAATGATAGTTATAAGGTACAATCAATAATCAAATCATACCAGGAAACAGTCAATATAAATCGTAAGGATACAACCAACAAAGTTACAGTCTGACAATCACAAGTGGAAGGGGATGGGTGATAAGGAGTGATGAGAAGATTAACGGTAATAGTAGTGTACACTTTGTAAATAGTTAAACAGTGTTGAGGGAATTATTTGTTTAGCAGAGTGATGGCTTTTGGTAAAAAACTGTTCTTGTGTCTAGTTGTTCTGGTGTGCAGTGCTCTATAGCATCGTTTTGAGGGTAGAAGTTGAAACAGTTTATGTCTGGGATGTGAGGGGTCTGTAAATATTTTCACAGCCCTCTTTTTGACTCGTACAATATACAGGTCCTCAATTGAAGGCAGGTGGGTAGTAATTGTACTTTCTGAAGTCCTAGTTATCCTCTGAAGTTTGTGTCTGTCCTGTTGGGTTGCAGAACCAAACCAACACAATTATAGAGGTGCAGATGACAGACTCAATAATTCCTCTGTAGAACTGGATCAGCACTCCTTGGGCAGTTTGAGCTTTCTGAGTTGGCGCAGAACGAACATTCTTTGATGTGCTTTTTTGATGATGTTTTTGATGTTAAGTGTCCAATTTAGGTCATGTGATATAGTAGAACCTAGAAATGTGAAGGTCTCTACTGTTGATACTGTGTTGTCTAATATTGTAAGAGGTGGTAGTATGGGAGGGTTTCTTCTAAAGTCTACCACCATTTCTACAGTTTTGAGTGTGTTCACTTCCAGATTGTTCCAGTTACACCACGAGGCAAGTTGTATAACCTCCTGTCTGTATGCAGATTCATCATTGTCTCGAATGAGACCAATCACTGTTGTGTCATGAGCAAACTTCAGTATTTTAACAGATGGATCATTTGAGATGCAGTCATTGGTATATAGAGAGAAATGAAGTGGAGATAGCACACAGCCTTGGGGGGGGGGTGTGCTGATTGTACAGGTATCGGATGTGATTCCACCTAGCTTCACCTGCTGCTTCCTGTCTCTTAGGAAGCTTATGATCCACTTACAAGTGTACAGTAGAACCTCGGTGGCGCGGTGATTAGAGTGCAGTACTGCAGGCTACTTCTGCTGCAGCCAGCTACCTGCAATTTGGCAGATCAAATCTCACCAGGCTCAAGGTTGACTCAGCCTTCCATCCTTCTGAGGTGGGTAAAATAAGGACCCAAATTGTTGAGGGCAATAGGCTGACTCTGTAAACCACTTAGAGAGGGCTGTAAAGCACTATAAAGCTATTGATGATCAACTTCCTGAATTCCAGCCAAGTCACCAAGGTTGAGGAACATTGGCCTATATACTCAATGGAGTTGATGTGTTCCTTTCTAATGTGCTCTCTACCACCTGTGTGCTAGATTCATACCTGTCATTGTTCTTAGCAAGTGCATGATCAAGAACCTTCCTGATCATGTTGAGAATGCTCCCAGAGGTTAGCTGACCATATTTCCAGAACATTCCTACATGTTTTTAGATAATGCAATGGAACTGGAATAATAAATGGATCATCACTTTGCTCCACTGTACTTAAATTCTTCCCATACAGGAATATATCAGTCTAGCTGAATTCTGCCCTTAATGTGAGAAGTAATAAAAGGTTTAGTCCCTTGAAGTAGAATTCTGAATATTCCTGGAAAAATGTAACCCAAGAGCGGTGCTTAATTATTCATACTACTTCAAGGAGATTTAGCTATTAATATTACCATCATCAACATCATTATTATCATCATCACTTTAATCAAGATTGCTCCTTAATTCCCAGTGTTTGGAAGGACTCTCTTGCTCATATTTTAGATATAACTGAAAATATTAAAATATAAACCCTGACTGACATGAAACATTTCTGTTTCTCTTGCTCTGCATACATCTCAATATACTGCTAGGTGCACCATATTAATTGACAATAGGGACCACGAGGATTCACTGCTAACCCAGAAAGATATTTTAATGTTATTTTAAAAAAAACATAGTACTATGCAATTAGATATATGCACTGTATGTTTTTTTAAAATGTATTATTTTATGATTTATAAGACAGCTAAAAACAGCTACTCAGAACTATATACATTTCCCTGAAGGTTTTTAAATAGCATATTTCTGAATGAATATTTGAGTAAAGGACATGCATCAGTGATCATCTATCACTATAAAATTTCATGCTACACTTCAGGTTTTGTGTCTGCATTTATAATGCTGATATTTGTATCATGTCACTTGATAACTTCATCATGAACATATACAAAATGGTTTCTAATAAACATTTCTGAGGTAATCTCATGTACTTTGCTGAGCTTTCTTTGTCTGCATCATCAATAGGTTGATAAGAAAGGTTCAAATCAGATTCAAGTGAAAATTGGAGAAAAAGCTTCCAGATGGTTTATTTGAAAGAAAAAAATAGACATCTGGTGAAAAAAATAGGAGGAAGAATGAATATTAGATATATTAGATATCTATTAGATATATTAGTTATGCCAAAAGTTGTTTATAAAAATTAAAAGGCAGGGAATAAATGAAATAAAAATAAATCATGTTTCTCCTATCACCACACTGCCTAAAAAGCTTTTGTCCAGTTTGCTCTGCAAAAATTAAGAAAAAGCAAATTCATTAAATTGTTAAAATAAATCACTAAAATGATGTTTAGTAAATAAAGGTTGATCTGTATTCCAAGAATTATGAAAAAAGATAAATTGAAGGGGGTAAAATATCATTTCTGAATTATTTGTATTTAAATCCCACACTCATGGGAGCTAACCTCTGATTAACTAACTTGTTCCCTTGGTCTCAACTAATTAAATTTTATAAAACATGTTTTTTCTATTATGGAGCACATTTCCTAAATAGAAAACTGCCATATCAAACCCCTCTAAAGGCCCTGTCACACTGGCCGATGGATGCAAAACGTTTGTAAAAAGGAAACAGCGGACGAGAAAAATGTTCCATCCGTTGTTATCCACACTCAAAAATGCCCCGAATTTGCATAACCAGAGCGGACAACACGGAAAGGAACGGATGGGGGAAGGACGTAGGGCGGATGGAAAGCGGATGCTCCATGGAAGCCTAGCAGATGGAAGCAGATGGGAGTGGATGGCACATCCGCAAGGCTTCCGGGGGAGCACAGCAAAGCAAATGCGGAATGGAAAGAGCAGATGCAGAGCGGATGCAGAGCGGATGCAGAGCGGATGAAGCGGATGCAGAGCGGAAGCCTCGCGGAAGCCTAGTGGAAGCCTAGCAGATGCCTAGCAGATGCCTAGCGTTCACTGCGCATGCGGGGAGGATGCATTGCGTCAGCCCTGCGGATATAAAGGGAAGCAGCTCCCAAGCAGATCACCATTCAGAGGAAAGACCTGCTTCCAGACACAGCTTGCCAGCCAGCCAGCCAGCCAGCCAGC
>BLBF01000039.1:33863074-33893146 GCA_015471245.1 Laticauda colubrina | reverse complement strand
CTGGTGCTTACTCTGCTGGCACTGGTCCTGCTGGTCCTGCTGGTGCTCCTGGTCCTGCTGGTGCTCCTGGTCCTGATGGTTCTGCTGGTGCTCCTGGTCCTGCTGGTACTGCTGGTGCTCCTGCTCCTGCTCCTGCTGGTGCTGCTGGTGCTGCTAGTCCTGCTTTTGCTGCTACTGTTGTTGTTGCTGCTGCTGCTGGTGGTGGTGTGGCGGAGCAGCCCCTACAACCTGGAATCCCCTCTGATGAGGGCCCATATGGCCCTACCAAAGGGAGGAAGAGGCAGATATGTGAACGGGAGAGGAGGCAATACAACATAGAAGAGGAACATGAGGAGAAGGTGCTGGAGTGGCTGAGGGAGAATGAATATCTTTGGCGGAAGGGACACAGGCTCTATCGAGACACCAAGAGGAAGCAGGCTGCTTGGAGAGAGAAGGCGGAGAGCCTGGGCTACACTTTGGAGGTGCTCCTCGGCTGGTGGAAGCACATGCACACCTGGTACGGGAAGCTGCACCTCAAGAAATCTGGCCAGGCCGCAGTCCAGCTGATGGACAGAGAGACCTACATGATGGCCAAGTGCAGCTTCTTGGAGGGTGAGATCCGCCACCAAGGAGCAGCCCCTCTCACAACCCTCTCTCTCAGGCAGCCTGCTGAGAGCCAGTCCTCTTCTGGCAAAGAGTCAGCTCCTGTGTCCAGGCAGGTATCTGTGGAGCGTGCCACGAAGGAGACCCCCCCGACAGCTGTACTACCCATGGCAGAGTGCGTGGAAGACCCCCTGATGCAGTGGGAGAAAGTAGACGGCACTTCCACCACAATCCAACCCGCATCCACCCCCAGCTCCACCTCCACAGAAAGGCAGAGAGGCAGACCGGAGGGGCAGAGCCACACTGTCCTGCTGGAGATAAGAGACAACATCAGGAGCAGCGTAGATCTCCTCTCTCAGCTGGTACACACCAACGCCCCATCCTCCAACCGCAAGCCCTTCCTCACCTATGTCAACCAGACCCTCATGAACATATCGGAACCCCAGTACCAGGTGGTGAAGGACAGGATCACCGATCTTCTTCACAACCCTCCAGACCAAGATGAACCTGCTCCCACCCAGTCCAGGCCTGCTCCTCCACCCCAGGTGATGTCACTGCCCTTCCAAGGCTTTCCACAGGCCCTCCCTTACCAAGGCTACGGCGACCAGGAGGTCCAGCAACACAGGCAGCCCTTCCCAGTCCAGGCACAGGTACATCGTATGCCACTGGTGCCACTGATGCCACCGATGCCACCCACGCCACCGATGCCACCCACGCCATTCCTCACCCAGCTGCAGACCAGACAGCCCCACTACACTGCTCCTTCCTCCACCCCACAGCCAAACCCGGCCGCAGTACATCTGTCATCGGTATTGGGATGCATGTCATGGAGGAAGGGGCTCTCAACATCACGGGGCTGAGCCAGCTGTCTGAGAACTTCCTGTTGTCCCCTGTTGTCCTCTCTGGGCCAGGCACCCCAGTGGCACTTCAGACCAGCACTCCAGCAGCAGCTACTTCCACAGCACCTGGACCCTTCACCCCTGAGACTGGGCACGCCTCAGAGTGACCAAGAAGAGTGCCAGAGACTGGGTGGCTTCCTGTTGATTTTATTTTTGCTTTGGACACTTGACTTGGGTCATTTTTCTTTTACAGTTTGTTATTAATAAAGATTATCTTTGCTTCACACACTTGCTTCATTTATTTTTGTCAATAAAGTCTTGGTAGAAACTTTTAGAAATGGTTTAAGCCTTTGCATGCTTGTGGGATGGGTAAGGATAGCAGTAGAATGGACAGGGATACTTGTGGGATGGGTAATAGCTGTGGGATGGGCAGGGATACCTCTGGGATGGGCAGGGATACCTTTGGGATGGGTAATAGCTGTGGGATGGGCAGGGATACCTTTGGGATGGGTAATAGCCGTGGGATAGATAAACCACCAGTGCAAGCATAGTGGGACTCTATGGTCCACTCTCCCAGGTGCCACACCTATGGCCCTTTATTATCAATAATAATGTAATCATTGATCCACACATGTCAACATAAACACAACTCTTTATTAAATGCCCTGTTCATTGTAGGCCCACCCAACATACATGGCCCAATCTCATCAGTGTGATGAGACAGGCTGAAGGAAGCATCCATTAATCATCTATCATACTGTCTCCACTGCTCCAGCTGGGGAGTTGCACCAGTGTCTCAGGAGGTTGCGCTTCTTCTTCCCTTCATATGAAGCTCTGTTGGGGCCTTGCACATCCTCAGTGTCTTTCAGGTTTCGCCCTTGCCTCCATTCCCCAGGCTCCATGTCCCCATTGCCTTGTTGGAGGTCCACGAGCCTGTTCTGCAACACTGAGTAGCGGGTGCGCATGAGATTGTGCAGGATGCAGCAAGCTTCCACAATTCTCCTCACGGTCTCTGGGCGATGCTGCATGGTGGTGAGAAGTACCTGGAACCTGTTGGCCAGGATGCCAAAGGCGTTCTCCACCACCCGCCTTGCCCTGGACAGCCTGTAGTTGAAGATCCTCTCTTCATGGGTGAGGCATCTGGAAGTGTAGGGCTTCATGAGGTAGGTTCTGAGGGAGAAGGCGTCATCCCCCATGATGAAGTAGGGCACAACTTGCATTTTGTTGGGCAGGGGGTCTGGATCTGGGAAGCCCATGATGAGGTTGCGTTCCAGCCCCTCCTTGAGGTGACTGGCGTTGTATACCTGGGCATCTGAAGCTGACCCGTTGCCTGAAGCATCGATGTACATGAACTTGTAGTCAGCATTGACCATGGCAAAGAGGATGATGCTGAAGAAGCCCTTGTAGTTGAAATAAGTGGACCCCGACTTGGCTGGAGCTTTGCAGGCCACGTGCTTCCCATCTATGGCTTCAACGGTGTGTGGGAAGTTCCACTTCTGATACCACTGCTCTGCAACTTTCTTGCATCCTTCTTCAGTGGAGGGGCACTGGAGGAGCTCCTCCTTGTATTCTTCGATGATGGCCTGCACCACTTCTCTGACCACAATGCTGATGGTGTTGTGTGGCACCCTCCAGCCGTACTTCATGCTCCTGTAGGTGGTCCCTGAGGCCAGGTGGTGCAGAGTCAGTGCCACCTTGAGCCCAGGGTCCAGGCTGGGCCGGAAGCTGGTGTTTGCCTTGGTCAACCTGGGTCTCAGCCACTGCACAACTTCGTCAAACATGGCTGGAGGCATCCTCATGAAGTTCTGGAATGCATGAGGGTCTTCGTTCCTCAGCTCCACCATCAGCTTGTTTTACAGTCCGTACTCTGCTCTTCTCCCGATCCATCTTTGGACCCAGATGCTTCTTGGCCACCTCCTTTTCTTCCCGTAGAACAGTTGAAAGAGTCTGTAGATGGCTTCGCACTGTTGCAGAATGATGGTGGCTACCAAAAGGAGTGTGTTACCATCCATGGTGGAGATGACTGGATGCTGTGGAAGAGCAAGAGGCAGATGAAGGCTGCAGAGGTCTGCACAGCAGGGCTGGACTGAAAGTGAGATCCAGGTGAGTTCCTCCCCCTTTTTATAAGCAATATAAGTTTTCCACTAGGTGTCCTTTTGCATCCTCTTGGCATCCTCTAGACATCCTTAATATCTGAGATAGGTCCCCTCTGCGAACTTTTTTTCCATTTTAAATGCTTTCTTTGCGAACTGCATCCGCTTTCATCCTTTCTCCGTCCCTGCTACTGTGGAATCCCGAATCTGAAAGTTTTCAGGCTTCCTTGCAGTATTCCAAACTACAAATCCATCCCCCCCTTGGTTGTCATCACATCACATGGCCCAATCACAATCCATCCTAAAGTAAGATTCTTATTTTATTCTGCGACTTACTAAATGACCTTGAACTAACAAAATAATTTTATTTTGTTTACTTAGAGATACTCAATTGAATTCCCCCACTTCCACTTTCTCAGGCTTGTGGCAGTGTGGAAGCATTGAAGTGTGGAAGCATTTCATATCGATAAAGATAATTGAAATCAAAGACTGAATATAGCGAAATATTTCCTTTGAATTGCCTTTTCTTCTTTTCAGTCTTTCCAAAGCCTGACTCAGTAGTATCTGGCTTAAAGCACCTGGCTCAATAGTAGCAACTGTGACATAGATCTAGGTTACTAGTATACAAGCACTTAAGTATGAGCCAACAGTGTGCTGCAGCTGCCAAATTAGCTAATGCAATCCTAGGCTGGAGCAACAAAGCAGTACTTTCTAGATCACACGAAGTGATAGTACAGTTTTATAGTGCACTGGTGAGACCACATTTGGAATTCTGTGTACAATTCTGGTTTCTACAATACAAAAAAAAAAATGTTGTACATGGGAAACTATGTGTTGTACCACTGGAAAAAATCCACAGCTGATACGTTTCCTCAGCCCATTCTTTCCACATGCAATTCAAGGTAGTAGTGTTTTCCTGTAAAACCTGCAGCATTTAGGAGCCAGTATATCAAAAAAGGCATTCTCAACTTGAATGTATAAAATACTATAATCTCTGCAGAAAAAAAAGAGGTAGGGAGGGAAGGGAATGAGAGAAAAGATGTAATAAAATTGGAAATGTTTGATGCTTCCAAAAAGGATTGTTTCAATCTGCACAGTTTATTTTCCAGATTTGGAAACTATATGCCAAGTCATCCTGGCTTGATTAATCATCAATGTGAACATGAGAGAATGCTGTTCTTCATGAAGGATCACTCTATTTTGGGAAACCACTTCAAGAGACCATCTTCTGCTCCAAGCATCAATAGGATTTTGGTACCTTGGTTACTCTAAACGCTGGCAGTCAGAGCCCACAAATAACACACTTAAAAGAGTTACTACAAACTCTGCTTTCTCTTCAAATCATATAAATCTTTCACATAAACATCTTTAAATCAAAGTCTGATTCAAAGTCTGAATTGCATGACATATGATTCCCTTTTAAAATGAAATGCCTAAGACTAATTTGAATAGTATTGACCTGATTTTATGATAATGCTTTATAGGATGAACTGAAATAAGCTTTAACATTTTTCAAGTGCTATATTGACAACTTTTTATTATTTTTATGTTAACCATTTTTATAACTTATGGATACAAAAGCACAGCTCTTTTAAAAAAAAATCTAAAAGAAAATTTATGAATAGACAACAGATCAACATCAGACAGATATACATTGCCTCCAACTACTTTTCTGGAATATTAAATAGGAATTGTTAAAGTTTGGGGAACAGCTACCCATATATAAGTAAAATGGTCTACAGTAACATGCATCACAAGGCATTTTAATATGGTTCTAATATTTATACTTTTGTTTTGAAACATATTAAGTAAGGCAGGGGTGTCAAACTTGATTTCATTGAGGGACGCATCAGGGTTGTGTTTGACCTCGTGGGGCTGGGGTGGGCATGGCCAGCTTGATGTCATTCATGTCAGGGGCACCTGTGGGAGCCCAAGCCTTCTGCCAATGAAAACAGAAGTTGTGGGAGCTTCATTACTGGAGGCTTTCAAGAAGAGATTGGACTGCCATTTGTCAGAAATACTGGAGGGTCTCCCACTTGGGGGGAGGGGGGTTTGGACTAGGTGACCTGCAAGGTCCCTTCCAGCTCTATTAATCTGCTACACTTCAGATTGAGGTGGGTTGTACTGACTACAGATACTTTATAATTAGATGAAGTGAGTTAGTTAGTTAGATGAAGTGAGAGGGAACGAAATGACCTACAACAATAAATGTTTTCTTCTGAACAGGTTGGAGTGTTGGAAATGCTCATTTTCTTCAGCAGAGAACAAACACACACACACACACACACACACACACACACACACACACACACTACTAGTTGTTTATTCTCAGCTGGAAAGAGCTCATGAAAAGAATTTCTTCATCTGTGAAAAGGAAGAAGGTATACTGAGTTTCAATGCAATCATAAGTCCCTAATCATGATGTAATTTTATCACTAATGGTTCCAGAATTGTACCATCATCCAGCATAATAATTTCCTCTGTCACTGGTGCTGGATCATAAGTTTTGGAGACAGGTAAGAAGTTAGCAGAAATTGGAATCATAACCTTCCTGCAGTCGTTTTCTCTCCTTTTGTTTTATGGCAAATTTCAGAAAGTGGATGGATAAAGAAATCCAGTTTTATGTTAAGTTAAGGGTTATCAGAGAAATAGTTGAAAATATTTTTCAGCATTGGTACTATTTACAATATTGATATGCATGAGAAGGAATTCTAACAATCTAGTTAAAATATATATATTTATTGGTGCCATATTCTTTCTCTTTCCCTTTCCCTCTCCCTTCCTCTTTCTCTCTCTCTTTCTCATTCATTCTTTCTTTCAGAAAAGCATATAGAACAGATTAAATAGGTTAAAAAAAGTCATTGGGAGACTAAGTCCCTTTAATGAGAATGTTAATGTACATAGAATCAAATGGATGCAGAAAGAGAATAGATATTCTATATGTGGACATATGGAAGTTCTGCTAGGCATTCCTGAATTCTTGTACATTGTTGGGTCTGACCTGCAATTAAACAATAAATAAGATTATACTAAATCAATTAGACATTGTAAATTAATTTGTCACCCATCCTATTATGCTTCTTTTTCAAAATTAATTAGATGTCAGTGTAAAAATAAATCACTATTAGCAGATGGAAAATGAGAGAATTAGCTGAAATTAGATATGATAGTTAGGGAACCAATATTAAGTTATTTGAAAGAAGTCTTCATAGTTATTTCCTGCCTTATACAATGACTCTAGGCAATCATCAACAATCCATAAAATATAGCTAAAAACATACCCTTCTTCGCCAAGCATCCTTACAGCTCAGCTCAGGGACCCAACCCAATGCTGTTCTGACCACGGCTTCCTGAGACTGCAATTAAGCACATGCTCCAAACAACTCTTTATTTTAATGCTGAGAATTATGTTCATTCCCAGCCCATAATGAATCCCAAACAGTCTCTCGATGTAAGCACCCACCTTTATCTCTTTTGAATTGCTTCCAACATCTAAATTGCCAGATTAACTGTAAAAAGCCAAATGAAATATGAAGTCCACACAGTTTCAAGGTTTAATCCAGAAAAGAGTGAACAACATTGCTTCCTGCAAATGTTCCTCTCCCTTTGCACTTCCTTCATGGGAGGGGCAATCACCTCCAAGCCTTAATTCCAACTCACCCTTTTTGTCTTAACTGCTCTTGCCTTCTGGCAGCTCTGTGCACACATGCACTGGGAACAGGCTCCCCTTGTTCCTCTGCCTTGCTGATGTCAGATTCTGGAGTTTCGGAGTCAGCACATAACTCCCAGATGGCCATGGCCTCATCTTTGTATCAGAGATGATACAGATGCAGGGCCATTGTCCAAGTCTTCCCCCGACTTCCAGACTGGCCCATGTTCTTCCCCACTGTCTGATTCTGCTGCCATCTCTGCAGGCTGCCAGTGGATCACAACAAATGCTTGGGAGAAGGGCCAGGTCTTCACAGTCTCCCCCTCCCCAGAAAAGTTGAAAGGGTAGGAGTCTGACCCTTTGGGAGATATTTCAAAGGTTAGGGCAGCCATCCAAAAGGCATGTTTCCAAAGTCTCATCAGATGGTAACATTTAAGGGAGGCCATTTGGAGTGTATCCCCCCTACAGAACCTAATAGGATGGGAGACAGGTGGAATTCTACCAGTTCTATTTGCTAGAACCGGTTGTTAACATTCTAAACAGTTTGGAGAACCAGTTGTTAGAAGAAATTACTGGCCTAATCCTGTAAGGAAGGCAGGAAGGAAACATTCTGATGTTGCTTTCAGAAGTTGCCTTTCCGTTAACCCTTATTACATTCTTGGCAGGACTAGGCTTCCTGTCTCAGGAACTTCTCTGGAGTTTTTTTCTCCTCCTTTGCTGGTATTTTGCTTGTGTGGAATGACCATTCAAAGTTACGATGGCACTGAAAAAAGTGGCTTATGACCATTTTTCACACTTATGACTGTTGCAGCATCCCCACAGTCATAAGAGGCCAGGTGAGATGCATGCCTTGATGTGAATGATATTGAGTTGGCCACATCCATCCAATAACATGACCAAGCCACGCCCACCAACTAAGCCACACCCACAGAACCAGTTGTTAAAAAATTTGAATCCCACCCCTGATGGGAGACACCTTCATGGAGAGTTGGACCTTCAGGTGACCTGGATATGTGTTATGTATTTAAAGATGATAACCAACACCTTGAATTACACCAGAAAGCAACAGGAAGCCAGTGTTTCTCACACAGGAGTGGAGTTATGTGGGACACACAAAACCAGTGGTGGGATTCAGCCAGTTTGCACCAGTTTGGGAGAATTGGTTATTAACTTTCTGAGCAGTTTAGTGAACTGGTTGTTGGAAGATATCATTATGGTAGAGAACCAGTTGTTAAATTATTTGAATCCCACCACTGCACAAAACTAAACATGCCACTTCATCCTGGACCAGTTGCAGCTTCCAGATATTCTTCAAGGACAACAAACTGGCGGTGACTAAGGAATTGAGGACTGCAAGCATTTTGTTTTTCTTGCATGGGTACCTTATCTTGTCCTGTATACAACAATTCATTATTTTTTTAATAGATGATGCAGACAATATACCACTAAACATGTTTAAAATTCTCTATTTAGCATTGCTTGATGTGCTTTTCATGAAAGGGAAAAGAAAAAGAAGGAGGAAAAAGCCAGACAACTGCTGCAGGGATGTGGCTGCTTAAGTATCAGCAGATGGTTTGCTTCCTTCTTCTTAGTTGGCAGGAGATCAAGACTGTGAAGGAATTATAGTCTATGGTTTGCTGGCAAGTAATGAGGTGGAAAGGAAAATGCCAAAGGAGAATTAGAAAAATAACAGCATGCTTCTTATGGCTGCTGAACATATCAATACCAGTCAAATAGGGCCGGACAGGTGAAGGTACAAATTTTTGTATTCAGACCTTGCATTTCAGATTTACACCTTTTCCAATTATCTACCAGCATGGCATCAGTAGGGTTATTTGTAGCTGTGGCAAAAGTAATAAGTAACGAAAGCCTCTGCTGAATCTGAGCTGAATCTTAAAGAGAGATTCACAAAGGAGCCTCAATTTCTCAGCTGAGTTTCAGTATTACCCATCCTGTCGATTGAAGAATTGCGCTTTAAAAAAATTTTTTTTTGCCTGATTGGCCTTTTTGCATCTACCTATTAGCCTTTTATTTTTTAATAAGTGACTCAGTTGCAAATACTGCCTAGCTTTTAATTGATTTTTTGCGACACTGGTACCTTAACTTGACTGTTCTAGGAGCAAGCACTCCACAAGGGTTCTGTGTAAGGTCAAATAATTCTTCATTATTTACATTATTTGGATGAATAATGATGGTAATGCTAGGAGCTCAAATTATGGCTCTGATAGACGTAGACAAAATCATTTATGTGTCCAATCTTTTTTTCTTTTTCTTTTTTTACAGAAAACCTTCAATAATAGAATGCCCACTGATTCAAGCAGTTTCAATGATTAACTGTTCTCACTGTCAAGACATTTTTCCTTAGTTCCAGGTTGGATCTCTGTTCACAAGCTTCTACCCATTACTTCTTGTCTTGCCCTCAGGTCCTTTGGAGAATAAGTTGAACCCACTCTCCTCTATGTCAGCAACCCTGTATTTCAAGAGTGACTTCAAGAGTGCACTATAAAGCAGTACAATCACCTCTTATGATTTTGATGCTGCTATTCCTCTGTAGATGCAGCCTAGGACTCTATTGGCTTTTTTCATAGCTGTAGCATGCTGCTTGCTAACACATACCTGATGGTCCACTGGAACATAATTATTCCTCTCACAGTTAACCCAGGTGCTGCTTAGAAGTAATCCAAGGAAAAGTAATTCCTGTAGTCTCAAGAAACTACAGAACAACAAAGACAAGGAGAGTGGAGCTGGCGTCATGACGATACAGCATGCGAACTTGGAGGTCTGAGATAGCTGGCGATATCTTTGCTCCTGGATGGTCCAATCGGATCTAAACTGTCCCGAAGAGACAGTGAAAGTGAAGAGTGCATCCTGTCGATCCCAGGGATACAGCAAAGTCCCTGGTAGATCCAGGAGAAGCTCTTCTTGCCAGCGGCAAAGAGGCAGCCATTAAAGCTGCTGAAGTTGGGACAGCTCCGAAATGAAAGAGAACAGAAACAGAGAGTGTGCCGGTTTGGGGAGAACTTTTTTTTTTATTCTAAGATTTGAAAGGACATCCTAAGGAAAAGAAATAATCCATAAAAGTTTTGACAGAAGTGATTAAGTGGCGATTTGAAACAGGAATGTCAAAGTAATATTTTTATTTTCTCCTTGCTGGATTTTCAATACATGATCTTATATTTTTTTTCTCTTCTTTCATCTATTATTTTTCCCTTTTTTGATTTTATAATATTTTAGAAACAAGTACTTGGGCAGATCACAATCCAATGACAATTAAATGGAAAGGACAAAGAAGAAGATCTAGATGGATGTTAAATAATACTATTTTAAAAGAAAAAGACTTCACACAGTGGATGGAGAAAGAATTGGCTTTTTTCTTTAGAGAAAACAAAAATAACAGATACATCAATCCAGAATGTATGGGATACAATGAAGGCATATGCCAGAGGCTTGATAATAGACTATACAAGGAAAAGAAATACCATGAAAAGATTAGCCTCTAAGGCATTAGAGGATGAGAATAAAGGACTTGAAAAAGAGCTACAGAAAATGCCACAGAAAAAGGATATAAAGTTAAAAATTGATATAACCAAACATAAAATGGGTCTAACAGAAAAAGAAGAATTAGCACAGAAAATTAGAGGTGCTGAACAGAACTACTTTGAAGATGCAAATAAACCAGGTAGATGGTTAGCATATAAATTGAGAAAGGAGAAAGAATCAAGGAAAATATTGTAATTAATAGATGACCAAGGCCAAGTTTGCTATGGTAATAAAGAGAAGAAGGAAATCATTCGAGACTATTATGCGAAACTATACACACAAGAGAATATTGAAGAGGAAAGAGTTAAACAGTATCTACAGAATGCTAAGTTACCCCAGATACCTAAAGATATTGAAACAATGTATATAACAATGATGGAATTAACTGAAGCACCCAAGAAGCAAAATAATGGAAAGGCACCAGGCCCAGATGGACTTCCGGCAGAATTTTAAAAACCTTACAAGAATCGTTGAATCTTCCATTGCTACAAGTTATGAATGAAGTTATGTTAAAGAAGAGGATACCTAAATCATGGTCAGAAGCTTATATCATACTTGTTCCAAAAGAGGAGACCGATCCATTACAAATCAAGAACTATAGACCTATTTCCCTACTAAATGCAGATTATAAAATTTTTGCTTCAATAATGGCAGAAAGACTTAAAAAATACTTCAATAATTTTATCCATCCTGATCAAAATGGATTTCTGCCAAAGAGACAAATTAAACACAATATGAGAGTAATCTTGCATACTTTGGAATACTATGAGGCACATCCTGAAAAACAAATGGCTCTGATATTTCTAGATGCACAGAAGGCATTTGATAATGTGAATTGGTGATTCATGTTGTTACTACTGGAACAGATGGGCTTTGCTAGAAAATTTATTCAAGCAATAGAAGCTATATATCATAAGCAAATGGCAAAGGTAATGATAGAGGGAGAACTGAAAGACTCTATCGATATAAGAAAAGGAACAAGACAAGGGTGCTCACTATCACCTCTGTTGTTTGTGTTAACTTTGGAAGTGCTAAATAGAAATATTACAGATGAAAAGAATATAAAAGGGATGAAAATTAAAAAGGAAGAATTTAAGTTGCAAGCAATTGCAGATGATCTGGTTTTCATCTTAGAAGACCCATTAGAAACAGCATCAAAATTGACAGAAAAGATAGAGACATATGGTGGCTGGTTTGAAAATAAATAAAGATAAGACAAAAATCTTGACAAAGAATATGCTATCAAGACAAATGGAAGAACTGGCAGACCTATTGAAAATTCAGGTCACGAATAAGATCAGGTACTTGGGGATATATTTGACAGCAAGATGCAGTACACTAAAAGAGAATAATTATGTCAAACTTAAACAGCAGATAGCTCTAGATTTGGTGAAATGGAAAAATTTACAACTGTCATTAATAGGGAGAATATCAACAATCAAGATGAACATATTACCCAGAATTTTATATTTGTTCCAAACAATTCCAATTAGGCTTGGAAAAGACTACTTTGAAGATTTAAATAAAATTGTGTTGAAATATATATGGCAAGGTAAGAAAGCGAGAATAAAGTGAAAATTTTTGCAAGATGCTAGAATAAGAGGAGGATTTGGTTTGCCTAATTGGGAGTTGTATTACCAAGCTACAAATTTGATGTGGGTTAAGGAATGGATAACATTAAGAAATACTAGATTGTTAACATTAGATAGAAGGACATGATCTGTTGTTGGGGTGGCATGCTTTTTTATGGTATAAAGGAACCAAAACAGAGGGGTACTTTAGAAGACATTATATAAGGGAGTCTCTATGGTTAAACTGGGAGAAGATTAAAAGACAATGTTATTTGAAAATTCCAGTCTGGCTATCAACTATTGAAGCATTTTCTTATCCCATAATATACAAAAAGGAACAAAGAGTTAGATATGGTGAAATATTGAATGAAAAGGGTGAATTTAAATCTATACAAAAACTAGAGAAACATGGTATAAACATGAATTGGTTTTCATATGCGCAAATACATTCAAGGTATGATACATTCAAATACACTTAAGGTATGATAAAGATTCTAAAACAGAAGGTTTCTATGATAAACTGACTGACTTAGATAAGATTTTGACAGATACTGATGAAAAGGTGATTAAAAAAATGTGTGGATATTTATTAGAAATTAAACTAGAGGAAGAACAAGTTAAAGAAACTATGATTGCTTGGGGGAAGAATTTTGGATATGGGATTGATCTAGAGAAATGGCAAAAATTGTGGCCTCAAAATTATAAAATGACAATGTCAACAGCATATAAAGAAAATTTGTATAAGATGTTTTACAGGTGGCATTTTTCCCTGACAAGAACAGCAAGAATGTTCAAGAATAAATCCGAAAAATGTTGGAAATGTCATCAGACACCTGGCTCATATTACCATATGTGGTGGACTTGTGCGGATGCTTAAAAATACTGGACTAAAATCCACACTTGGTTGGAAAAAAATGACAAAAAAACATATAGATTTGAAACCAGAGATATTTTTATTGGGAATTTTCCTTGAAATATATAATAAAGACTTGAAATACCTGATTGTAAATATATTAACAGTGGCTTGGATTGTATTTGCTAAAAACTGGAAAAATGAGAAAACACCATCACAGGAGGAAATCATTAAGAAAATATTGGAATGTGCTGAAATGAGTAGATTGACATTTGAAATAAGAGAACAAGATAATAAACAATTTTATAAAATTTGGGATCTATTCTATCAATGGTTAGACAATAAAATATAGTAATGAAATATGTAGACTTTTAGAAAATACTAAATATATAAAGATGTATTCTTTTCTTATTATATCTACAAAATGATTCTAGGATAGATTTGGGATGATAATATGAACTGTCATAAAACAAATTAAGTAAAATATTTTGTAAAGTATGAATGAATAAAAGTACAGTCAAATGATTGATTAATAATGATATTAATGTATTTAATATTTGATGAAAATATTTAATATCATGAAAATATGAGATTATAATCATATGTAATTGTAATTGAAGACTACAAAATGGAAGCACAAAACAATCTGGAAACCAACTGGCACACTGTATGTATATATATGGAAGATGGCTTGATGTTTTTATGTTTTGTTTGTTTATGTTCATTTTAAAAATCAATAAAAAAAAAAAAAACAAAGACAAGATAGATGTGCAGATTAGATGGAAGAGAGGAGGGGAGAGGAGGTGATGTTTTGAGAAGGAAATTTGAACTAATATTCATTGTCTTTTGCAGTTGGATCCCTTAGTGTGTTTTCATTAGCCAAGCCCCGAAATTTACTTTGGGCTGGTTATCATCCTGAGAAAAAGCCTTTTTATCTCCAATAATGATCTATAGGCAAGGTCACAGAATGTTACATAGCACTTCTGTTGTTGTAGCTGTTTAATGAAAGACAACAGACAGTGATAAAAATCTGTGAAGCAGGGATTGGAAATAAAGGAGAAGGAGAAGCGAGAAGAATTGGGGTAGACTATGATACAGGAGCAGTGGAGCTTCACATTTGGACTGGAAAAAGTAAATATCTTTTCTTTCTTGATGAAAAAAAATTGAGATCTGAGAAGACTGAAGAATGTGCGATTATAGGTTTGATTATAATAGCTAAGAAGCTGCCAAGTGACATTAGCTCAAATGTATTACCAGGGACGAGTGCGGTGGAGTAGGGAGTTGACTGTGGTTGTGAGATAGTGGCATAAAGATGTGCCATAGAATGGATTCAGCTGGCAGGTTATTGGGTTAAAGGTATTTAGGATTGGTGTATGTTAGAAGATGAGATAAGGATCAGAATGGTGATGGGCAGAAGATGATATGCAAAAGGAAAAAGTTGGATAACTCTTAGGGAAGATGTTATTCTTACAAGGTAGGCTAGATCAAGAAACATATACCACAAAGTCTACTAGAGTTCTACTGCGGTAAATAGAAACCCTAACAGAGCTTCCCTTTCCCTCCTCAAAGACAAAATAGATGTACAGACATGATGGAGGAAAGAAGAGGAGAGAATTAAGGCAGATTTATTCTGAGTTTCTTTCTCAGCCTCTTCTTTTTGTCGGGGTTGGGTTTGTGTTCTCTTCATCATTCTTGCATTCCTTCTTCAGCTTATCTCTGTACTCCTCCAAAGGAGGATTGGCTACCTGAGATTGTCAGTAAAGAATTCATACATGTAGAGAACAGCAATCTATCTTCTTGATTGGTTCCAAGCATGATTAACAAAAGAGGACCAACCATTAGTGTAATATAAAAAAACAAAGAATACAAAGAACTTTTGTGCTGCTTCTGATGTTTTTCAATTTATGAGGCCAAGAACCTAGCTGCAAAGAAAGATCAGTGTGTTGAGTTGTTTAAGTTTAAGAGGACCCAGGCAAGAAAATAAACAGGGAGGCAATATGTTTTAGCATACAAAAGTCTCTGCTTTGATAAACCTTTGAAAAATCAATTCCCAAATGGAAGGGTTCTTTCAACATTGGTTTGTCACAGATTGGGAACTCGTCATTCCAACTTATAAGCAATTGATTTCCCTGATGCATCTTTCTGAAAAGAAATGGTTTTGTTACAGGTGTTTCCTTAAAATCCAAAAGGAAGTAGTAAAGAAAACATGCTAAAACTCAGAAATTACCCCTCAGGTCTCCAGAGTTTTAGCATGTTTTCTAGAAATTACCCCTCAGGTCTCCAATGTGTCCTTCCCTGACAGTTGCAATCTCATGAAACATTCATAGCATTTGTCTGTGTAAGTGGATAGGTTGACAATTATTTCTCAAGCTGCTATTGTCAAACCTGTTTAGAACTGAAACTAAATTGAAATATAAGTCAAATATGTGTATAACTTTCAATTAAATTTGTATTTCACCCCTTGTTTTGGAGTTGTTTTCAAAGCAGTCTCTGAACTGCCTCCATTGATAAAAGATATTCAGCCTTTAGAAAAAATCTGAAGAGAGAAACAACTTGTCTTAAGAAAACCTCTGAAATCTGTTGGTTCTACTGTGACAGTTGTGAAGATTTCAGCAATATTGGGAGGGTAATGAATATACAATCCTTAAGTAGTAATCCAGTAATCTGATAAAAAGCTATAATACATCTCAATATTTTTTTAATTCTGTTGAAACAATTTTTTTTTTACTTTGATAGAATCAAACTCACTTATAAAGTATTGATACCACTTTATAATGCCTTGGTAAGATCACACTTTGAATATTGCATACAGTTTTGGTTGCCACGATGTAAAAAAGATGTTGAGACTCTAGAAAGAGTGCAGAGAAGAGCAACAAAGATGATTAGGGGACTGGAGGCTAAAACATATGAAGAATGGTTGCTGGAACTGGGTATGTCTAGTCTAATGTAAAGGAGGACTAAGGGAGACATGATAGTAGTGTTCCAATATCTCAAGGGCTGCCCCAAAGAAGAGGGAGTCAAGTTATTCTCCAAAGCAACTGAGGACAGGACAAGAAGCAATGGATAGAAACTAACCAAGGAGAGAAGCAACTCTGAACTAAAGAGAAATTTCCTGACAGTGAGAACAATGAATCAGTGGAACAACTTTCCTCCAGAAGTTGTGAATGTTCCTACACTGAATGTTTTTAAGAAGAGATTGGATAACCATTTGTCTGAACTGGCACTGGGCTTCCTGCCTGAATAGGAGGTTTGCCTAGAGGATCTTAGAGGTCCTTCCAATTCTGTTATCCTGTTATTTTATCAAATAAGCATAAGCACATTTTGAGATGCTGCCTAACTGCAAATGTGGTTGATATACCAATACTAAATAAAATATCAGCTGCTCTTCTTTCTGTTATTTCTAGATTTGAGGTAGTAACCATAGGGTTACTAGGGAATTATTATCACAACTGCCTACTTTCTAAATAATCACATTGTATACTTTTCATATAAAGTGATGTTAATCTTAATTCCTCTAACATGTGCCAAGAAGAATATCCTGCCAGAACATCAGAAATAAAACAACACCAGCTTCACAAGGATTTTAAATAAGGAAATAGCTGCTGAAACAATATTAGTTTATAATCTTTTAATTACATTTGTGTTATATTTGTTTTAGAAATTAATTTGCTATCTTTTATTATGAGAAGTAGCTAATAAAATGAAGAAGATGAGGGTAGGAAGATGTATGAAGACAAAACTAGAAATATTCACACACACACACACACACACACACACACACACACACTTACATATAAATAGTCAACAAACACTGATTTATTTGGTTCACACCATACTACCTTATTATCAACAGATTGTTACAAACAGCAGAGTCAAAGGGATACAGTAAAATCAATGCAAATGCATGCTTTGGACAATTTTTCAATAGAAAATTAAAAGTCCAGTACTTTCACTGATCAGTATAGCATGGTAGATGTCAAGAGCTCCTGGATGTCATTTGGAGCTGCTGTTTTAATTTGTTTCCAAATTACCTTTCTAAGACCTGGTTATTCATCTATAAAAATTGTTCAGTGTGGATATTTATTACAAAAATATGCAAATATACATGATTTTATAAACCCTTCTTCCCTCCCTCTCTCCCTCCCTTCAATCCTCCCTCCCTCCCTCCCTCCCTTCCCCAACATCATAATTCAATCTCTGTAGAGTTTAATCCAAACCAATTTTCAATAATACATAACCTTGCTGCTAATGTTTATCACTTTGCTTGCTTCCCAACATGCTAGTTATTCTTCAATATCTTTGTTAAAGGTAGATGTAAAAATCTTGTTTGCGACTTTAGTTTGTACACTGTTGAAAGTACTACATCAATAATATATTCTGCACAGTCTGCTTTTATGAAAAGACATTAAGATTCTGATAACACTAGATTATTTATGGATGTTTTAGAAATTCTGAAAATGTTTCAAGCATCTGTGGTGGCTTCATTAGACCTGGAAAATGTTTTTGATATCTGCTGATAAAATACTGAAATAAATTATGAAACGGATTTCTCTTAACTTTTATTTCTTGAATTAAAAAGGAGGCAAATGTTTTGGGAAGAAGCTTACTAGAGAGTTTATGGATAGTAAATGCCCATACAGAGAAGTAGCCATGAAACTCGGTCTGTCCAACTTGTGGCCTGTGGGCTGGATGCATCATATGCTGGCCAGGCCCACACCTGGTTTAGCAAAGGCGGGAAAAGTCCCGATATGTCAGCGCTAGGACGATGTGAGTTTGACATCCCTGCATGATACAAAGTTCAATAGAATGGAGAGTTGTACTTCATTTTAGTGAACGCTTAAAAAAACAATTATAAACACCCCCAAAAAGAACACAATTCTCCAAGGACATAATTCACAGCATAGCAGTTGGCAAACTTTAATACTAAATACTAATTTCTAAATGTCAGGTTTCAATCCAATTCCACTGCAATAGATGTATAGTTTCACCCATTTTACTGCACAGTCAGGGCTGACAGAAGCAAAGAAAGATGTTGAACACCCTCCTTCTCTCGGCTGGGTGTTATTGCCAAGTGCGAATCCATGCCATATATGCGTTTGATGGAAATTTACTGTAAGAAAACTCCCTACAAAGTCTGCAGGCAGAGATATATCTGTGAAAAAAACAACTTTAGCACTTTCATTCTGTCCATTTTGCCAAAGGGTTCTGCTTGAACTGTCACATCGGGAAGAATTTCTGCTGTGCTTTGTGTCGCAAGTTAATTAACAGTTTGTTATCAGTGAGCTACCCAGAGGTTGTGACTTATACTCAAAAGACAGGCATTACAGATAGTCTTCTCTTACAGATATTTTGAAATCATAGGACAGTGCTGAAAATTGTAATTATGAATGTTCCCTGAAGTTATGGTTGATGCAGTTCTTCCATGAAAATGTGATCAAAATGGGAGAACATGGTGTCTGTTCCTATACTTCAACTCACCCTCACCTATCCCCCATTTCTTCCCTTTCAGCTACCCTGCATTCTCTCTCTCTCTCTCTCTCTCTCTCTCCCTCCCTCCCTCCCTCCTCCCCCCCTCTCTCTCACTGTTCTATATGTAAAGTGGGTGACTCCAAATCTACAAACCTGATTGGGGGGAAAGGCGAGAAATAAATAAAGAACTGTTTAAAACCAAACCCAATGAAACATATGAACAAAAAGAGCAAATAAAAGACTCACTGTTTGGAGAGATTTGCATGAAGAGCCCATCGGAAGGGGCCAGCCAAGCCAGCTCGACCTGCCCAGAGGACACGGGAGGGAGCGGCAAAACCGTCAGCCTAAGAAACTCAGGCGGCGGTAAAATGGCTGACTCACCCTTCCAGACGGTTCCAGGGAGAAGGACGGACGACACAGCAGCCCCATCCGAACCGGTCGAAGTCTGCACTAAGAATGAACCGCGCAAGTCAAGTCGAGTCCGGAAAAGCCCCGCCTACCTGCGAGACTACGTCACCACGTAGGACTGAACTAAGGGGGGAGGGGTGTTCTATATGTAAAGTGGGTGACTCCAAATCTACAAACCTGATTGGTCAATAAAATGAACATTGGATTGGTTCACTAGGAACCAATCCAAAGAGCTGCTAAAAGGCGGCAAATCTAAACAACTGCCATTGGCTGCAAGCAGGCAAGCCAGCCTGTATAAAAGGCTGGCCTCAGCTTCAGCCAAGTGTTCCTATTTACTAACTAGTTGAAGAATAAAGTATTTGTTGTTGGAACCCGGTCTACCTCGTGTGTTTTCCGAACAAAACACTCACACACACACACACACACAGAGCCACCCTGTGCTTCATCTCCACCAATCCTTGTTAAGCAAGGGCAATAGTTTATTTCCCATTGGAGTTCAACAATACTTTTAATTAACAAATTTCAGTAACACAATTATATTTACTTTAGATCTTAAATAGGCAGGTGGACAGTATGTACAGTATACTTGGTGGACAGATGGACAGTATGTACAATATACTTGGCTCATTCCCTTTCCTGTTTTGAACAGGAATTCTGGGTTTTGTAGTCCAAGACTTATAATAATTTCATGTTCATTTAAGGATTTCTCAGAAGAAGAATCAAGAGTTTTGGTAAACCTACTAGTTTTAAGGGATGCGTTGGCTCAGTGGCTAAGACACTGAGCTTGTTGATCAGAAAGGTCGGCTTTCCTAGTGCACATAATGGGTGAGCTCCATTACTTGTCCCAACTTCTGCCAACCTAGCAGTTAGAAAGCATGTAATAATGCAAGTAGAAAAATAGGGACCACTTTGGTGGGAGGATAACAGCATTCTGTGCATCTATGACATTTAGCCATGCTGGCCACATGATCATGGAGACATCTTTGCACAAAACTGGCTCTTCGACTTTGTTACAGAGATGAGCACTACCCCCTAGAGCTGGAAACAAGCACGTATGTGTGAGCAGAATCTTTGCCTTTTACTAATTTTAATATAGTCTGCCTTCCTACATGAGCTGTACTATCAAAGGTCTGGATGCAGCCACCAAAACAAAGATGAATATTCTTATTCTTTTTACTTTCTCCATTATACATCTTACATTATGAAAAGTCCAGTTGCCTTTTGAAAAAGAACCTTTGGTATAAGTTATATAATTAACAGGTCTGAAGAATGAAAACCCAGTAATCCTAATAATATAAAGTGAATTATATCTAGCTGGTATAAATTCTTCCCATAGCCAAGAACTTAAAAACATGAAATAAAACTTTGGACCATCTATAACCCTGCTTAAGCATATATATCCCCCAGGCATTTATTAATGGTCATAAAATTATTCAGCCTATTTTCAAAACTTGCCAAAGAATTACTGCAGTGACTTCCTTCTGCAGTAAATTACACAGGCTGCTTTTCTGAGGAAATATTTCCTTTAGACTAATAATAAATTCCTTGCTACTCTATTTCATGGCATGACCTTTTTCCACTTGTGTTTGTATGATTTGGTATAAAGGAGGAAGCTGACATTTTTCATAGTCTCTTTCATATATTTGAAAACCGTATCACTGCAAAGAAGAAAGCTTTATTGAAAACAAACATCCTAAAAAGAAATAACTCAAGGAATCCAAAGCTTTGGCTGCCTTGTAAAGTGGAACTTGGAGCTGGCTTATGACAGAAGCACCACTAGATCAACTTATGAACCATACATAAATAACAACCAATATATTTTATCTTCCTAGCTATTTGACAACCTCTTTGTTCAAGACAACACCAACCATAGGTCATCGATAGGAGACAGATTTCTATTGCAATTAATCTAAAGATTTTTATCATCTCTAGTGACAATGATGCTCTGGTGTCAGGATGAAAAGAACATCTGAAAGCAAAGCAGTAAGAACACTTTTTCCATTAGACTTTGGAGAAGAATATATGGATTATATTTCAAAACTGCAGATGGGCCAAAGCAACATTTAAATTTAATGGAATGAAATTAGCATTACAGCTAACATAACTTCTAATCAGGGTTGGGCTGCTGGGGGTTTGCCGGGGTTCGGGAGAGCCTAGTTAAGATTCTGTGCAGTTTGGAAAACCCCCAAATCCCGCTCCTGGCTGGTCCCGCCCACCACTCCCTTCCCCTCTCCGGAGTCCCCACATGGTCCATTTTGGATGCAGGTAAGTGCAGGGTATGTATGGAGGCTTGGAGAGGGCAAAAAACAGGCTTCCTGGGAGTTTAGGAAAACCAGAAATGAGCCCATTTCCAGCTTCCAGAGAGCCTCCAGAGCCCAGGGAGGCTGTTTTCACCCTCCTGGAGGCTTGAGGAAAGCCACCAGAGCCCGAGGAGGGCAAAAATGCTACCCACCCACTGTGGTGCAGGAGGCCTAGTAGGCCACACCCACCTTCTCAGGCAGAGAACCCTTTACTAAAATATTTGAAGCCCATCCCTGCTTCTAATGATACATTTATAATGTCCCAAAGGTGCTTTATCAAGAGGCAACTGGGATTTCTGTTTGTTTGCTTTTTTAAGTCATTTTGCTTTTCATCCAAGAAGTTCCCATCTTCAGAGAGAAACCAGAAATCTCAAGTGCCTCTTGAAAAAGTACCTTTAGGACCATCATGACCTGGAAGATTAAGAATCTCCATAGACATTTCTAATATCCCTTTTCTCTCACTTTAAGCATAGCTATAATTTGAAGATAGTGTTTAGAGACTTCTGGCTCTGCAGCCACATGTGGCTTGGGCTGTGAGGCAGAGTGACACACTGGAAGACCCCTTGTAAAATGAGAGGTGGTTAGATAACCTGTCAATTGCATTTCCTCCAAATATTGTTGTACAAAGCCTTTATAATTATAGGTAGTATTCAACTTATGATCAACAGTTTAATGACTAAAGTTAGGATGGACTTCATAAAACCTACTTATGGTAATTCTTAAAAGTAATGATTAACACACACACACACACACACACACACACACACACATACTGCAGTTATCTAATCACATTTTGGGCATTTGGCAGCCAGGTCACATTTATCATTGGTTGCAATGTTCCGATGTTTTAAGACACCCATTTGGAAAACCCAGGGTTTGCATAATGACTATGTGCTTTAAGGATTGCAGTGACTCAATTACTATTATAAACTATTATAAAAACAGTCCTAAAATTGAATCTGGTCATATAGTACAAAACATATATATAAACATTTTGATTGTTTTATATCAAGCATTTCCTTTCTATATTGAGCAGTGTGCTCTCTAGGTGTCCAAGGTGTTGACATACAAACTTATAAACTTATAAATATATATATATATATGTGTGTGTGTGTGTGTGTGTGTGTGTGTGTGTGTGTGCTGTTTAGCTTCCCTCGGGTATTATCCCCCGTCATTGTAGTGTTGTTAAAGTTGTAGCAACGTTTCAGCAGAATCTCATCTGCCATCATCAGGCTTCTGTATGGATGTGTGTCTCACAGCTTTTGGTTTCAAATTCGAGGCTGGTCCATTCTGATTGGCTAGGAGCCTGGGTCTGTGTTCACTGGACTTGGAGTTTGATTGATTGGTGTTTCTGGTTTCTTCTGTCTGTTTTGTGGCTTTGATTGGCTGGCAACACTCTGTTCTTGTGTTGGAGGCTTTCAGTGCAGCTTGGCTTCATGTGAAAGGACGGTTGCTATTCATCAGCAAGCTAGGTTTCACCTGGGTGCCTGGTGGGGGGGTGTTTGAGTTGGAGGCATCAGAGGGAGTCTGTCTGTGCTCAGGTGTTTGTCTGTTTTGTGGCATGGAGATCTTTCTATTTGAGAGTGCAGGTTTCCAAATGATTGACAGTCTGCTGGAATCATCTCTTCTATTCATGCTTTCAGGTCTTTTTTCAATCTCTATGGCTTCTCTGATGATTCTGTGGTTAGGGTTGATCTTGACTGTCAGAACACAGTCAAGCCCCCACCCAATCAAGCCACACCCCCACTAGCAGTTAAAAGGAAGAAGCAGCTGCAAGCTCACATTACTCTGAGAAGCACAGAGCCGAAGAAACAAGCCTGAAGATGATGAATGAGACTTCATCGAAACATTGCCTAGATACTTCCAATTTTACGCGGAAGAAAACCCGAATAGCCAAAGATCCATATGTGTGTGTGTGTGTGTGTACAAATATGTAGTAATATATAAACAAATCGGTTCCCAAGCTTTTAACCAACCATTATTTATGACCAAAATTCCAGGCTCCATACCTGTACAGAACACACATTTCAGTTGAATTGTGGTAAATTTGGGCAAAATATTCCCAATCTGTATTTCATGATCAGTTTTCAACAAATTTGTTTTCTAATTAGACAACTTTTCAAGCAACGGTGCAAAAATCATCATCCATGATTAGGAAGCTGTCCTTTATATCATAGCTGAGTTTCAATAGGTGCTTTCTAAAAATATGCTCTTTCTCTCTAAAATGGTTACAGGAATTGGATACGTTGTCTAGTCTAATGAAAAGAAGGACTAAGGGAGACATGACAGCACTGTTCCTTTATTTGATGAGCTTCTACAGGGGGTCAAATTATTTTCCAAAGGCATGATGAGAAACAATGGATGAAAACTAACCAAGGAGAGAAGCAACACAGAACTAAGAAAAAATTTCATTACGGCGACAACCAATGGAACAACTTGCCTTCACAAATTGTCACTAATTCACCACTGAAGGTTTTCTAAAAGAGATAGGACAATCTTTTATCTAAAATGGTATAGGGTCTCCTGCTCAAGGAGGGGTTTGGACTAGAAGACCTCCAAGGTCCCCTTGAACTCTATTATTCTATCTTCTAGAAATAGTGGATGTCACCATTACAGCTAAATATTCCAACCCACTAAACTGAAGAATTAGTATAAAATAAATCATTTGAGTTCAATCATTCTATAGTAGGTAAAATAACAACTTCTGCTGAGCAATTGGAAAGAATTAGAGCTTTCTGGTTCTACAATCTGCTATCAATAATGGTAAATTCAAAATACTTTCTCTGCCCAAGGCAATGATGCATTTATTTTAGTTCTACAGTGCTGATGGCATCAGGTTCACGGGTTCTCAAACTTCTAAAAAAAAAAAATCAGTGTGTTAGGGATTTAATCTTAGCCCATCTTCTTGAACAACATATGTTCAGTGATGGGATTCAAATTTTTTACTACCGGTTCTATGGGTGTGGCTTGGTGGGTGTACCTTGGTGGATTTGCCTTGGTGGGTGTGGCAGGAGAAGAATACTGTAAAATCCCCATTCCCTCCCCACTCCTGGGGGAAGGTTACTGTAAAATTCCCTTTCCTTTTCCACCCCATTAACCTGCTTTCCAGCTCCGTTCTCCTGTGCAGGGCAATAAAAGAAAACCCAACCGATCAGCTGGGACTTGGGAGTCTGAGAATAGATGGGGGCAGGGCCAGTCAGAGGTGATATTTGCCAGTTCTCCAAACTACTCAAAATTTCTGCTACCAGTTCTCCAGAACTGGTCAGAACCTGCTGAATACCACCTCTGGTTCAGTAACTAATATATGCTTTTCCATTGATATGCTGGACCAATGTTTTTCCTTCTTTAAAAGTACTACTTCGAACAACAGACAACATTTTTTTTCCTGGCCCTGGGTTCCATAAGATGAGCTTGAACAATTGAGCTTCTCATTGTCCAGTGGTTTATCCTCCCTAGCTTGACATTTCAAGATTTCACAATTTTTTTCATAGAAATATCATGAAATTTAACAAAAAATAAATTTATTTTTAAACAAAATTATCTTTACTTAATGTTATAACAAATAATATAACTGTTTAATTGGGAGCATGGCATTACTTAGAGTGACACGGTGCTGATTTTTAACTTAGAAGAGAAGATAATCCTTAGTGTCACAATACTGGCATAGCACTGAGATTAATTTAATTCCTTGACACATTTTCCAGTGAGCTAATGCACTAGGAAGTAATTTATAGACTAGCCAGAGGTCAGTTAACAAGGATTCATTATCATGGACTGCGTTGAGAGCTGACATTGTTTTCTACCATAACTGAAGGATAAACATCAGGAGGAAACAAAATACACACACACACACAGATACACACAAAACATTATTATTATTTTTAAAGTCTACAAAGAAACAGAAGTGGAAAAGCTGAAAAAATTCAAGGCAATGTGTTTAGTTAAATACACATTATATTCTGGAAAGTTTAGAAATAGGACAAAAGAAAGTATATGTCAGCTTTTAAATTTGCACAAATGTCTTTTGGGGGCAACAAAGGAGACCGAGAGTTAGATTTACAATAGATATACCAAACTAATCAAATAACTGCTAAGAAGCTTGAACAAAACCCTTCCACAGATGACAACAATCACATGAAGGGGGTCGCTCATGAAATATTGATAAATGGATACCAATAGGGAATATATTCATCAGAGCAGAAGCTGAGTGATCTTGTCCTCTACAATCAATATGACTTTATATAAGGCAATTAGATTAAAAGTACAGGTAATTCTCTTTTTTTGCATCAAATTTTACTTTTTAGTTGTTCTAGTATACCCAATTATTTCATGTACCCATCTTTTTTTTTCATTTTTCATTTTATATTTAATACAAACAATCCATCATCCATTAAACAGTGTGATGTCTGAGTACAAATGTTTGTGTACAATAACAATTAAAATTTCCAGCCGAAATTAGTATAGGTAATTCTTGAGACTGGAATTATCATCACTATGTGAACAGAAAATGTGATGTCACATGACCGTATCACTTAGCGATGGCAATTCCTGCAGTCCTAGTTGTTGTCATTAAATGCGGACTGTGGAAATAATTAAGTGAGAGACTCATGTGAATTCAATGTCTAGCATCCTGCTAGTTTTATCATTGACTTTGCTTGTGGGAAGCCACTAGGGAACATCAGAAATCATGATTGTATAACCACAATGGTGCACAGAAATCTAGTCTGGTCTCTAAGTATCCAGAATTGCTACTGGTGGGCAGAGGTGATATTCAGAAGGTTCTGATTGGTTCTCGCAAACTGGTAGCAGAAATTTTGAGTAGTTCGCACCCATCTATTTGCTCCCAAGTCCCAGCTGATTGACTGGGTCTTCTTTTGTTGCCCTGTACAGGAGAATGAAGCTGGAAAGCAGGTTAGTGGGGTGGGGAGGGAATGGGATTTTGCAGTAACCTTCCCCTGCCACATCCACCAAGCCACACCATGCCCACCAAGCCACTCCCACAGAACCAGTAGTAAAAAAATTTGAATCACACCACTGTTGGTGGGATACTGCAATGGCTGGAACTTCAAGGAGTCTTCATATGTCCCCTTCATTTAGGGGACAGGAGACCAAAACATATGAGGAATGTTTACAGGAACTGGGCATGGCTAGTGTAGTGAAGAGAAGGACCAGGGGAGACATGATAGCAGTCTTCGAATATTTGAGGGGCTGCCACAGAGAGGAGGAAGGGGGTCAAACTATTTTCTAAAGCTCCTTTAAGCCAGACAAGGAATAATGGATGGAAACTGAATAAGGAGAGATTTAACCTAGAAATAAGGAGAAACTTTCTGACAATGAGAACAATCAACTAATGGAACGGCTTGCCCTCGGAAGTTGTAGGAGTACCATCACTTGAGACTTTCAAGAAGAGATTGGACTGCCCTCTGTCAGAAATGGTGTAAGGTCTCCTGCTTGGGTGGGGGGTTGGACTAGATGACCTACAAGGTATCTTCCAACTCTGATTATCTGTTAGCACCACTTCAAGTCTGAATGGTCATTGGAGAAGTGGTCATATTCTGAGGATACTCTACAAAGAATGTTTACATTTATACTCAGAAACAACCATTTTCAAGCAATGGGTTGTTGTGTACATTACAATCCAGTTATAGTAATTTATATTATGTGCTTCATGAACCATGTTCCCTGTGAATTTTGGCACTTTTGTCAAATTAAAACATCATAGACCCATGGAGACAAATGTTTAATTAAAACAGCTAATGAGCATCTATAATGAAGAGGGACAAAACAGAAAAGGGTTCCAGAAAGATTTACCTCAGATCACAATTTGCTTCCTGATTCTAGGTGTACTAATTTCATTAATAAGAAAAACTACAGTAATAATTTTAATTATCTTAAATATTTAACAACTAAAAACCTGAAATTTAAAATTTCTTCATAATCCTCCTTTGCTTAATCAGGTTATTCATTTGAATATATCCCTTTCAATTCATTCAGACCTGAAGTTATGTGTTAGACTTTTTTTTAGCTTTGAGTAATTTATGACTTAAAGAAAATCTCAGGTTCCATGCTCTGCACAAAATAACATTTTAAGAGAGTGTGAAATTATGTTCACCTCTTTACTGTGGGCAAGAAAAACACCTGCCTATAGTAAGCTTCATTGTAACCCTGACCCTTTAAGTCTCAATTCAATTCCCATTCTCACAAAAGTATATCCATGCACTCTTTCCATAAGCTTTCCTAGACCCCAAATCTAGTATTAATCTACTTTCTTCTGTGAGAGATTAACAATGATTGGGAATTTGAATCTGGAGATTTGTGGCCCTGTCAATCCATCATTTCTCTGAACACAAAATTAGCACATAGAAAGATGTTTTTCATCCCTCTTCCTTATACTACTTTAGCACACTTGAATCACAAGCTTGGAAGGGAAAAAAAAATCAATGATAATTGGTACAGCCCTGTCTTCATACCCATCATTAACACTCTCTCTCTCTCTCTCTCTCTCTCCCTCCCTCCCTCCCTCCCTCTCTCTCTCTCTCATACCACTGTATTGAAAATCGAACAATATTTCCATGCAGACAGACTGTAATTACATAGATAACATCAAGTTTGTCACCTACATATTTGAAATTTACTTTTCTATATGTGAAAATGCATCTTAATAAGCTCTATAGAAGAAGGTGCCATTGCAACAGAATGTCTTTTATAGATTCACAACTGTTTCAGACTATTGTCATTTTGCTACCCTGTAGCTTACTACCCTGTAAGCATTTTTAAAATTAATTAACTATGTATGAAATGCCTTCAATGAATTAGATTCTACTCTAATAGAAAGAGCATTCCAAGGTTTCAGCCAGAGATCTTTTACAACTAAGGTGGCTGAAATAGGACACTAGTACTATAATTGTTCTGGATTATAATATGTGACTAATTCCTCTATAATCACAAATATCCTTTTTTAATATAATTCAGCAAAACAGAATGACTGTTATGCATACGCATCCAAATAAATAAGTGGCAGTTATATCACTTGTGCAATTCTGAAAATGAGAAAGAGCAACAGGGAGTTATGTTTCCCACTTCCCACTTCCAAGCTCAAATTAGATTCCAAATATGGAACCAGTAATGAAGAGTAAAAATTATGAAATCACACAGTCCTGAACAATGTCAATTTAATCTGAACTCCATATGCTTCACCGTTCCTTTATGTAGAAATACCAGGAACTATCTTTTGAAATGTGGCCTTAGTTCTCATTCTCTTCCCGAGATGCTCTAATCAATTGCAAAATATGTTATAACAAAGTTAATCAGATTCATTGGAGTGTTAACTCTACACAGATGTTGTGGCCCACCGGCTGCCAGCGGAGCTAGCAGCAGAGTCAGACAAGAGGGAGATTGATTTGAGGGAGAGCCTTCTGAGACTTTGGAAAGCTCTGATAAGGAAATGGCATCAAAGAAAGGAATAGAGCCAGGGTTTCCATCCTCCCCCAGATGGAGAGGCAGCTGGGCTTGAGCTAAGTGAGGGAGAGCAACAGATGGGGCCCATTTCAGATGCATGTATGTGTAGAGAGGAGAGGAGAGCAAAGGAAAGCAATAAGCCAGCTCTCAGGAAAAAGCAGACATAGATGCTAGACAGCCTTCCTCCCCCTGGCTGGGAAATAAATAGTAAGGGTTTAGGAGTGGCCAGTTATCACAGACAACCATTCATTGGTATACAGCAAGCAATTCAGATTCCTTGGCCAGAACTAGGCTTGTTGAATCTAATTAACTTTGTTTTTTGTTTATCCACATGAATAAAAGACTGTTATTCCCTGTTTTGAAAAAGGAGCTTGTTTTACTCATGAGTAAGTGGCTTATCATTACTTGCAAAGGTTGAGTCACAACAACAGGTAAAATCCAATGGGATGATGGAAGCAACAGCTGAAGATAAATTATCTGGAATTTCTTTGGGGTCTGTGAACTCTAATATGCTAGAGATATAGTATTTCTATAGGATGCTTGTATCTCACATGGACTTAACACATGCCATTATTTCAGAGCATATATATTGAGATCTGAGAGACTGTCACTTCTTTTTAGGACATTACTTTGCTAGAGCCATCGTCTGCTTTCTTCCAAACACATCCTCCTTGGAGCCATTCATTTCTGACAACTCGTCTCCACTGTCCAGCCTTCCCTCTTTGCAAACAGTTGTTGAAATGAACAGGTTTCAGGCCTGGAGAAGCGACTGGGGCAACAGTGATCACTCTGGTGGATCATCATTATTAGGATCAAATGGGGAAGTGAATTTTATCAGAATTTTCAATACCATCAGTCATAATATCCTTCTGGACTGCCTGCAGGAGTTAAGGATTGGAGACACTGTATTTTAGCAGTTTAGCACTTCAGTCAGTGATTTCAGTCAATGGTCACGGGGAAGGAAGATTAGGCCTCAAATACTCCCACCCTTTTTGACATGAATCTGTCAGGACAAGTCATTCAACAGTTCAGGGAACAATATCTTCAATGCTCTTGATGATATCAAAAAAATTTTTTCCTATCTCAGATCAGATGTCATGGCCATCATGAGATGAAACGATCTGGATGGAATAGAACAATCTGAAGTTAAAACCTCCTAGTAAAAGAGTATTACTATTTATACATAGGGTTCCCTACATAGTAAGGAAAGTGCAGGTCCATGACTTGGAAAGGAAGGAAGGAAGGAAGGAAGGAAGGAAGGAAGGAAGGAAGGAAGGAAGGAAGGAAGGAAGGAAGGAAGGAAGGAAGGA
>BLBF01000039.1:33838961-33856530 GCA_015471245.1 Laticauda colubrina | reverse complement strand
ATACATACATACATACATACATACATACATATATATATATTCCTGAATATTTCAGAAAATTATTCATTCCTTTTAAAGTGGAATGCAAACTGAATCTAAAAATTCCAGGAAAGACTAGAAGTTTCTGTATTATAACAGTCTACTGCTATTTTTGTTTTGTTGTTTTGTAATTAGGTTTTGGAAAAAAAGTAAAAATTTTATAGTTTAATTGTACATGTAAGAAACTGAACACCTTAACTGAAGATGTGAATTTAGATGTATTTATTTCTACATAATCAGGATTTCCTCCCTGTTGCTGTTTCCACAGATAATTGTTTCTACCTCTACTGCAAATAATATTTTAATCTTGTCCTAAAACCTAAATTAAACCAATTGCATCATCACAGTTTTTAAGGCTAGTGCAATAGGACGAGAGTAGATGTTGCTCCCTGTTTCACATACCATGTTCCCTGAAAATAAGATCCTGTCCTATATTTTTTTGCCACCAAAAAAGGCACCAGGTCTTATTTTTGGGAGATGTCATCCACTGACTAACCTCACTCTCCCCCATCCTTCTTTTCACTGTCAGAGGCCTTCAAAAATGTTTTCTGAGGCTGGCAAGGCTTTCCTGAAGGCCTCTGCAGCAGATAACAGAACGATTGATCCGGAGCATTGTTATGATCTAAAGAGGCCTTTGTAAAGCCTTGCCAGCCTTGTCGGCTTCAGAAGAAATGGGCCGGCAAGTCAGGTGTCGGGATGTGCATGACCTGGCTACAACTGTCCAAAGGTAGGTAGTAGGGCAGCTCCACCTTCCCATCCCCACTCTAGCTTAATTTTTACCCATCCACTCTGGAGTGGGGCGGGATCTTAATTAGGGCTTATTTTGGGGGTAGGGCTTATAGTGGGCGCAGGTAAAAAAAATCAAGCTACGACTTACTTTTGGGGTAGGTCATATTTTCAGGGAAGCAGGTACACTATGATAATTTTTCACACTCAATTAAATTTGGAGACCCCACTTCTACCTAGGTGAATACTCTAATTTTTTAAGACCCCCTCATATGTTCTCAGCAATTATTCCATGCAAGAGGGAGGACAAAGGAGAAAGGTGGGAGAGGGGAAAGGGGAGGAACAGGCTTAAAAGGAGATAATACAACTGCCCCTTGACTTACAACGATTCACTTTGTGTCTTTTCAAGTTATGACAGCACTAGAAAAAAAGTGATTTATGACCAGTCCTTGCACTTACAGCATCTCCATCATCATGTGACCAAGATTCGGACACTTGGCAACTGGCATGTATTTAAGACAGTTGTAGCATACCACTGTCATGTGATTTCCATGTATGGCCTTCCTAACTGGCTTCTGACAAGTAAAGTCAATGGGGGAAGCTGTCATTTGCTTAAGTGTGACTCATTTAATAACTGCAGTGATTCCTTTAACAATCATGGCAAAAAAAAATAATCATAAAATTGGGTATAACTGACTTAAGTGCCTTGCTTAACAACAGAAATTCCAGTCCCAATTTGAGGACCACCTACACAAGACATCTCATGAAATATCATAGGGGAACAACCAAAATCTCTGTAGAGTTTGGATTTTGATATGCCTATGCAAGAAAATCTGTCTTTAGAAACAAGTTTCTTTTTAAAGTCTAGCATGTACTCAAACACATGTGATTCTGTGATGCAAATCCTCACCTATCCAAGATGAGGCATTGGAGTTTATTGGAAATGTTGCAGCATTATTGAAAAAAATATTTAAAACTAAACTTAGTATCTCTATCTCAAATTGTCAGAACATAAATAGGTAGCTTTTATTTTGACCTTAACACGTTCATCATGTTACCTTGAGCTTCTAATATTATAACTGTCAGCGGGTGGGAAGTTGTTAAGATCTCAGAAATGATAAATGGTCTTATGTTAAATGTCATCTTAGGAACCAATAAGAAAGACATGGATTTACAAAGAACATAACTATTTTATTAGTAATTCTAAAAGACAGATTGAAAGCATCCTCAAGTACGAGCTATCCTTACCAAACTATGTTTTATGATACTGGGTCACTTTCAGCTGTGCATTCTTAAATAAATGTCTATGGAAATTCTTAGTCATCCAGGTCATGGTTGTCCCAAAGGTGCTTTTTCCAGAGGCAACTGGACTTTCTGGTTTTTCTTTGAAGATATTTTACTTCTAATCCAAGAAGCTTTTTCAAAGAAGAAGTGAAACATCTTCAAAGAAAAACCAGAAAGTCCAGTTACCTCTGGAAAAAAACACCTTTGGGAAATTCCTAGACAAATAAACGAGAATGTTTAAAAACAACTGAAAGCAGTTTAAGAATTTATTTACTCAATGAAGAGATAACTTACCTGGATACTGAAATGTCCACAAACAACCCAGCTCAGAAGGCACCCAGGTCTACAGAGTTTGTTAAAAGATCTGTTGCATGGGATTCAGAGGTGGTATTCAACAGGTTCCCCAGTTCTGGAGAATAGGTAGCAAATACCACCTCTGAATGTCCCCGTCCCCATCTATTCTCTGCCTCCCATTGAGTCCCAGCTGATTGACTGGGTCGTCTTTTGTTGCCCTGCACAGGATAAGGGAGCTGGAAAGCAGGTTAGTGGGATGGAGAGGGAATGGGATTTTGCAGTAACCTTCCCCTGGAGTGGGGTGGGAATGGAGATTTTACAGTATCCTTCTCCTGCCATGCCTGCCAAGCCACACCCACCAAGCCATGCCCACAGAACTGGTAGTAAAAATATTTGAATCCCACCACTGATGGGATTTAACACTGTTAGATCACGGGAAAAAGAGACTGGAGACCAGCGTGACTTTCAGCTCTTTATTCGGTTCCTGGAATCAGTCTGACTGCGGAGCCGCAGCAGCCTTTTTTATAGTGGAGGCTCGCGGCTTGTGGCCAATGACAGTTCCTTGAATTCCCCGCTGCTCAGGTGGACCAACCATAGGGCGGCAATTGTTAACCAATCACTGTCTCTTGAAGAACCAAGTTTTTTTTCTCCTTGAACCAGGAAACATAGTTGATTTTAAATGGGATTCAAGAGACCAGAAAGTTGACCTGGCCAGAGGAATATAATTGCAAATTCATCTGCAAATTTGGAGCAACTTGGATAACTTTAACCAAAGTTTTGGGAGGATGTGTACATGCAAATTTGATTTTTCTGGTTCTTTATCAATGCTTTAGTATTACCTTTGGATTTACCACTTAGGAAAAAAATATCACTTTTATACATTTCTCCTTGGGAAACTATGAGTCAGATCTTTCAATCATGGGGATGCAATTTCTTCATTTTTTATTATCTATTCTTATTTTAAAAAATCTATTACCTACAAGCTTGTATTATTAGAAAATTAAATGAGGAGATGATTTTTAAAGTATAAAGTTCTCACATTATCTAAATGAGGACTATAGGAATATTAACATTTCATTGGGCATCAGATTTTGAGTGAATGTTCAGGAGCTATATAGTTCCTTGCAATTGACCGATTTATCCTTGGTATCCAGAGGCTCTTTGCTCCAATTACCTTTTTTTTTAAATAAATATTCTTTTAATCAACTTTTTAAATAAAAAATGAAGTTACATGGGAAATTGATGATTGATTTAAAAGAAAGAAAATGAGAAAAGAGCCTTCATAATCCATTTTATTTCCAGGGATGCATCCAATCTCTATATGTATTAAAAAGTAAAATGTGCTTTATTTGAAGATGTTCATTTTGTCTCCAAGATGACATAGTTATGCTGGGGAATAAAAGTGTATTCCAGGACTCTAGATGAAGGAGCAATATAAACAACAACAGATTGCCTACTGATAATTTGATGTGTTGTGATTAGCTCAGCCATAAAGACAATATTTTGTGGAATACTCCTGACAAGCTGAAAGATTTCCAAACAAAGTCAACAGATTAAACAAAAGTCTAACTCTTTTACAGAATTGTTCTGCAGCATATAAAACCCAAGCATGTAATGCTCATTTTCTTAGGTCCCAAAATGTAGAGGAATTTAGTAGGGTGTGTAAAAACAAATTGTGGACTCTTCCACCTTATCCAAAGCATAAACGTACTCCAGATGTAGAATCTTCAGAGGTAACTTGAAGTCATTCTTCACTGTTCCTGGTTCAAAGCAGTGTTTTCCTAACATGTAACATAATTTGGCTATAGATATAAACTGGCACACTTCAGTGACAGCCTGGCTGCTAATGTAGCCAGATATCTGAATCTGTCCAATTCCTATTGACTGCTTTAGGCCTTTACTAAGCAGGTCCAGAGGTGGTATTCAGCAGGTTTTGACCACTTCTGGAGAACCGAAGCAGAAATTTTGAGTAGTTCAGAAAACCGGCAAATATCACCTCTGACTGGTTTCACCTCCATCTATTCTCTGCCTCCTGAGTTCCAGCTGATTGGCTGGGTCTTCTTTTGTTGCCCTGCACAGGAGAACGAAGCTGGAAAGCAGGTTAGTAGGGTAGGAAGAGAATGGGATTTTGCAGCAGTCTTTCCCCAGGAATGGGGTGGGAATGAGGACTTTGCAGTATCCCTCCACTGCCCTGCCCACCAAGCCACACCTACAGAACTGGTAGTAAAAAAAAAATTGAATTCCACCATTGGACAGATCCCCTTCCCTCCAGTCTCTGGACATGAATTGCATTAGGTGTCAGTAGTCATTATGTTTGGTGCTATGGGTAGGTAACCACAGCTGCATGATTTCTCAAGACCTTCTCCATAGCTATTTTCTGGTTATTTCAATATGCTGCCAACTGTGAGGTCAGAGGGATGAGCTGATAGGTATCATTTCAATATAGCCATAAGAAATTTAGCCTGGGCTTTTTGAACACTTACAACACACTCAACAATTGAACACACTTATTATTGATTGCTCTCTAACTCTCTGCCTTACACACACGTGTTAGCTTCAATTGGGGTTGTTTTTTTTTTTTTTAAGGACACAGTTTAAGCTTTCTCTCAAAGCTAAAACACAGTGACTGTGTTCAGAATTAGCTAGACAGACAACAGGCATGAAGGAAGGACTGTGCTGAACAGTAGCAGTGGGAGTAATTCCTTATGTTTCAATTTGCCCGTTAATTCAATCGGCTACTGTTTGCCACTTGATAGGTCACTCAACCTGCCATTGTAAGCATCTGCCTCAACTTTTCTTCTGTTTTACAAACTCCACATCAGTGAAAGTCAATGCTTAGTTGCTGACACTTGGCAGAGAGGAAATGGAGCAAGGGAAATTCACCAATCCCTTTCTTGAATTTGGCCTGTAATAAATAAGGGACGTGGTGGCTCAGTGGCGAAAAAGCTGAGCTTGTTGATCAGAAAGGTCGGTAGTTTGGAGGTTCGAATCCAAACTCTGTAATGGAGTGAGCTCCTGTTACTTATCCCCAGCTTCTGATAACCTAGCAATTCAAAAGCATGTAGAAAAATAGGGACCACTTTGGTGGAAAGGTAACAGCATACCGTGCACCTTTGGCGTTTAGTCATGCTGGCCACATGACCACGGAGATGTCTTCAGACAGCGCTGGCTCTTCACTTTAATGGAGATGAGCACCAACCCCTACAGCCAGAAACGACCAGCATGTTTGTGTGAGGGGAACCTTTACCTTTTAAGGAAGGGCAACATCATTCATCAGCAGAAATTGGCAAAGGGGACAGCACAATTTTCATTCCTAAATTAGAATGATACCTATCAGGTCTTAAGCCAATTTTCATTGGCTCAAGAGCTGATAGGTATCATTCTAATTTAGCAATATAAAAGGATTTGTGTCTCAATTTAAGATGCACATGATCACTAGATCCAAATCTATACAAATACAAATGGCTGTATTTGAATCCATGGTTCCCCCATTATGGAAGACAACTTATGCATGCCAAGAAGCATTTGTGAAGATCATACATGCTGAAATAAAATATGGAAGGTTTTTTTAATCTATTATTTATAACTTAATTTTTTTTTTCAAGTGTGATGGCCCATGGAAAAATCAAAGGCAAATTTAAAATAATTCAAATGATTGTTACAATATTTCTTTTTTTCCTATTATTTTTGACCAGCATACAGCTCACAAACAATCTTTTAAATATCTTTTGAACAAATGATTTATAAGCCTGGCAGGACAGCAAAGTACAGTATATTGAATTGCCCAGGCCCCTTTTTCTCCTTACACATCGGAAGGAAAGACAACACATTTTTCCAAAGGACAGAGGAATAAGTTGTCCATTCTGCTTAGCCAGCTAAGCAGAACCTGTCAACTTTTTTTTCCTCCAGAAAAAAATAAGCTGTCTGCAGCAACAACAGTTGATATCATTTTCCACTGAACCAGGTACAAAATTACTTAGAAGCATGTCTTGTTAGAGCACATTAAAATGAACAATATTGCACACCATGTATATATGGCATGTCTTATTATATGTGAAAGCAAATGCTATAAATTTTGTATCTAAGCTCAGATGGCTTAAGCAATTTTGCATGTTCTGTGCACATTTCATAAGGAAACTGTTGCTTTGGAACAATGTTCTGACATCATAGAATAGAATAGAATAGAATAGAATAGAATAGAATAGAATGGAATGGAATGGAATGGAATGGAATGGAATGGAATGGAGTGGAGTGGAGTGGAGTGGAGTGGAGTGGAGTGGAGTGGAATGGAATGGAATGGAATGGAATGGAAAGGAGTGGAGTGGAGTGGAGTGGAGTGGAGTGGAGTGGAGTGGACTGGAATAGAATGGAATAGAATAGAATAGAATAGAATAGAATAGAATAGAATAGAATAATGGAGTGGAATAGAATAGAATAGAATAGAATAGAATAGAATAGAATAGAATAGAATAGAATAGAATAGAATAGAATAGAATACTTTATTGGCCAAGTGTGATTGGACACACAAAGAATTTGTCTTGGTGCATGTGTTCTCAGTGTACATAAAAGAAAAGATACATTTGTCAAGAGTCAAGAATCATCAGGTACAACACTTAATGATAGTCATAGGGTACAATAAGCAATCAAATCATACTAGGAAACAGTCAATCACGATGAGTGATATAGATATAGAGAGCAAACTCACAATTTTGCCAGCAGGCATCTAGCAAATCAGAGAGGCCACTATTGCTACTCAAGTAACTGTGGGCTAATAATTCCACATTCACTTCCACATTCTCCCCATTGGACAAGGCTCCCCTAAGGGCCCATCTATGATCTTAGATAATGACTATCATATTTGAGTTGCAAAACATTGGATTATCATAAGGTGGCAGTATACAGTGAGCATCCTTGGCTAGGATCGTGCTTGGTTACAAGAGAGCTGCAAGGTCTGCTGATTGAGTGAGTAGTGCATGTAGGGCCACTTAGAGCCAATTAGCACATAGGCTGATGAGCAGTCTGAACCAGAAGTCTTTTCTGGATCTGATGCTGAGGTTGAGGTTGGAACAAAGCCTGACTTGCTTTAGATGGAAAGAATCCTTTTGGTGGATAGAAATAAAGATACACAGCATGTGTACAGTATACACAGTGTAATTACCTATAATCACCTATACAGCTATCTATATACACTACATACACCTATATACATTACATTTGGTATCTATAAATAGATGGATACCATGAAGTTCTTACGCTCATTCATTTCTGCATCAGAAATATTCAATAAGGGTTGACTGTAAGGCTAGGTCACACTGGCCAATGGATACAAAACATATGCAAAAAGGACACAGCAGACGAGCAAAATTTCGGGGGTTGCTCCATCCGTTGCTATCCGCTCTCAAAAGTGCCCCAAATTTGCATAAACAGAACAGAAAACAACAGAAAGGAATGGACGTGGGTAGTACGTTGCGAGGATGGTAAGCGGATGTTCGTAGGAAGCCTAGTGGATGGAAGCGGATGGAAGTGGATGACACATCCGCAGGGCTTCTAGGGAAGAATAGCGAAACGGACACGTAGCGGAAGGAGCGGATCCATAGCGGATGACGTGGATGCATCACGGACGCCTATAGGATGCAAAGCAGATGCGTAGCAGATGCAAAGCATTCACTGCACATGTGGGGAGGATGAATTGCGTCAGCTCCGCGGATATAAAAGGATGCAGCTCGCAAGCAGTCAGCATTCAGAGGAAAGACCTGCTGCCAGAGACATCTTGAAGGAACACCATGGTTCATCAGTCAGGGAAGAAGAGAAAGCCTGTGCCTACTCCTGCCAGCCCTGGCAAGAAGGACAGAACCACCATCCCACCCCCTGGCACTGACTCTGAAGTTGCTGGTGCTTCTGCTGCTGCTGCAGCTGCTGCTGCTGCAGCTGCTGCTGCTGGTGCTCCTGGTGTTGTTGCTGCTGGTGCTTCTCCTGGTGGTGCTGCTGGTGCTGCTGGTGCTTCTCCTGCTGGTGCTTCTCCTGCTGGTGCTTCTCCTGCTGGTGCTGGTGCTGCTGGTGCTGCTGCTGTGGTGGACCAGCCCCAAGATCCTCAAAGCCCTGCAGCTGAAGGCCCCGAAGCCCCTACCAGAGGGAGGAAGAGGCAAGACAAGGAGAAGGGAGAGAGGAAACAGTACTCCATTTCCGAGGACCATGAGGAGGAGGTGCTGGAATGGCTGAGGGAGAACGAGTACCTGTGGAGAAAGGGCCACAGGCTCTATCGCGACACCAAGAGAAAGTAGGCAGCGTGGAGAGACAAGGCAGAGAGCTTGGGCTACACTGCAGATGTACTCCTGGGATGGTAGAAACACATGCACACCTGGTATGGCAAGCTGCACCTGAAGAAATCTGGCCAGGCCGCTGTCAAGCTCACTGCCTGGGAGATGTACGTCATGGCCAAGTGCAGCTTCCTGGAGGGTGAGGTCCACCACCGAGGAGCAGCCCCTCTGTCAACCCTCTCCCTCAGACAGCCGACAGACAGCCACTCCTCTTCTAGTCAGGAGACAGCTACAGTGTCCAGGCAGGTGTCTTTGGAGCGCCTCACGGCAAGACCCCCCCGACAGCTGCACTCCCCATGCCAGAGGATGTGGAGGATCCCCTGTCTCAAATGGAGCAAGAAGCAGCAGCAGCCAGAGACCAACCCACCCCCACCCCCAGCTCCAGCTCCACAGAAAGCAGGCAGAGAGGCAGACAGAAGGGCCAGAGCCACACTGTCCTGCTGGAGATCAGGGACAAGATCAAGACCAGCACAGATCTTCTCTCTCAGATGGTCCACAGCGATATACCACCCTTGAACTTCAAGGCCTTCATCACGTACATGAGCCAGACCCTCAGGGACCTGCCCGAGGCCCAGTACCAGGTGATGAAGGAGAAGATCACAGCACTACTGCACCACCCTCCAGGCCCAGCTGAACCTGCTCTGACCCAGTCCAGGACTGCTCCTCCACCTCAGGCGATGTCACAGCCCTTCCACAGCTTTCAAAAACCCATCACCTACCAAGGCTATGACTACCAGGACTTCCCACAGCAGAGGCAGCCCTTCCCAGTCCTGGCCCAGGTACATTGCACACCACAGACATCTCACCTCACCCAGCTGCAGACCAGAAAGCCCCACTACACTTCTCCTTCCTCCACCCCACAGCCAAGCCCTTCAACAGAAAATCTGTCATCAGTATTGTGCCTGACATCCCAGGTCCTTGAGGAAGGGCCTCTCAACCTCACGGGATTGAGTCAGCTCTCTGAGAGCTTCCTGAACACACCATCCCCTGTTGTACTCTTCGGGCCAAGCTCCCCAATGGTCCCTCAGACCAGCACTCCAACCACAGCCACTTCCACAGTCCCTGGCCGCTCGACAGCTGAGACCATGGACATGTCTCAGAGTGACTGAGAATAGTGCCAGAGACTGAGTTGTTGCCTATTCACTTTATCTTTGTTTAAAGACACTTTACTTGGTTCATTTTGCTTTTTTAATAAAGTCATACAGTTTACCTAAGACAGTTGTTAATGAAGGTTATCTTTGTTTCACACACTTGGTTCATTTTATTTACTTAATAAAGTGTTGGTGAAAACTTTGAAAAAATGGTTAAGCCTTTGCATGCTTTTGGGATAGGTAAGGATAGTTGTGGGATGGGTAAGGATATCTGTGGGATGGGTAAGGATATCTGTGGGATGGGTAAGGATAGTTGTGGGATGGGTAAGGATAGCTGTGGGATGGGTAAGGATAGCTGTGGGATGGGTAAGGATAGCTGTGGGATAGGTAAGGATAGTTGTGGGATAGATAAACCTCCAGTGCAAGCATAGTGGGACTGTATGGTCCACCCTCCCAGCTGCCACACATATGGCCCTTCTTTATCAATAACAATTTATTCATTGATCAACACATTTGAAAATAAACAAAGCTCTTTATTAATGCCCGATTCATTGTCCCCATTCCCATGTTGATGGTCCACAAGCCTGTTCTGCAACACTGGATAGTGGGTGCGCATGAGATTGTGCAGGATGCAGCAAGCTCTACGATCCTCCTCACAGTCCCTGGGTGATGCTGCATGGTGGTTAGAAGTACCTGGAATCTGTTGGCCAGGATGCCAAAGGCGTTCTCCACCACCCTTCTTGCCCTGGACAGCCTGTAGTTGAAGATCCTCTCTTCACAGGTGAGGTATCTGGAACTGTAGGGCTTCATGAGGTAGGTTCTGAGGGAGAAGGCGTTATCACCTACGATGAAGTAGGGCACAGCTTGTGTGTCATTGGGCAGGGGGTCTGGATCTGGAAAACCCATGATGAGGTTGCGTTCCAGCCCATCCTTGAGGTCACTGGCATTGTATACCTGGCTATCTGAAGCAGACCCATTGCCTGAAGCATCAATGTACATGAACTTGTAGTCAGCATCAACCATGGCAAAGAGGATGATACTGAAGAGGCCCTTGTAGTTGTGATAAGAGGATCCTGAGTTGGGTGGAGCTTTGCAGGCCATGTGCTTCCCATCTATGGCTCCAAAGGTGTGGGAAAGTTCCACCTCTGATACCACTGTTCTGCAAGTTTCCTCCAGCCTTGTTCAGTGGTGGGGCACTGGAGGAGCTCCTCCACGAATTCTTCGATGATGGCCTGCACCATTTCTCTGACCACTTTAGTGATGCTGTTGTGTGGCACCCTCCACGCATACTGCATGTTTCTGTATGTGGTTCCAGAGGCCAGGTGACGCAGAGTCAGTGCCACCTTCAGTCCAGGGTCCAGGCTGAGACGGAAATTGGTGCTGGGCTTGGTCAACCTGGGTCTCAGACGCTCGACAATTTTGTCAAACATGGCTGGTGGCATCCTCATGAAGTGCAGGAATGCACGAGTGTCTTCATTCCTCAGCTCCACCATCAGCTTGTCATGGAGTCCAAACTCCATTCTTCTCCCGATCCTTCGTCGGACCCACACAGCTCTTGGACGTCTCCTTCTTCTCCTTGCATAGAAAAGGTGAAACAGTCTGAAGAGGGCTTGGTTCTGGTTTTGAATGATGGCAGCTACCATAAGGAGTGTGTGATGATCCATGGTGGAGATCAATGGATGATGTGGAAGAGCAAGAGCAAGGGTGAAGAGGTCTGTACACCACGGCTGCTGGACTGACAGTGAAATCCAGGTGATTTCCTCCCCCTTTTTATAGGAAATGTCAGTTTTCCGCTTGGTGTCCTTCCACATACTCGAGGCATACTCCAGCCATCCTAAATATCCGAGATACGTCCCATATCCAAATGTTTTGTCCATTTTAATGCTTTATATACGAGATGCATCCGCTTACATCCTTTCTATTTCCGTGCTACTAACGCTGTGTGGACGTTCCGTGTAACTTTCGCTTCCTCCCTCTTTCCGCTTTCAGCTGCAGCAGATGTGAGTTGAGGGGATGGCCAGAGGTTGCCAAGAAGATACAGCGGACGTGTAACAGATGACAACGGACGTAGAAAGTTTTTTGCCCGTATGTGTCACAGATGTACATTGTACGCGGCGGAAAGTTCATCCGCTCAAAATGTTTTGTGCAGCTCAAAACTTTTTGAGCGTATGAAATAGCAGTAGACGAGTGTTTTACGGATAGAGCATATGAAACACGTACGCTGTGAGTACACAACGGATGCATCACGTTTTCCAACGGATGGCAAGCTTTTTTGTCCATTTTACATCCTCTTTGCATCCGTTGGTGCAGTGGGACATGGGCTTAAGGGTGGAAGCTGACAAAATTATAGCAAGCATACTCTTAATAATAAGGAGCAGATCAGCCTTCAAAGCTGGGAAAAGAACAATGAGAATACAGTACATGGATCCAAAATGATGTAAGAAAAACTCTTGGCTATTTAACTATTTAAACCTTTGGGCTGACATAAATCTATAAAGAGGTTTATTTTTATGTTCAAATATTTTGTGTGACATAAAGTACCATAGCTATAGCTGCTGGATTAGCAGCTCTACAAGATGCTGCATCTCAGATTGACACATATAATGGGAATTCTGGTCTAACCCTGAGACAATTCTCCTGGGAAATAACATGATATAACAGAAACTAGGACTCTAAAATCACAAATGAAAAAGTTCCAGTTCATCATTTTGACTTCCCAGAAAGCTTTGAGATATATCTGTTATATTTTTTAAATGACCCAAGTAAAGCTGCAAAATTCATACAGACCTTGTTCAATAATATGCCAGATATTAGAAATCAGTATGATGGCATGAATTGAATTGAACTGAATTGAATACTTTATTTGGTAAATGTGGTTAGACACACAAGAAATTTGTCTCCAGTGCAAAAGCTCTCTCCAGTGCAATAGCTGGCTCTCAATATATGCAAAGCAACAGAATAATGATGATAATAAAGATATTATAATATATATGATGATGATAATAATAATGAGAAAAAGGGGGCGCAAATAAGATAAGGATAAGAATACTACACCCATACTACATGGGTAAAAACACATAGACATTAGACAGCACTGTGAGAATTAGGTGCTAGTGATGGCACAATGGAAATAGCAATAGCACTTAGATTTATATACCACCCCATAGTGTTTCACAGTAATCTCTGGGCAATTTTCAATGTCAGCCTATTGTCACGCAAATCCAGGTCCTTATTTTACCAACCTCAGAAAAAAAGGAAATCTGAGTGAAGTACAAGAGTGAAGAAATTTCATATGAGTTTTGTGAAGCTCAAAGACCAATATTTCAGGAAAAAACTATCCTGTAATTTGCAACTCTTACATTGCAGAAACATATGGACTACACAACTCGATCAAGGCAAAACAATAGACGCAATCTACATAGACTTCTGTAAAGCCTTTGATTCAGTGGTACATGACAAATTACTCATAAACTAAAATCTTATGGTATCTCTGGACACCTGCGTAACTGGATAGAAGCATTCCTGTCAAACAGACAACAAATGGTCAAACTTGGCAGCATCCTATCAAATTCTGTACCTGTCAACAGTGGTGTCCCCCAAGGCAGTGTTTTAGGACCAACTCTCTTCATACTCTACGTAAATGATCTCTGTGATCATATTAAGAGTGACTGCGTTTTCTTCGCTGATGATGTAAAGCTATTCAACACCACAGACAATATGCTACCCTTCAAAAAGACTTTGACTATGTATCAGAATAGTCAAACAAATGGCAACTTCAAATCTCAACAAATAAATGCTCTGTTCTGCATATTGGCAAAAAAATAATCAAAAAATAAAATACAAGCTGAATAGTCAGGATCTTGTTGATGATCCAAGCTCTGTAAAGGACCTTGGAAGACTCATCTCTAATGATCTAAGTGCTAGAGCCCACTGTAACTACATAGCCAAAAAGGCATTAAGAGTTGTTAACTTAATCCTACGTAGCTTTTTCTCTGGTAATATCACACTATTAACTAGAGCATACAAAACATTTGCTAGACCAATACTTGAATACAACTCATCAGTTTGGAACCCACATTACATATCTGATATTAGCACAGTTGAGAAAGTCCAGAAATATTTCACAAGAAGAGTTCTCTACTCCTCTACTCATTGTAGAATACCTTATGCCACCAGACTTGAAATTCTAGACCCAGAAAACCTTGAATTACACCATCTTCGGTCTGATCTAAATGTGGTATATAAAATCATACATTGCAATGACTTACCTGTCAAAGAAGGGGGCCAAAGAAGGAGCGTTCACGTCGCGGTCCCTGTCAGGAATTTCTCCTGCGAATCCTTCTACCACACTACACAACTACTAGTTCATTACAATGGCTACCAACGACCGATCTGTTGATGAGCGCCAGCGACATAAACATGGGTCCTTATCAGGACCGGCCCTGAGCATCATCTCATCCAACATTGAAGGTCTCACAGGTACCAAGCAGGATCTTCTGGCTAACCTGTGTATAAAGAACAATTGTGACATTCTCTGTCTGCAGGAGACACATCGTGGGTCTTCACGTATTCGTCCACGCATCGTTGGCATGACCCTCATAGCGGAAATACCACATGACCAGTATGGCAGCACAATTTTCGCACGCAATGGCCTGATTGTGGATAAGTTCTCTATGTCAGACACGGACAACATTGAAGTCCTAATCATTGGGCTTATGGGGATTTCTGTAAGCTCCATCTATAAACCTCCAACTCAGACTTTCTGCGTACCTCCAGGAGTTACCGATGGCCGTGTTAATGTGGCCATTGGTGATTTCAACAGTCACAACACCATCTGGGGATATGGAGAAACCAACGAAGACGGCGAACTTGTGGAGAACTGGTCTGATGCAAACCAGTTGTCACTTATTCATGATGCAAAACTTCCCTCCTCCTTCAACAGCTGTAGATGGAGACGTGGCTACAACCCTGATCTGGTGTTTGTATCAAACAACATCGCTCAACAGTGTGAGAAGGTTGTGCTTGATCCTATCCCACACACCCAACATCGACCAATCGGGCTGAAGGTGAATGCAGCTATCACTCCCCGCACAGTTCCCCTTCGTAGACGTTTCAACCTGAGGAAAGCAAACTGGGAACAGTTTGCCGTAGACTTGGATTCATATCTTCAGGACCTGCCTGCCCTTCCTACCCACTACGATACCTTTGTAGAGTTGATCAAGAAATCATCAAGGAAAATATCCCACGAGGATGCCGTACAAGCTATACACCAGGCTTGACAGATGACTCCAAGGTGCTGTACAACGAATACGTCAGGTACTTTGAGAATGACCCCTTCAGTACTGACACACTTGAATGTGGGGAAAACTTGACCACTGCCATTATGGATAGCAGACGGAGGAAGTGGCAGGAATTCATTGAATCAACAGATATGACCCACAGCAGCAGGAAAGCTTGGAAAACGATTCGCATCCTTGGGAATGACTCTACGAAATCCCAACCAAGGCCTCAAGTCACTGCTGACCAAGTCGCTCACCAACTCCTTGTGAACAGCCAGGGTAACCCTAACCACCACCCAAGAAGAGCCAAGCTCCCCCAAAATGCTGAGACAGCTTCCCAAGGGCCATCTGACTTCACAAGACCTTTCACCATGAATGATCTGTGTGGTGCTACCAAAGCAATGAAGAGTAATAAGGCAGCTGGGTTAGACGATATCCTCTGTGAGCAGATCAAACATCTTGGACCTGTTGCACTCCAGTGGCTGCTTGACATGCTGAACAAATGTCTGAGTGACAACACTTTGCCAAAGCTATGGAGGAAGTCCAGAGTAGTCGCCTTACTCAAACTAGGCAAAGACCCAGCCAGCCCAAAGAGTTACAGACCTATCTCCCTGCTCTGCCACACGTACAAACTCTTTGAAAGGCTCCTACTCAACCGTATCGCCCCCTTTGTAGATGAGCTCCTCATTCCCGAACAGGCAGGCTTCAGGCCAGGAAAGTCCTGTACTGGCCAACTGTTGAATCTCACACAGTACATCGAAGATGGGTTTGAGGAAGGGCTGATAACTGGAGCAGCTTTTGTTGACCTCTCTGCGGCCTACGATACAGTGAACCACAGGATTCTTACAAGGAAAGTCTTTGAGATGACCAAGGATGTCAAGCTGACACAATTGATCCTGAACCTGCTTTCAAACCGGCGGTTCTATGTGAATCTGAATGGTACCCGCAGCAGATGGCGGAGACAGAAAAACGGTCTCCCGCAAGGAAGCGTCCTTGCCCCGCTTCTTTTCAACATCTATACGAATGACCAACCAATCCATCCAAGTACAAGGAGCTACCTGTATGCTGATGATCTCTGCATTGCCTCACAGAAGCAATCCTTTGAAGAGGTGGAAAAAGCACTCAGTGATGCTCTGGCAGGTCTAACTCCTTACTATGCCGCAAATCACCTACGTGCAAACCCGGAGAAGACTCAACTTAGCGTCTTCCACCTTAAGAACAGAGATGCTAACCGACAACTGAGGGTCAGATGGTATGGAAAATGGCTTAAACACACCAATAAGCCGATCTATCTAGGTGTCACACTGGATCGTTCCCTTACTTACAAGGAGCACATTGCCAAGACAAAGGCGAAAGCTGGAGCAAGGAACAGCATATTGAAGAAGCTTGCTAATACAAGATGGGGAACAGATGCTAAAACCATCCGCACCACAGCTCTTGCTCTATGCTTCTCCACTGCCGAATATGCAGCCCCTGTCTGGTGTAGGTCATCCCATGCTGCAAAGATCGACCCAGTCCTGAATGCAGCTTGCAGAGTTATCTCTGGATGTCTGCGTCCAACAAGAGTAGATGACCTCTACTTACTGTGTGGTATTGCTCCACCACACATCAGGCGAGAGGTCTCAGCACAGATGGAGAAAACCAAGCAAGAAGCTAACCCTCGCCACCCACTCTACAATCGTGAACCGGCTAAAAAGAGACTCAAATCCAGACGCAGTTTTCTCCATTCAACCGAATCCCTTGATGACACCGCCCACGGTCGAAGGATTACCCTATGGTCCAACCACCTCCAGTCTGTGACGCATCAGCTCTCCTATGAACCAAGTGAATCACTTCCTCCGGGTTCAAGTGAGGCATGGCCCATCTGGTCATGCCTGAATCGCCTACGGACAGGAACAGGACGATGCAAAGTCCTCATGCAGAAATGGGGCTACAACAGGGATGGAGAAACTGCTTGCGACTGTGGGCAGGATCAGACAATGCAACATCTTCTGGTCTGCCCTCTCCTACCAGAGCCATGCACTGTCAATGACTTGGAGACTTTCAACACCAAAGCCAGATCCTGCGCTCTGCACTGGACAGGACTTGTGTAGTGACTCGAGAAGAAGAAGACCTGTCAAAGAATATTTCATCTTCATCCAGAACAACACAAGAACATACAATAGATACAAACTCAAGGTTAACTGCACCAAACTTGATAGCAGGAAATAAGACTTCAGCAACAGAATGGTCAATGCCTGGAATACTCTACCTGACTCTGTGGTTTCCTTCCCAAACCCCAAAAACTTTAACCTTAGATTATCTACTATTGACTTCACCCCTTTCCTAAGAGGTCTGTAGGGGGCGTGCATAAGTGCACCAACGTGCCTACCGCCCCTGTCCTATTGTTTCTTTTATTTTTCTTATATGCACCCATTTCATGTGTTCATAACTATGTATATACTTATACCTATTATCTTGTAAGTGATTGACAAATCTAAATAGATAAATAGATAGATAAATAGATAAATAGATAAATAGATAAATAGATAAATAGATA
>BLBF01000039.1:33810590-33838951 GCA_015471245.1 Laticauda colubrina | reverse complement strand
ATAAATAGATAAATAGATAAATAGATAAATAGATAAATAGATAAATAAATAAATAGATAAATAGATAAATAGATAAATAGATAAATATCAGCAGTGGTTTAATTCTGAATGATTGTATGTTCCGCACAATATACACTATAACTATCTCTCAAATAAAACCTATATCTGAAATAATTTGTACATCTTATGTCTTGGAGCCATCAATTCTGATTTATACACTTGATAAGAAATGTGTAACTGAATAACCTCTGGTCAAGAGAATGTAATAGTAATTAGTCTCATTCAGATTGCTGTTTACATTAGTGCTTATTTTATCATTGTCGTTAGTCCTGGATTTGAAAATCTATTTATCAGCATCTTCCAAAAGGAAGATAATATAAATGCACACCACATTTTCTTGGCCTTATCAATCTTTGATACTGGATCAATGCATTGATTTAGATTGTATCTAAATCAAGAAATCAAATTATTTCCACTTTATACCATTGTTATACATCATAGAATCATAGGTTGGAAAGGATATTGAAAGTCTTTTAAGCCAGCACCTACTAAGGACAGGAATCCTCATATCTTTCTAGAGCTGAGATTCCCAAACTTGGCAACTTTAAGACTTGTGTACTTCAACTTCCAGAACATAGCTGGCTGAGGAATCCTGGGAGTTGAAGTCCACAAGGCTTAAAGTTGCCAAGATTGGGAACCTCTGCTCTAGAGAAATGGTTGTACAATTTTGCTTGAAAACCTCTAGTTATGTAGTGCACGAAGCAGGCTTTTCCACTGCTTATTAGCATTCATTTCTCCTTATTCAAAATTTGGGGTCTCCCTCTGTAAAATATCCTTGGTTGATTCTTATCTTACCTTTGGTTGCTATAGACCACAGGTATCCAACTTGCTGTCATTGTTCCGAGTAATGAACTCAAGGCAGTCAAGACTCTGACAGGTTGTTCAGGTTCAAAAGGCCCCTTGTTGAGTACATCATATCAGCATTTAGAAAGGTGAAGCCAGAGAAAGATTCAGCAGGTTCTGACCAATTCAGGAGAATCGATAGCAGAAATTTGGAATAGTTCAGAGAACCGGCAAATACCACCTCTGACTGGCCCTGCCCCCATCTATTCTCTGCCACCTGAGTCCCAGCTGATTGGCTGGGTCTTTTTTGGTTGCCCTGCACAGGAGAACGGGGCTGGAAAGCAGGTTAGTGGGGTGGGATGGGGGTGGAGATTTTGCAGTAACCTTCCCCCAGGAGTGGGGAGGGGATGGGGATTTTACAGTATCCTTCCCCTGCCACGCCCACCAAGCCAGGCCTACCAAGTCACACCCACCAAGCCACATCACACCCACCAAGCCATGCCCACAGAACTAGTAGTAAAAATTTTTTGAATCCCAGCACTGGGTGAAAGGGTTCCCTCACTCAGGGATAGTTAAAAGAATAGAAATCCCCCCCCCCCCCACGTGTCTTTTAGATCACATGAGCCAAGCAGGCATTGACATGGCCTTGGTTCACACACTGGCTGGTAGATGTTTTGACTAGAAGCTGAGGCATTACATTCCTAAGTTCCCCAATCCCTTCCTCTCCCCCCCCCCCCCATGAATGGCTACCAAAAAACGAAGCAGGAGTAAGCATGAGAAAGAATGGTCATTTTGCTGAGGTCATTCTGCAGGTTGACATTCACGGTGTCACGTTGCCGTCATGTGTTGTTTCACGACATTTTTCCCTTCATGGAGCTGGAGTGGGCATGACCTGTCCGTGATGCATCCAGCCTACAGGTCGCCAGTTTGACACCACTGCTAGACAATGCATATATATTCTCTTCTCTCTTCTAACAGCCTTTCAAGTCTTGGAAAATTGCTATCACGTTTCTCCTCAACTTTCTCTTTTTTTTTAAACTAAACTGCTTTAAAAACTACACTTTTACAAAAGTTCTTAGAACCATTTTCGTAGGATTTGGTTTCTAAACCCCTCGGTCAATAATTTGTCTTTCTTCTCTGGACTTTTTCCAGAGAAAGAAAGAAAGGATCTGATTCAGAGGTGTTATTCAGCAGATTCTGATCAGTTCTGGAGAACTGGTAGTGGAAATTTTGGGTAGTTCAGAGAACTGGCAAATCCCACCTCTGACTGGAGATTTTACAGTATCCTTCCCCTGCCACGCCCACCAAGCCATGCCCACAGAACCGGTAGTAAAAGAATTTGAATCCCACCACTGATCTGCTTCTATTGTGGCAATCAGTGCTGAACTATCAGACATGTTCTGACAAAACAGCATAAACTGGAATTAACAATTTCCCTGGTTTTGATAGTATTCCTCTGCTGAAGCTACAGATTGTATTGCCTCTTTTGGCAGCAGCAACACTCGTGTTCATGCTTGCTCTTAGTCTGATCTACCAGAAAACCCAAATCTTTCTCACTTGCACTATTGATGAGCCAGGAACCACCTATTTTAGTGTGTATCTCATTTTTTTTAATTAAATAACTGCAAACCCTACATTTTTTTTGCCACATGCTGTTGAGTAGCACCCTGAGATCAAGTCTATCAAGTCTAAACTGTGTGTTAAGAGTATGTCCACTGAAAAGCTTTTGAACTTTGAGCAACGCTTCTGAGTATTGGGTAATCCATCACCCCAACTTTTGCACTTGATATGCATCATTTTCAACTCCTCATTTAAACCATTTCTTTTTTTATTTATTGATTGATTTTTAGAAACAAACATAGACAAACACAACACAACACAGAACATGAAAACATAAAGCCTCTTTTCTGAAAGCAGCCTGATCCCGGGTTACATCTCTTTGTACAGACACCAATTCAAATTCATGCTCATTTTTATCTACCATTCCATATCTTATTGCCATTCTACATTTTCTATATGGCTTCTCCCCTCTTTTAACTTTCTTAATTTTATTTTTATTTGTTCCATCTCAAACCAGATCATTATATTTATATTCTTTGTCTGTCCTATTTCAGCTATCTATTATCTTTTCTCCTTAAACAAAATTCCTCCTATAGTCACTAATTGGAGTATGACGCCTTTATATCTTTTCCCTAAAATTATAACACTTAATATAGAACATAACTTCCATTTGGATTCTGCGTAGTACATTAAAGCTACATGCTACATTTTAAAAAGAAAAAGAAAAGAAAAGTATAAATATATAATATAATTAAAACAACGATCCATACCAATTCAATTCTATCATTAATGTTAATATTCATTTAAGTTTTAAACATTTAACACATTACTTTTCAAAAATAGGTATAATGCTTCTATGGGAACGCTTGTTAACTTTCCATGATTACTTCCCCTTCACTTCACTTGCATTTTAAAACATTATGTCATTAAAATGTTCCCATTCCTTTCTAAATTAATTCTCTCATTTAATTTATTCCATTTATTTTATTCAGAAATGTTTCATTAAATCATACGTTGTTTCCAATTTTCTAATATTATTTCTAAATACAAATATAACAATATAATCATATGTACCTTTGCAGTTAATTTTTTTACCCATTATCTCTAAATAAGTCCTGTTTCTTTACAACTTGCTTCACACCCATGTAGGTTCTCTTCTCTTCCCTCCTTCTTTGCTTCTTCTCTCTGCCCTTTTTACCCCCTTGTCTCTTCACCTCAATTTCCCTTTTCTGTATTCCCTTTTTCTGTTGCTTTCTCATGTTATGTCTACTTTTCACGTTATTTTTCCCTTTTTTGGTTGTTGTTTTTTTAGGTCTCAAATTCTCCATTCTCTTTCCCCTCTTTCTCCTTTCTTCCCCAAGTAAAGTTACTTGTTCATTAAAGATGGCTTCTTCTTTGTCCCAATCTTCTTGTTGCGTAGTCTTTTCTTGTAGTTTCTCATAGGTAAAGATCGCCATTTCTAAGAATTGAAAAACGGAACCAAGAGAGCCCTTCCCTTCTTGTTCCTCTTCTTTATATTTTTCAAATTCTATTTTCAGTTCGTCCACAAGTGATGCCATGATAGAGTTTTTTTTTCTTCTTTTAAAACACCCACCCAAGTGTTTTTCAATATAATTCCAAAAGTCCCAAAGTCACCAAACAATCTAAATACACACAAGCTGTTTCTTTTTACACTTTCTTCCTTTTTTCACTTTCTCTTCTTGGGGTTAGTATTTAGTTACAAAGTTCCAGTTAAAATGTATATTTTAGTAGTCCTGTTAAAATTTAACTTTAAATTCTTTCAATTCCAGGCTATCTCCTCCTTCCAAATCCTGTTCTTATTCTCTTCCTCTCCCTTCCCACTTACAGCAAAATAAAATTTTCTTTCTCTTTTTTTTTTTTGCCTTTTATATTCAGAAATCTTTATTATCCCCTTGGCATTACATTTTCCAGTTTAAATACCTGTTGATGCCAAAGCAGATTTTTCTGATTTCTCATTCATCTCTGTTCACTGTCAACATAAGGAAGGAGAGTGGGGAAAAAAAAAAAACTTTCCCTTTTCACTTTCATTCGCTGCTTCCAAGTCTTCTTTGGGAGCAATGTATCTTTTTTTTTTTTTAAAGTTTAATTTCCAGGATGCCTTAATTGTTTCTTCTTTTCCTGGTCAGCCAAAACTTTCACTTCAGCACTTTCTTCCTCCTGCACATTCTTTTCTGGATGAGGGCTTCTTTGAGGTGGCCATTTCTGACCGCCGCTCTACCGCCTTTGGGAAAGGAAGTTTAGCCAGCTGGGGAGGAAAGATGCAGCTTTCCTTGACCCTGTTGGAATCTCCCCTATCTTCACCAACCTCTATGGGGTGGCTTAGCCCCGAAGCCAGCTGGCTCAGGGCACTCCGGCGGCGAGCCCAGGCAGAAACTGTGCACGATCACGGATTCCTATCTGTCGCCGAAGCCCCACAAACTGGAAGTCTCTCATTTAAATCATTTCTGAAAATGTTGCAAAATGTTGCTCTCATTTTTTTAAGTCTCTTCAATTTTTTTCCCATCTCAATCATATTAAAGAATAATAAACAATAAGTATTCTTGAATTAATATTTCCCCAGGGCTAACAAAGATTAGGGGCAAGCCAGTATGCCTAGCACTAGCACTTAACACTTATATACCATTGCATGATGCTTTGCAATCCTATCTAAGCAAGTTTACAGAGTCAGCATATTTCCCCTCAACAAACTGGATTGTTGTTTTATTAAGAATATTTCACATTGTCATTCTGGCAACACTGTTATATAGTCAGGACTGAATATTTGTATCTCTATCTCCAAATTGTGACACATACTCCCCTACACTACTGGTTCTCTCTTTTCTTGAACACATTCAATATAACTCACCATGTAAATGAATACTTAATAATTTACATAGCTTCTGCATATCTTAATAACTGGAAGAAGGGTATCCTTCCCTTATCATTAGAGACATAATGCAAGGGCCTGCTCTATTGCAATCATTAAATTAACAGCAGGAGAAAATAAAGGAATAGTTTGCAACCAGTCCCATCCCAAATTATTTCTACCTACATTAAGGAAATGGGATTCCAAAGGTTAGTTTGTAAATCACTTGCAACAAATAAACAAACAATATATCAGCAGCAGTTATCCCATACTTTCACTATAAGCAAGTTCCAAGTAAACATATACAATAAGTAAATATTTACATAGAATAATCTGGAATCTCCAGTGCTGATAGCAGCATAGGGTATTGCAAACTAACAACTACATAAATAATAGTTAACAATTATAATAAAAATATATCCTAGAAATAATATCAATGTATTTCTTTACAGGAGAAATCCCAGAATATCCCATCTAGGGAGTAGCTTAGATATTTTATTTGTTGAATATAGTTTTCCCCATATTTATCCCTTAATCTTTAATTTAAAATCTTTAAAGTTTCTTTCCCTGAAGCCATAAACTATAATATGAGGTTGTTAAATAAATTTCATTTGATCTTAGCTTCTAGCCTTTGCAGAGAGGGAGGGAGCCAAAGTTCAAAGGAAGATGTTAAGTCTTAATAAAATGTGACAGAAAGATCTAAGCCAAAGTGCATAGGAATTCTGCAGGTGCTCCACGATTGATATTGTACCCAATTATTTCAGTAATCTATGAGGATGGATGCCATTAAAATAATATATTGCACAGCATTACAAAATTAAATTAGCTGTTCAAACCATAGTTACTCTTCAAGTAGTACATTATAATAGAAATTGGGCATAGTTTTACTCCTCTGTCTCAGGATAACAATGCTACAAATAAAATACATGAATAAACTTTCTAGGCAAAGAATTCTGATTAAGTTTACAAATCAAATTAAACCCAGTGGAATAGCACATAGGGCTGTGGAAACCTTTAAAAAGATATGCTTCAAAATATGGAGGCATGTATAAAGCCAATACAGTTCTAGCCTGCATAAGCAGAGGGATAGAATCAAGATCACATGATTTATTACTATCACTTTATAATGTCTTGGTAAAGCCACACTTGGAATGCAGCATTCAGTTTTGGTCACCACGATGTAAAAAACATGTTGAGCCTCTAGGAAGAGTGCAGATAAAAGCAATGAAGATGATTAGGGGACTGGAGGCTAAAACATATGAAGAATGGTTGCTGGAACTGGTCTAGTATGATGAAAAGAAAAACTAGGGGAGACATGATAGCAGTGTTCCAATATCTCAGGGGCTCCCCAAAGAAGAGGGAGTCAAGTTATTCTCCAAAGCAACTGAGGACAGGACAAGAAGCAATGGATAGAAACTAACCAAGGAGAGAAGCAACTTTGAACTAAAGAGAAATTTCCTGACAGTGAGAACAATGAATCAGTGGAACAACTTTCCTCCAGAAGTTGTGAATGCTCCAACACTGGAAGTTTTTAAGAAGAGATTGAATAACCATTTATCTGAAATGGTATAGGGTGTCCTGCCTAAGCAGGGGTTTGGACTAGAAGACCTCCAAGGTCCCTTCCAACTTGATTATTCCATTCTAAAGCATTTATTCTGGATTATTAAAATACCTGCATTTTCTCCAGATCTGTGGACCTGCTTGAAAAGTATCTAACAGATATCTCAGTGCAAATGTACAAGCATTGCGATTTCACTTCACTTGGAAAAAATCCAAACTTGAAATGGCTATGTGAGCATGCTGAGATAGCCAAAGGCTGCTTTTGAAGCAGCTGTATAAGCCCAGAAAAAACTTATGGATAATTTACTTATTTGAAAATAGTGCTTCAAATGTCACCTTTCAAAATAATCAGACACACACAAATTAAAACAAAAACATAAATTTAAGAACACATAAATTTAAGAACACTTGATAGCCAAACAATTGGACAGAAGATAACATAATGACATTTGGGACAGATATATGCAAATGTTTTCTTTCATGAAAAATAAATAAAATGCCCCCAAATGCAGCAGAATTCAGGGGTGGGTCGTTGTGAAGAGCAGTTAACAACGAACCAGTTTGGTGTTTAGCCCACCCACCTGCCTGGGATATAGGCTGTCCTTTATTCCCTGCTTTTCCCTCCTCAGCTGCTTTGCGCAGCACAGCTGAGGTTGAAGAAGCAGTAAACAAGCAGATTTTCAAATGCTGCACAGCGCTTGTCAGCTGCCCAGGTGGCACAGCTGATTATTTCTTGCAAATTCTGCACACACGATTGTCTCCAGTTCAGAGAACTGGCAAATCGCTCTACTGGCTGGCCCAGCCCCTTCCTGTCCACTCACTCCTTAAGGCTAGGTCACACTGGCCGACGGATGCAAAATGTATGCAAAAAGGATACAGCGGACGAGCAAAATTTCAGGGGTGGCTCCATCCATTATTATCCGCTCTCAAAAGTGGCAAAAATTTGCATAAACAGAATGAAAAAGAATGGAAAGGAACAGACGGGGGTAATACGTAGCGAGGATGGTAAGCGGATGTTCGTAGGAAGCCTAGTGGTTGGAAGCGGATGGAAGTGGATGACACATCCAAAGGGCTTCCGGGGGAGAATAGCGAAGCGGACACATAGTGGAAGGAGCGGATGCATAGTGAATGATGCGGATGCATCACGGACGCCTATAGGATGCATAGCAGATGCGTAGCGAATGCATAACAGATGCAAAGCGTTCACTGCGCATGCGGGGAGGATGAATTGCGTCAGCTCCGTGGATATAAAAGGATGCAGCTCGTAAGCAGTCACCATTCAGAGGAAAGACCTGCTGCCAGAGACATCTTGAAAGAACACCATGGTTCGTCAGTCAGAGAAGAAGAGGAAGCCTGTACCTACTCCTGCCAGCCCTGGCAAGAAGGACAGAACCACCATCCCACCCCCTGGCACTGACTCTGAAGCTGCTGGTGCTTCTGCTGCTGGTGGTGGTGCTGGTGTTGCTGCTGGTGGTGCTTCTCCTGCTGGTGCTGGTGGTGCTACTGGTGCTTCTCCTGCTGGGGTTGCTGCTGCTGGTGCTTCTCCTGCTGCTGCTGGTGCTACTGCTGCTGCTGCTGCTACTGCTACTGCTGCTGCTGTGGTGGACCAGCCCCAAGGCCCTCAAAGCCCTGCAGCTGAAGGCCCTGAAGCCCCTACCAGAGGGAGGAAGAGACAAGGCAAAGAGAAGGGAGAGAGGAAACAGTACTCCATTTCCGAGGACCATGAGGAAGAGGTGCTGGAATGGCTGAATGCAGAACGAGTATTTGTGGAGAAAGGGCCACAGACTCTATCGCGACACCAAGAGAAAGCAGGCAGAGTGGATAGACAAGGCAGAGAGCCTGGGCTACACTGCAGATGTACTCCTGGGATGGTGGAAGCACATGCACACCTGGTATGGCAAGCTGCACCTGATGAAATCTGGCCAGGCCACTGTCAAGCTCACTGCCTGGGAGATGTTCGTCATGGCCAAGTGCAGCTTCCTGGAGGGTGAGGTCCACCACCGAGGAGCAGCCCCTCTCCCTCAGACAGCCCACAGACAGCCACTCCTCTTCTAGTCAGGAGATAGCTACCGTGTCCTGGCAGGTGTCTTTGGAGCGCCCCATGGCAGAGACCCCCCCCGACAGCTGCACTCCTCATGCCAGAGGACGTGGAGGATCCCCTGTCTCAAATGGAGCAAGAAGAAGCAGCAGCCAGAGACCAACCCACCCCCACCCCCAGCTCCACCTCCATAGAAAGCAGGCAGAGAGGCAGAGGCAGACTGGAGGACCAGAGCCACACTGTCCTGCTGGAGATCAGGGACACAATCAAAACCAGCACAGATCTTCTCTATCAGCTGGTCCACAGCGACATACCATCATCAAACCGCAAGCCCTTCATCACGTATGTGAGCCACACCCTCATGGAGCTGCCTGAGGCCCAGTACCAGGTGATGAAGGAGAAGATCACAGCACTGCTGCACCACCCTCCAGGCCCAGCTGAACCTGCTCCGACCCAGTCCAGGACTGCTCCTCCACCCCAGGCAATGTCACAGCCCTTCCATGGCTTTCAACAGCCCATCACCTACCAAGGCTATGACTACCAGGACTTCCCACAGCAGAGCAGCCCTTCCCAGTCCAAGCCCAGGTACATCGCATGCCACAGACACCTCACCTCACCCAGCTGCAGACCAGACAGCCCCACTACACTTCTCCTTCCTCCACCTCACAGCCAAGCCCCTCAACAGAAAATCTGTCATCAGTATTGTGCCTGACATCCCAGGTCCTTGAGGAAGGGCCTCTCAACCTCACGGGACTGAGTCAGCTCTCTGAGAGCTTCCTAAACACACCATCCCCTGTTGTACTCTTGGGGCCAAGCACCCCAATGACCCCTCAGACCAGCACTCCAACCACAGCCACTTCCACAGTCCCTGGCACTTGACAGCTGAGACCATGGACATGCCTCAGAGTGACTGAGAATAGTGCCAGAGACTGAGTTGTTACCTGTTCACTTTATCTTTGTTTAAAGACACTTTACTTGGTTCATTTTGTTTTTTTAATAAAGTCATACAGTTTACTTAAGACAGCTGTTAATGAAGGTTATCTTTGCTTCACACACTTGGTTCATTTTATTTACTTAATAAAGTGTTGGTGAAAACTTTGAAAAAATGGTTAAGCCTTTGCATGCTTTTGGGATAGGTAAGGATAGTTGTGGGATGGGTAAGGATAGCTGTGGGATGGGTAAGGATAGTTATGGGATGGGTAAGGATAGCTGTGGGATGGGTAAAGATAGTTCTGGGATAGGTAAGGATAGTTGTACGATGGGTAAGGATAGCTGTGGAATTGATAAATCTCCAGTGCAAGCATAGTGGGACTGTATCGTCCACCCTCCCAGCTGCCACACATATGGCCCTTTTTTTATCAATAACAATTTATTCATTGATCAACACATTTCAAAATAAACAAAGCTTTTTATTAATGCCCTATTCATTGTAGGGCCACTCAACATACATAGCACAATGTCATCAGTGTTGTGAGACAGGCTCAAGGAAGCATCCATTAAGTATCTACCACTCCACTGCTCCAACTGGGGAGTTCCACCAGTGTTTCAGGAGGTTACGCTGCTTCTTCCCTTCACATGAAGCTCTGTTGGGGCCTTGTACATCCACAGTATCTATCAGGTTTCGTCCTTGCTTCCATTCACCAGGCTCCATGTCCCCATTCCCTTGTTGAAGGTCCACAAGCCTGTTCTGCAACACTGGGTAGCGGGTGCGCATGAGATTGTGCAGGATGCAGCAAGCTTCCACGATTCTCCTCACAGTCCCTGGGTGATGCTGCATGGTGGTGAGAAGTACCTGGAACCTGTTGGCCAGGATGCCAAAGGCGTTCTCCACTACCCGTCTTGCCCTGGACTGCCTGTAGTTGAAGATCCTCTCTTCATGGGTGAGGTATTTGGAATTGTAGGGCTTCATGAGGGAGGTTCTGAGGGAGAAGGCATCATCACCCATGATGAAGTTGGGCACATCTTGTGTGTTGTTGGGTAGGGGTCTGGATCTGGGAATCCCATGATGAGGTTGCGTTCCAGCCCATCCTTGAGGTCACTGGCGTTGTATACCTGGGTATCTGAAGATGAGCCATTGCCTGAAGCATCGATGTACATGAACTTGTTGTCAGCATCAACCATGGCAAAGAGGATGATGCTGAAGAAGCCCTTGTAGTTGTGATAAGAGGACCCTGAGTTGGCTGGAGCTTTGCAGGCCATGTGCTTGCCATCTATGGCTCCAACGGTGTGGGGAAAGTTCCACCTCTGATACCACTGTTCTTTTCTCCAGCCTTGTTCAGTGGTGGGGCACTGGAGGAGCTCCTCCACGAATTCTTCGATGATGGCCTGCACCATTTCTCTGACCACTTTGCTGATGGTGTTGTGTGGCACCCTCCATGCATACTGCATATTTCTGTATGTGGTTCCAGAGGCCAGGTGGTGCAGAGTCAGTGCCACCTTCAGTCCAGGGTCCAGGCTGGGACAGAAGTTGGTGCTCGGTTTGGTCAACCTGGGTCTCAGATGCTCCACAATTTCATCAAACATGGCTGGTGGCATCCTCATGAAGTGCAGGAATGCATGAGTGTCTTCATTCCTCAGCTCCACCATCAGCTTGTCATAGAGTCCAAACTCCATTCTTCTCCCGATCCATCGTCGGACCCACACAGCTCTTGGACGTCTCCTTCTTCTCCTTGCGTAGAAAAGGTGAAACAGTCTGAAGAAGGCTTGGTTCTGGTGTTGAATGATGGCAGATACCATAAGGAGTGTGTGATGATCCATGGTGGAGATCAATGGACGATGTGGAAGAGCAAGACCAAGGGTGAAGAGGTCTGTACACCATAGCTGCTGGACTGATAGTGAGATCCAGGTGATTTCCTCCCCCTTTTTATAGGAAATATCAGTTTTCCGCTTGGTGTCCACATACTCTGGGCATACTCCAGATATCCTAAATATCCAAGATACATCCCAGATACAAACGTTTTGTCCATTTTAATGCTTTATATACGAGATGCATCCGCTTACATCCTTTCTATTTCCATGCTACGAACGCTGTGTGGCCGTTCCATGTACCTTTCATTTCCTCCCTCTTTCCGTTTTTAGCTACAGCGGATTTGAGTTGAGGGGATGGCCAGAGGATTCTGAGAGGATACAGGGACGTGTAACAGATGACAACAGACGTAGAATGTTTGTTGCCCGTATGTGTCGCGGATGTACATTGTACACGGCGGAAAGTTCATCTGCTCAAAAAGTTTTGTTCAGCTCAAAACTTTTTGAGCTGATGAAATAGCAGTAGATGGATGTTTGATGGATATAGCATATGAAACACGACGCAGTGAGTACACAACGGATGCATCGTGTTGGATGGATGGCAAGCTTTTTTGTCCATTTTACATCCTCTTTGCATCCATTGGTGCAGTGGGACATGGGCTTTACCTGGCATGTGAGCCATCCAACTGGTTTGGTAAATTGCTATTTTTCCTTCCCCCCCCCCCCAGCCATCAGCTATTCTACTCTGCCGGGAGATTTTGATTGGCTAGAAAGCAGGAAATCCCTGGATTTCTTGCTTTCTAGCTTATCTAAAAGCAGAGCTGAACCTTCCTTAGGACTGAAGCTGTTCAATGCAGACTCAGGTAGCTGATTGCAGATAGATAGATCTCTAAATTAATCTGTGATTCTGTGAGCAACTCAATCTGCCTGCCTGCTTTGCCTACTTTTGGGTAAAAGTTGCTCTTTTTAATATATTTATTTATATTTATAAATATATTAATATATTTATAACATTTACACACAAGGCTTGCCCACCCATTCACATGACCACCAAGCCACACCCATAAATTAGGCCACACCCACAGAACCTGTTGTTAAGAAATTTGAATCCCACCCCTGGCAGAATTCCTTACTTGTCAAGCATAGATCCAAAGAGAAATACAAATTTGTTGACATCTGGGTAGAAACCTGGCAGACTTGCACAACTCCACGAAACAGTGGGTATGATACACAGGCAAAGATTGACAGACAGGCAATATGGTTGATTAATAGGGCTTCCCTGAACAAGGAGAAGCTTGAGGTGGCTTATATTAGCTTCAGGGTCACAGAAGACATGGTGGTCACAACCTCACACAAAGCTTGTTTAAAGGACATTGGGTCTGCCCAGTTCACTTTTAAAAGCACAGTTAAATGGAGAAAATTTTAAAAAACCTTTAGAACAGCCAACCACCTAGATTGGTGCACTATTGATCAAGGAAAGATTAAAGTAAAAAAGAAGGAACCAGTTACAAAGTTTTAAAAAGAATTAAATGAAAAATGCTTTACTGGGAATTCGCTATGAGAAAGTTAAAATTAAAGGCAACATTAAATTTGGAATGTGCATTGTTCAAACAATGTTTTTCAAATTAACTGAACAGTGGGAAAGAAGAATGTTACAATTGTTAAGAAAGCTGATTGCTAAACAAAGAAATAAATAGAAGTAAGTTTTGAGGAGACCATATAATTATAAAAATACAGAATGTTGAAAGTCTCTCTTATTTTTGCCTCCCTTTTAGGGATTACAAAAATTGAAATAAGGAAAAAAGGTTATACCAAAGGGAGTGAAAGTTTACAAGAGACGAGAAGATTGGAACATTCCAGAATGGTTCTAGATTGGATCGTTTATCTGTTTATGACAAATTCACAGAAGAAGATATAATTAGTTTTTGATCTAACAATAACAATATGGAACATAATGTCTCTTCTGAAGTGGTGCTATCTGTTATCTGATTTTAACCAAAAGCTAAAAATGCATTCAACATTTTCATTTAATCTCTTTTCCAAAATATTTGCCTCCGATTTTAACTTTGTACAGATCAATGATTTGAACAAACAAGAACTATTGAATATCTGTGAGTTTTCAGGCACTCTAAAGAACTCTCTTCACACTTGTTTTGTAGTAGGAAAAAAGTTTGATTTCTGTTTTTGGAAATAAAGAAACCTGATAGAATGAATGGGACCAACAGGTACTTAGTCTTATTATGATTCCAAAAAATTGGCTCCATTCCAATCCTATTTTTTCCAATCCCACTTTTTTTCTTCCATCAAAGTCTTAGAAAAATTCATAGAAGAGTACATGTGGAATAGGCCAAATAATAGACATCTAGCTAAAAGCATGAAGCTGCCTTAATATAAATCTAGATCTCTTATTTTCTTCCAACATAGTCTCCCTACAAAGCCTGCCTTTTCTCTTTTCTTCTTCAGTTGCATCTTTTTATGCTGTGCTGGCACAGTAGTTAGAATGAATTATTGTGGGCTAATTCTGCCCACTGCCAGGATTTCGATCCTGACTGGCTCAAGGTTGACTCAGCCTTCCAGACCTTCCAGATCCAGATTGTTGGGGGCAATTTGCTGACACTGTAAACCACCCAGAGACAGCTATACAGTCCAATGGAGTGGTATATAAGTCTAAATTATATTGCTATGATGTTTCATTAAAGACTACAGCAGCAGCAGAACAACTATGACTGTATACATTGCTTTGCGATAAGTATCCAGTACAGTTTTTTTATTTTATTCTGAACACTAAAAAAAAATCTAATTTTGATATAATAGCTGCAGCACTGTGTACATATTGTGGTAGACATGGCACCATGGTGTGAGATTTTAAAACATTCCAATGTTTATACTCACTAATTCGACAGACAACTCTGATGTACAAACAAAGAAAGTTTATTAAAAATGTATTTGCAAAAGCAGGCCTTCACGTCCTTCCCAAAATGGATTGAGATCATGAAGCGCAAAATCCCATCTTCAAGAGATACATTTATACCCCCTACATAATGCACGCCATGCCTAAGAAGCCCTCCCAACTCCCCCTTATTATCTTAAATAATACTATAAACTAAACTATAAACTAAAGGGTCGGCATAATATTTTCTTCTATGCAATGGATGTCTTATCTTGTTTTGCTTCTGGACTTCACCTTGGGTGGTTGTTCCTATCTTATTCACTTGTTGCCTGACCCTGGGCAGATGTTCCTGTTTTCCAAGAAATTCATAACAAGTCACCACGTACTTTTAACTAAATCCACTTTTGGATTTTAGGGTGGGGATTTTAATATGTAACAAAAGGAATATTCTAGCTTAACAATACATAAAACACTATCATAAAAGAGTAATTTATTATACTTTTCCTTCAACAGCAAAGAGAAATTAGCATATGCATATGCACAAGTAAGAGAGAAAACAAAGGACAATTTAAGGACACATTGAATTTTGTCATCCAACAATATTCATAATGGCTGATTTATGCACTGTGCATTTTCCATTTGCTCTATGTTGCATGTAGAAAATAGAAGCAAGGATATTTTGCTTTCCATCAAAGCTATGAAAAATGTGCCAAGCAATAACATCATGTCTTTACCAGCTCTTGAAAAGCTAAAATCCTGTTTTAGTAGTTCAGCTGCAGATCTATTTATTGAATTCATGTGGGATCAAGAAAAGGGCTCTTGATATTGGAGATGCATCATTCTGGGTACCCAGCAATCTTTCCCATGATCAAAGTGCTATATATGTTAATTTGTTTTTATTTGTACATAGTGATGTGGGTTGCTTGCATACATTTCAAACATAAAAACAAAGCAAATACACAATGCAATATATAACCAAGGCAAAACCACAGAACATTCTGAAACAAATTCATTTCAGGACAGGCTCATCAACATCATCATGATTTTGCCCAATGGTTGGTGAGATGGGGGAAATTTTCAAGCCCTTACAAAAATTCCATCATTTTTTTAAAAAATATTTATGGGGGGTTGCAAGTAAGGCTAACCATATTCTTACAGTGTAATTCACTCTGCTATGGAATTGAATAGAGGCTAAAGAACATAATCTTGTTGGAAATATGCAATAACTGTTACATAGGCAAAAAATGATGAAATGTTAGTCTTGTGAAAATAATAATAATACTGTATTTGGAAGAGGCTTAGGAAGATGTCTCCCTGATTCAGTGGTGTACAAGGAGAAGAAAAACAGTACCATCAGACTTGCAAGATTCAGTTACTATAGTCAAGCTCAAGATAGGTAGTTTCAGCCATTCTGTGGAGTTAATTTTCTTTACCTACTAGGGCTGATAGAAGTGGGCAGTTCTCAAAAGACACAAATAATCCAATGACAGCAAGTTGGCAGGCTGAAACAGAAACAAATGTATTTTTATATAAAATAAAAGTGTACAATAAGAGATGAATACTATACATTAAATTGATATGTATGTAATCCTTGTAATAGTCCTTTTTTAACAATTGCAGAAATTATCTATACCACAGCTAAATGCAGAAGGTTAAATCTTCCTCATATTCTAACATCAATTCAATTCTAATTCCTACTGGGTTAAAAAAGGCTTACACTCAAAATAATGTGTTTAAGGATTATGATTTTAAGAACATTATGGAACATTCTAATTGCCTGTACATTGCAATGAGAGCCTTTTCCACTATCAAGTTCAGTAACAGAGCATCAAATTTATGCTAGAAATAAAGTGCAAGATTTCTCTCAACTAAATAATGCAGATTTCTCTCAACTAAATCTTGTTAATTTTGAATGGATGAAATATTGATGCTTAAAGATTTATTTTAAAGTTTCTACCAGTTTGCCTTCAGAAATTACGGGAGCTTCATCACTGGAGGCTTTCAAGAAGAGGATGGACTGCCATCTGTCAGAAATGGTGTAGAGTCTCCTGCTTGGGCAGGGGTTGGACTAGATGACCTACAAAGTCCCTTCTAACTCTGTTAATCTGTTATCTGATAAGGGGAACCGTGCCCCACTTTCTCATCTCTGGGGACAATGGCTCTGCCTGAAATATTTATCAACAGCATTAAAATGTTAATGTAAATGCTGTTTAGGAAGTTTCTGGAAAATCAATTTATTGAAGAAATATGGGAAAAGAGCTTTGGAAGTTAGGCAATATTATTAGGAGGTAATCATTTAGAGGAAGTTGAACTGTGGCTTGCAGTAAGGAAAGAGACTTAAAAAAACCTAAGGTGTGCCTGACTGATTTAAAAGTAGCAAAGAAAACAAAATGGCTCTGCTAGAGAAACACAGAAAAGAGGAGTGTCAAGAGTTCCACAAAACCTCCACTCCAACCAGTAACTCCGAGACAGACATCTTCTCAAAAGTTCTTTTTTATTTGGATGGTAAACTGGCACAAATGAGGAATCCCAAATCTGAAAGTTCTGGGCTTCCTTGCAATAAGTAAAACTACAAATCTCACCCCTGCATCCATCATTACATCACATGCCCCAATCACCATCTGTCCCAACTTGAGACTTCCCCTCACTTATGCGCAAACTAACATGACCTTGAATTAGAAAAAGAATGTTATGTCTAACTACATATACTTCAAGAAATTCCCATTTTTCCCAGGCTCAAAATGTGGCAGTATGGGAGTATCTGGTCTCAGTATGGCTTCCAAAGCTGACAAGGAGAATGAAAGTTCAAGCAGACTTTGACCTACAACAGTGTTATGGTTTGCCAGCAGCAGGTGTGGATGGCTGAGTTCTCGGAGAGTGAGGACTCAGATGAGGGGCCTGTGTGTGATGCAGGGATGGGGCCAGGACCATCAGGAAGTGGAATTATGTCTTTGGAGATTGTGGAGGCTGGCAGCAGTGAGGAAGAGGCCCCTGAGGCCCCTGCTCGATGGAAAGAGCAGCTGCAGCAGCACAGATGACTCAGGAATAAGGCTGGAAGGTAATGGCGCCTCCCTGAGAAGATAAAAGCCATTTTATTTAAATTTAATTTAAATTTAAAACAGAATTTTATCTGCTGTTCTTGGCAGCCTGGCAAAAAGTTAGCAAGGCTCTTTCTTGTCAGAGCTAATTAGTTGGAAGCAGCCCTTTATCTGTGAAGAAACAGGAGTCGTAAATGAAACAGTAAAAGGTTGGGCTGTTACCTTTGTCTTTCTGTTTGCTCTCTTGGAACCAGATTTGGGTCAGAACAGTTTGTTTAGTCATCATTCAAAGCTACAACAGGCCTGGAGAAAGTGACTTATTACTTTTTCACACTTACAACTAACAAAATCAATTGGGGGAGCCAGATTCATTTAATAACCATGTTACTAACTTAATTGCATTGATTCACTTAACAACTGTGGCAAGAAAGGGCAAAACTCACGTAACAACTGTGTCACTTAGTAATGTAACATTGGGGCTCATTTGTGGTTCTAAGCCAAGGACTACCTGTAGAGAGATAAGCTCCAAAAGTAAAGCCAAATATATGCACAGAAAAAGGACTATTTAAAAGCTTCTTCCGCAAGCTCTGACACTGATACACAAAAAAGGCATCTGCCATGTTTATTCTCAATAGAATTGAATGCTGTTGTGATGACCCAGGGTGGGATACAAAAACAAGAAAAGCACAAAAACAGATGAAGTCCCTTTAATTCCTTCAACTTGGCTTCAAAGCTCCAATGTCCTTGACTGGAGACAAAAAAAACCTCCCCCACAAAGAGTTGCAAAAAGGAGGAAATGCCATTTAAACTAAAAATACCTATAAATTATAAATAGAAAAAACAACACAAACCACACTGAAGCAATTAAGGGAACCAGGCAAGATAAGGGCTTGAAGATGTCCACAAATATCGGAACACTGGGAAGGATGCCAAACTCAGGTAAAAATTGACAGACTAGAGATATTTCCATGCTTTGTTTCCAGCACTGGCTCATGCAAGTCCTTTTAACCAGCTCTTACAGCTGCAGCCCATGAAGGGGATCAAGGCCCTTTCCTCTCCCATAGACCATGCCATTCACATTTCTCCCTTATCCTCTTCTCCCTGCATGCCCTAGGATGGAGAGGCAATGGGTCTGGGTCCTCCTCTGACTGCCCAGCCAAACTGTGCCATTCCCCAGCATCCTCCACAACCTCCGGAGCCACACTTCCACTCCCTGTCAGCTGTTCCTCCTCTCCCTCAAAGTCAGTCTCCAACAGGGGCATGACAGCTATTTAGCAATGAGCCAGCAAAGTTGAGCAGCTGTCAAAAGACCCAATGCAAACTTGGGCTGCATCCAGAGAAGTATCATTCTGAGATCATAGGAAGTGATCGTTCAATGCATGTTGCACTGGATAGTTGCATCTAGAAGAATATTGTGTTCATTTTGGGTTTCCACAGCATAAGAAGGGTATTGGCAAACTGAATTAGAGAGGAAAAATGGCAAAGACAATGAGAGGCTTCGAAGTTAAGTCTTAAATCATAGTTTAAAGGACTGGATACATTTAGCCTAAAGTAGAGAAGTCTAGGAAGAGCCAAGATGGAAGTTGTCCCATACTTAAGGAGCTCTCATAGTGTGGATTCATCTTCCACAGCATATAAGAATAGGGAGTGAAGGGAGCCTCTGGTTTAATGAGGAATTACACATATAATGTGATTAAGTCTCTTGGATTATATTGGCTCCTGCTTTCATTTCATAACCATGCGACATATTTAATCTTAGTCTACTGGTGTTACTTTCCTTTTAAAAAAACAAAGACAAACATATGAAGTGGAATATAGCTTGGCATATACTTTTCAGCATTTTTCCAAGAGACAGCTCCTTAAAAGACATAAATGGTTATATGTGTTAAGTTTGGGGTCAGGAGTTTTATTTTCAACAATAAAAAAGGTAAAGGTTTCCTTCGCACATACGTGCTAGTCATTTCCAGCTCTAGGGGACAGTGTTCATCTCTGTTACAAAGCCGAAGAGCCAGCGCTGTCCGAAGATGTTTCTGTGGTCACATGGCTGGCATGACTAAATGTCAAAGGTGCACAGAATGCTGTTACCTTCCCACCAAGGTGGTCCCTATTTTTCTACTTGCATTTTTACATGCTGTCGAATTGCTAGGTTGGCCAGAAGCTGGGACAAGTAACGGGAGCTCACTCTGTTATGGAGTGCTAAGGATTCGAACTGCCAAACTGCCGACCTTTCTGATCAACAAGCTCAGCATCTTAGCCACTGAGCCACTGTGTCCCCATATTTTATGTGATGTTATTTCAACAATAGCACCACATAAAAAGCATCACATATCTATAATAATAAAATGATCTGAGGGAATCACATTGGCACCAACTGGAATGCCCATTTCATTAGAATTTTAGAATCAAGTCACTTACAATAGACAAAATCACAAATTTAGAAGGGATTGATGAAGTTGCATGTGCAGCCATTTAGAATATGACATAAGTAATAACAGCAACTCAACATTTATTTTGAATTTTGTTAACTCTTCACCAATTCAGATATACCTAATAATTATTTTGTTTCTGCTATGCTAGTGTTCTGCAATTCTGCTGCACTCATACATGCAATCATACATAAAGAAAATATCCAAGCATATGGATATAGCAATATATAAAATAGGAGAAATGCCCAGTGTTAGGAGCTGGATCAATTATATCCAGATTGAAGTTATGATACTGCAGAAGAACTATTGTACTCCACGTTACATTTTTCCCCAGTGCAGAAAACAGTTCTTTGTAGAATATAAGATGTCAGTAATAGAAATCACGAGTGTTATGAAAAATATTAATATACAATTGCATTACTCTTACTTCTTACAAATATTGATTAAATAAGCTGTGAAAAAAATCAGGACCAAATTTATACAGGTATCAAGATACTAGAAATTTAAACTTAAAGAAGAAATAAGGAATGAAAGGATGCTTTGAATGATGATTTTGGAAAGTATTTAAATGGACTAGGGGGCCAAATTGACTGGACACAAGATATCAAAAAGTGATAAGAATACTTCCTGAAGTTTGTTTAAAATCTTATTAAAATATCTTAAGATTTAAGTTTAAATGTAAGAAATTGGTTCAATGTTCTGGATGAGAAAAAAACATGATAGAAGATTGAAGACTGTTTACTAAAGGCAGACAGAATGAATTAAATATTATAATCAAAAACTCCATTAATACATAATGGAGAAAAATGTTTTAATTCTGGAAGAAATTAAGGATATTTGGCAAAAAGGAACACAGAACTTACTCTTTAGACTGTCTGACACACTAAAAATAGGTTTAAAAGAAGAGATAGAAAAAGATATAATTGAAAATAAGGCTATCTGGATATGAATTTAAAATGGACAAAATACAAGAATTATATTTGCAAAAATGTTACACAGAAATGTATAAATGAAATCAGCTTTAATCATTAAAAGGGGCATCCAAATAATAAACCAGACGAGTATATTGACTATGTGGATTTTAATTGAGAAAAGTTTAATTGAGAAAAATTGGACAATTTTCTTATTTTGCATTTACAAAATTGATGTGCTATACCAGGGGTATCGAACTTACATAATCATGGCAGTGTCACATGACTTATCAGGACTTCCCCCCCTTTGTTAAACTGGGCATGAGTGTGGCCAGTGCTTGATGCATTCGGCCCACTGGTCGAGAGTTTAACATCCCTGTGCTGTACTTATGAAGGAATTCTGAAGAAAAGGAAAAGAGAAAAGAAATCAATTTTTGGAACATTACCGAACAGGAACAATCAGCATCTTTAAAACTAAAGTAAAGTTTACAAACTAGGCCTATTTAATCAAGATTAAACTGTACATGGTCCTCTTTTTACTAACAGATTTTAATGGATTTTCCATGACTAGGATTGAATGATGAGGCTACAAAGATTTGTTGATAGATAAGATATGATAAGGGAGTTTTGTCGTATTTTTAGGGAAAGTGATGAATTATGTTGTTAAAACTGAGAAGAGATGAAGACAAAATGATAAGAAATTAATTGGTTGATATTATTTGAAGGAATTAATTACAGTTTCTACTCACTCTTAATGGAAAGGATTTAAAGAGTCATTTATAGAGCAGAGATAATTCTGATTAACCTCAAAATTTGATAAATAAAAGATATTTTGGTCATTTAATCTTGTATCCAACACTCAAGGCACTTTTCAGCCAAACCACCACTATAAAAGCCAGAAATTGACTTTCTCTCTCTCTTTCTCTCTCTCTCTCTGACTAGGCATCCACACATCCATAAAAACACCATATTGAATTTTTAAATAGTTGGATAAACTCCAATTCTTTGGAACAGTGGATTTGAGCCTAAAACATTCAGAAGCCATCGCCTCTGGAGGAAAACAAAAAACTTCAGCAGCTATAAATCCTTCCTTCAGGAGAAATAGCAGTGTTGCAGAGGAATGAAAAAACTACATTGCTAGCTAAAAGGGTGAATAATTTTCATAGGAAATTTTCAGTTTGAAACTCCCTGAAAAAAGCAACCTATGGTTAGGTGGGATTTTTCTCTCTCTCTTTTTCACTGCTTTGACATGTGAAGTTGCAGGGACTAAGAACAACAGAGAGGAAAGAATCAGGCAGGCAGGGACAAAAGCCAATAAAGCAATCCCCACCAAGATAGTTGAATGAAAAAATTTTCCAAGGCAGTCTGTGTGCCAGTCAGTAAGTGTTATATCACAAAGGAAATGGAGTGAAGGCTTTATAGGCACTGAAACTATTTCATCATTTAGTTTCTGGCCTGAGCTTTGTAGCCATAACATCCACAATATCTCATTTTTTTCCACAAAGAGAAACCCAAGGGAGACATGACATATTTTATTAATCAATAAACTGAGCTCAGTCCTTCTGGTCTAATAGCATTCTCAAATCTTGGAGGAATTGTATTTAATAATATAAATGTTTTGCTCAGTTCACTACTAGCCACCCTCAAAACGTTAACAAGCTGGAAATTCAACTGTTGTTAACTATCACTTTACACAGCTGTAAAGAAGTTCATACTATTATAAATTCATGCAAGAAAGGTGAATTGCAGCTTTCATGAAAGAGATTAATACGAGGCCAAAACAAACAAATAAGTATAATGTCCTTGCCCAGTTTCTTATTGTTCGAAAAATCTAGGGATTTGTTCTGTATGTAAAGTGGATGACTCCAAATCTACAAACCTGATTGGCTAAGGAAAAGGACAGTGGATTGGTTCACTAGGAACCAATCCAAAGAGCTGCCAAAAAGGCGGCAAATCCAAATAACTGCCATTGGCTGCAAGCAGGCAAGCCAGCCTGTATAAAAGGGCTGGCCCCGGCTTCAGCCGGCATTCCGTTACTGACTGGTTATAATAAAAGTATTTGTTGTTGGAACCCGGTCTACCTCGTGTGTTTTCCGAACAAAACACTGGCGACGAGGATGGGATCGTCCTGAACGGAAAAACCTGCACGCGGTGATAAGAAGTCCAGACTACAACCAAAATGTCTGGAAACAACGCACCGCCCGCACCCTTCAATCCCAACGAAGAGGATTGGGATTCCTATGCTGATCGCTTCCAAATGTACTTGGAGAGCAATGAAATGGAAGGCATTTCCGAACAACGCAAGAGAGCCGTGTTCCTGACGCACTGCGGACCAACCGTGTTTAAAATGGCAAAAGCCCTCGCGAAGCCTCGGGACGTTAAACAATTAACGTGGACAGAATTGCAGAGACTCCTCAAAGCACACTACGCTCCGATGGTGTCTAACTTAATAAAGCGACACGAATTTTTCCGCAGAGACCAGAGAGAGGGAGAAACCGTCGCCGATTTCATCGCTGCACTCAGACAAATAGGGGGTGAGTGTGAATTCTTAAACATAGACGAGGCCATGAGAGATCGCGTGGTGTTGGGCCTGAGAGACTCGACCGCACAGAGTAAAATGTTCAACAAGCCCAACATCACCGTTACCGAAGCCATTGCGGAAGCTACGGCCGCTGAAGCCACGAAAAAATCTGCAGTGGCCCTTAAAAAGATGAACACACACAGCGATGAAACACAAACCAAAGATAGAAAGTATACTGCCACCACAACCCACTATGAAGAGTCGGGCGAAACAAACGAATCGAGCGAAGAGGACGACGAGGTCCACCGTCTGCTCACAAACAAAAAAGAGCGCGAAAGGAGAAATTGGCGGGAATGCGCTGGCTGTGGAGGAAACCATCCACGAGCTGAATGCAGATTTCTCGATGCCATCTGCCGACATTGCAAAAAACGAGGGCACATCGAGAAGGTCTGCAGAAACAAAAAATTCTACAGCCCGACGAGACGCAGAAATTCCCCAACACGAGCCGAGCCTAAACGAGCCGAAAGAAAATGGCAACAAGAGAAGCGAGCCAATACACACCAAACTGTCATTATTCAGAGCTCCCAGACGGAAAGTGGGAGAAAAATTAGAATCATCGTAGAAATCGAGGGAAAACACTGCAAGATGGAAGTGGACTCGGGGTCCTTCCTCTCCATGGTATCGTGGGACACAATTAAACAGTTAGTCCCAGGTATCAAAACCAAAGACTTGAAGAAGCAGCACCTAACCCTCAAAGACTATCAGGGAAACCAAATCCCTGTGATTGGCATGGGACATTTCCGAGTCGCCTACAAGAATCACATCAAGGTGCTTCCACTGACCATAGTCAACCAAGACAGACCAAGCCTCCTGGGCATCGAGTGGTTCGTGCCATTGGGCATCGGGATGACCGGGGTCGATCGAGTGACTACAACCGGCTGGGAAGACGACCTCATCAGAGAATTCCAGGACGTTTTTGACGGCTCACTGGGCAAGTACCGGGGAAACCCCATTTCTTTCAATTTAAACCCCCAAATAGCCCCACGAAGAATAAAAGCCAGGCGAGTTCCTTTTGCACTAAAGGCAAAAATAGAGGAACAGCTGGACAAATTAGTAGCCCAAGGGGTTTTAGAACCTGTGGACCATGCCAAGTGGGAAACGCCTATCGTCACACCCATTAAACCTGACGGGTCCATCAGAATCTGTGGTGACTATAAGGCTACCCTGAACCACGCTGTTAAGCCTGGGTTCCCCAACCAGGGTTAGGTAGACAAGCTAAACAGAATGTGCAGCGTTAGTCAGACAGGCACACAGATAAATGAGTGAGCTAAGCTTGTATGTTTATTAACATACAGTAAAAATAACAGATACGCTTGTGCAATCAAGAATATATTTTATTCCAGTATAAGTTTATAGCATAGTCAAAAACAGTCCTATATTCATTTACCATGTAGTCAGTCCATTCAGGGATATTCAGTTAGCAAAGTCCATGTAGAATATCCTATTGTCAGTTCACATAAATCAGTCCGTTGTTGTCTCTCCCGTTCGAGCAATGCAGTCTTGCTTCCAAGCAGTAATCAGTGATCATCAAAGCCAGAGAGAGAGAGAGCAAGCTGTAGCCTTGCTACTTTTATATGGTTTTCATAACCACACCCACAATTGCTATTTTACCTTTAAAGCTGCATACACTAACTATGATTTATAGTTAGTATTTCACCTAAAACAGTTAGGGTGAACAATGTTATCCCTAACACACGCATTACAACCAAGCGCATACCCGGTGCCAGTAGTCCAGCATTTGCTTCATTCCCTGGGAAATGGCAAAGTTTTCGCCAAACTCGACTTGGCACAAGCCTATCAACAACTTCCAGTGGACCCAGAAACAGCAGAAGCACAGACTATAGTCACCCACAAGGGCGCATTCAAATGCCACCGATTCCAATTTGGAGTAAGCGTAGCCCCTGGCATCTTCCAGAGTCTAATGGAATGCCTTCTAAATGGCATACAAGGAGTCGTTCCCTATTTCGACGACGTCCTAATCTCGGCCAGAGATGAAACACAATTAAGGAACAGACTGAAAAAGGTTCTGACTAAGTTTAGAGAATCTGGCCTCAAGGTTAAAAGAGAAAAGTGCTGTCTAGTTAAGAACAGCGTCGAATTCCTGGGCTACTCGATAGACGGAGAGGGTATCCACCCCACAGATAAAAAAGTTAAGGCAATAAATGACGCTCCTGAACCAAGAAATAAAACAGAACTACAAGCGTTCTTAGGATTAATTAATTTTTATAATGTGTTCCTGCCAAACAAAGCCACTATAGCAGAACCGTTACACCGTCTGCTAGACAAAAAGGCAACTTGGACTTGGGGTTACAAAGAAAAAAAATCCTTCCAAAATATTAAAAGATTGCTAACATCAACAAACGTTCTCATCCAATTTAGCGACACTCTGCCATTAACAGTGACCTGCGACGCTTCACCATATGGAGTAGGTGCCATCCTGAGCCACCAACTACCGGATGGCAGAGAAGCACCCATCGCATATTATTCTAGGACTCTATCAAAAACCGAGCGGAATTATAGCCAATTGGACAGGGAAGCTCTAGCAATTGTCGCTGGAGTAAAACGATTTCACGAATATTTATATGGAAGGACTTTTCGAATCATAACGGATCACAAACCGTTAATGGGAATTTTGGCGGGAAACAAGCCAACACCTAATATACTGTCCCCAAGAATGACGAGATGGTCAGAGTTCCTGGCAGCTTATTCCTACACTCTGACACACCGGCCAGGGAAACAAATTTCCCATGCGGACGCTTTGAGCAGAGTGCCTTTACCAGCAACCGACGCAGACCCGGCACCAGCGATGACAACGCTACAAATCGAGACTTGCCCCGATCTACCCATATCAGCGTATGATGTCGCCAGACCCACCGCGAAAGACTCATTGACTGCCCGCGTTCTTAGCTGGGTAGATAAAGGCTGGCCGGAGAATCAAAAAACTGAAAACTTTAAACCTTTCCGGTCCAGACAGACTGAACTTTCTATCCAAAAGGGGTGTTTGTTGTGGGGTGATCGGGTAGTAATCCCTGCTAAACTACAGCCCAGGGTACTTATGCTATTACATGAAGGGCACCCGGGAATGGTTAAGATGAAAAGCCTCGCCAGAAGTTATGTGTGGTGGCCGGGTATTGATAAGGACATAGAGTATTGGGTAAGCTCATGCCACAAATGCCAGGCAATTAGACCATCCCCACCAAAGGCACCTGTTAAGGACTGGGAAACCCCTCGAGGACCGTGGTCAAGAATACACATTGACTTCGCGGGGCCTACCAAGGGGCATACCTTTCTGATTGTCGTTGATGCCTATTCCAATTGGCTTGAAGTAAAAATTATGCCATCAACGACAACAGAAGCCGTAATAAAGAAACTAGACAGCCTTTTTGCCACCCATGGCATACCGGACATTCTCGTCTCAGATAACGGGCCACAACTAACCAGCATACCATTTGAGCAATACCTAGCCTCCCTAGGTATAAGACATGCACTAACCACGCCGGCTCACCCGGCTGCGAACGGCAGGGCTGAGAGAATGGTCCGGTTTACCAAAGAAGGGTTGGAACGAATGGACGCTGGAGATATCCAACAAAAAGTAAACCGTTTGCTCACACTCCAGCACATAACACCCAGTACTATAACAAATAAATCACCAGCAGAACTACTCATGGGGCGAAAATTAAGATCTCACCTGGATAGGTTACATCCAAATTTTACCCCAGAAAACCCCCCTGACTCCTCAACACGGTTCAGACAATTCGAAACAGACGATCTGGTATACGCAAAAAACTTCACCGGGGACCCGGTATGGCTACCAGGCCAAATTATCCAAATTACAGGCCCCAAATCCTACCGAGTAAAATTAGACGATGGCAGGGAATGGAAGCGGCACATAGACCAGCTTCGATCTCGAATTATAGAAAGAACCACAGACTTACAAACATTCACCGAAAAAACCGGCGAAATGCAAACCAAGGTGGGGGGGGAAAGGCGAGAAACAAATAAAGAACTGTTTAAAACTAAAACTAACATTCAAATAAATAAACCTAACATTCAATACGATCAAAAAGAGCCAACAAAAGACTCACCGTTTGAAGAGACCCACGGAAAGAGACCATCAGAAGGGGCCAGCCAAGCCAGCTCGACCTGCCCCGAGGAAACGGGAGGGAGCGGCAAAACCGCCAGCCTAAGAAACTCAGGCGGCGGTAAAATGGCTGACTCACTCTTCCAGACGGTTCCAGGGAGAAGGACGGACGACACAGCAGCCCCATCCGAACCGGTCGAAGTCTTCAAGGAAAATGAACCCCGCAGGTCAAGTCGAGTCCGGAAAAGCCCCACCTACCTGCGAGACTACGTCACCACGTAGGACTGAACTAAGGGGGGAGGGGTGTTCTGTATGTAAAGTGGATGACTCCAAATCTACAAACCTGATTGGCTAAGGAAAAGGACAGTGGATTGGTTCAAGTTGGTGATTTTGTTTTTGTGGAAGCCATTGGCTGTCAATACTTCAGTCAGGGTGCATAGTTCAGTCTTTATATGTGTCTTGTCTGCCAGGCATTTGGTTCTGGTAATTAGTGTTTTCGCTACAGAATTTATCTGTGTGGGTGGTGGTGGGATTGGGCGTTGAGGTAGCGGTTGGTGTGTGTTTTCTTCTGGTATATGGTGTGTCCCAGTGTGCCATCTGTTCTTTTGTAGATTAATACATCTAGGAATGGTAGTTGTTTGTTTATTTCCGTTTCCATGGTGAACTTGATTTTGGGGTGTGTGTTGTTTAGGTGTGTTAGGAAATTGTTTAGGTTTTCTTTTCCATGGGGCCAAATCACAAATGTGTCATCGATGTATCTTAGCCATAGTTTGGGTTTGTGGGTGGCATTAGCCAGGGCTCTGGATTCGAATTCTTCCATGA
>BLBF01000039.1:33788780-33805590 GCA_015471245.1 Laticauda colubrina | reverse complement strand
CCCCCGACATAACTAAAGGCCCTGTCACACTGGCCAACAGATGCAAAACATATGTAAAAAGGACACAGCGGACGAGCAAAATCTTCCATCCGTTGTTATCTGCTCTCAAAAGTGCCCCGAATTTGCATAAGCAGAGCAGACAACACGGAAAGGAACAGACGGGGGAGGATGTAGGGCAGATGGAAAGCGGATGCTCCACGGAAGCCTAGTGGATGGAAGCGGATGGGAGTGGATGGCACATCTGCAAGGCTTCCGGGGGAGCACAGCAAAGTGGACGTGGAACGGAAAGAGCGGATGCAGAGAGGATGCCGAGCAGATGAAGCGGATGCAGAGCAGAGGCCTAGCGGAAGCCTAGCGGAAGCCTAGCGGAAGCCTAGCGGATGCCTAGCATTCACTGCACATGCGGGGAGGATGCATTGCATCAGCCCCACGGATATAAAGGGAAGCAGCTCGCAAGCAGGTTACCATTCAGAGGAAAGACCTGCTTCCAGACACAGCTTGCCAGCCAGCCAGCCAACCAGCAACCCAACAACCATGGGGAAGAAAAGGAAGCCTCTGCCATCTGCTGCCAGCCCTGGCAAGCGGGACAGGGCCACCCTCCCACCCCCTGGCCCTGACTCTGCTTCTGCTGGGGCTTCTGCTGCCTAGGCTCGCTCTTCTGGTGCTGGGGCTTCTGCTGATGCTGCTTCTGGAGGTGGTGCTTCTGCTGATGCTGCTTCTGGTGGTGGTGCTTCTGCTGTTGCTGATTCTGGTGCTGGTGCTTCTGCTGGTACTTACTCTGCTGGCACTGCTCCTGGTGCTGGTGCTTCTGCTGGTGCTTACTCTGCTGGCACTGCTCCTGGTGCTGGTGCTTCTGCTGGTGCTTACTCTGCTGGTGCTGCTCCTGGTCCTTCTGGTCCTGTTGGTCCTGCTGGTCCTGCTGGTGCTCCTGGTCCTGCTCGTGCTCCTGGTCCTGCTGGTGCTCCTGGTCCTGCTGGTCCTGCTGGTGCTCTTGGTCCTGCTCCTGGTGCTGCTGGTGCTGCTGGTGCTGCTGGTCCTGCTTTTGTTGCTACTGTTGTTGTTGCTGCTGCTGCTGCTGCTGGTGGTGGTGTGGAGGAGCAGCCCCTACAACCTCAAAGCCCTTCTGATGAGGGCCCATATGGCCCTGCGAAAGGGAGGAAGAGGCAGATGCGTGAACGGGAAAGGAGGCAATACACAATTGAAGAGGAACATAAGGAGGAGGTGAATGAATATCTTTGGCGGAAGGTACACAGGCTCTATCAAGACACCAAGAGGAAGCAGGCTGCTTGGAGAGAGAAGGCTACACTTCGAAGGTGCTCCTCAGCTGGTGGAAGTACATGCACACCTGGTACGGGAAGCTGCACCTCAAGAAATCTGGCCAGGCCGCGGTCAAGCTGACAGACAGAGAGACCTACGTGATGGCCAAGTGCAGCTTCTTGGAGGGTGAGATCCGCCACCGAGGAGCAGCCCCTCTCACAACCCTCTCTCTCAGGCAGCCTGCTGAGAGCCAGTCCTCTTCTGGCCAAGAGTCAGCTCCTGTGTCCAGGCAGGTATCTGTGGAGCGTGCCATGAAGGACACCCCCCCCCCCGACAGCAGTACTACCTGTGGCGGAGTGTGTGGAGGACCCACTGACGCAGTGGGAGCAAGGAGAGGGCACTTCCACCACAGCCCAACCCGCATCAACCCCCAGCTCCCCCTCCACCGAAAGTCAGAGAGGCAGACCGGAGGGGCAGAGACACACTGTCCTGCTGGAGATCAGAGACACCATCAGGAGCAGCGTAGATCTCCTCGCTCAGCTGGTACACACCGACGCCCCATCCTCCAACCGCAAGCCCTTCCTCACCTACGTCAACCAGACCCTCATGAACATGTCAGAACCCCAGTACCAGGTGGTGAAGGACAGGATCACCGATCTTCTTCACAACCCTCCAGACCAAGATGAACCTGCTCCCCCACCCAGTCCAGGCTTGCTCCTCCACCCAGGTGATGTCACTGCCCTTCCAAGGCTTTCCACAGGCTCTCCCCTACCAAGGCTATGGCTACCAGGAGGTCCAGCAGCACAGGCACCCCTTCCCAGTCCAGGCAAAGGTACATCGTATGCTACCGGTGCCACTGATGCCACCGATGCCAGCCAGGCCACAGATGCCACCCACACCACTGATGCCACCGATGCCAGTCCTCACCCAGCTGCAGACCAGACAGCCCCACTACATTGCTCCTTCCACCACCCCACAGCCAAGCCCGGCCTCAGACCATCTGTCATCGGTATTGGGGCTGACACCCCATGTCATGGAGGAAGGGGCTCTCAATATTACGGGGCTGAGCCAGCTGTCTGAGAGCTTCCTCAACACCGTCACCTGTTGTCCTCTCAGGGCCAGACACCCCAGTGGCACCTCAGACCAGCACTCCAGCAGCAGCCACCTCCACAGCACATGGACCCTTCACCCCTGAGATGATGGGAATGCCTCAGACTGACTGAGAAGAATGCCAGAGACTGGGTAGCTACCTGTTGACTTTATTTTTGCTTTGGACACTTGACTTGGATCATTTTTCTTTTACAGCTTGTTATTAATAAAGATTATCTTTGCTTCACACACTTGATTCATTTATTTTTGTCAATAAAGTCTTGGTGGAAACTTTTAGAAATGGTTTATGCCTTTGCATGCTTGTGGGATGGGTAAGGATAGCAGTGGAATGGGCAGGGATACCTGTGGGATGGGTAAGGATAGCAGTGGGATGGGCAGAGATACATGTGGGATGGGCAGGGATACCTTTGGGATGGGTAATAGCTGTGGGATAGATAAACCTCCAGTGCAAGCATAGTGGGACTGTATGGTCCACCCTCTCAGGTGCCACACCTATGGCCCTTTATTATCAATAATAATGTAATCATTCATCCACACATGTCAACATAAACACAACTCTTTATTAAATGCCCTGTTCATTGTAGGCCCACCCAACATACATGGCCCAATCTCATCAGTGTGATGAAACAGGCTGAAGGAAGCACCCATTAAGCATCTATCATCCTGTCTTACCACTCCACTGCTCCAGCTGGGGAGTTGCACCAGTGTCTCAGGAGGTTGCACTGCTTCTTCCCTTCACGTGAAGCTCTGTTGGGGCCTTGCACATCCTTAGTGTCTATCAGGTTTTGCCCTTGCCTCCATTCCCCAGGTCCATGTCCCCATTGCCTTGTTGGAGGTCCACGAGCCTGTTCTGCAACACTGGGTAGCGGTTGCACATGAGATTGTGCAGGATGCAGCAAGCTTCCACGATCCTCCTCACGGTCTCTGGGCGATGCTGCATGGTGATGAGAAGTACCTGGAACCTCTTGGCCAGGATGCCAAAGGCGTTCTCCACCACTCACCTTGCCCTGGACAGCCTGTAGTTGAAGATCCTCTCTTCATGGGTGAGGCATCTGGAAGTGTAGGGCTTCATGAGGTTGGTTCTGAGGGAGAAGGCGTCATCCCCCATGATGAAGTAGGGCACATCTTGTGTGTCATTGCGCAGGGGGTCTGGATCTGGGAAGCCCATGATGAGGTTGCATTCCAGCCCCTCCTTGAGGTGACTGGCGTTGTATACCTGGCTATCTGAAGCAGACCCATTGCCTGAAACATCGATGTACATGAATTTGTAGTCAACATCAAACATGGCAAAGAGGATGATGCTGAAGAAGCCCTTGGAGTTGAAATAAGTGGACCCCGACTTGGCTGGAGCTTTGCAGGCCACGTGCTTGCCATCTATGGCTCCAATGGTGTGGGGGAATTTCCACTTCTGATACCACTGCTCTGCAACTTTCTTCCAGCCTTCTTCAGTGGAGGGGCACTGGCGGAGCTCCTCCAGGTATTCTTCGATGATGGCCTGCAACACTTCTCTGTCCACAATGCTGATGGTGTTGTGTGGCACCCTCCAGCCGTACTGCATGCTCCTGTAGGTGGTCCCTGCAGCCAGGTGGCATAGAGTCAGTGCCACCTTGAGCCCAGGGTCCAGGCTGGGCCGGAAGTTGGTGTTTGCTTTGGTCAACCTGGGTCTCAGCCGCTCCACAACTTCATCAAACATGGCTGGAGGCATTCTCATGAAATTCTGGAATGCACGAGGGTCTTCGTTCCTCAGCTCCACCATCAGCTTGTTGTACAGTCCGTACTCTGCTCTTCTCCCGATCCATCTTCGGACCCAGACACTTCTTGGCTACCTCCTTTTCTTCCTGTAAAACAGTTGAAAGAGCCTGTAGATGGCTTCGCACTGTTGCAGAATGATGGTGGCTCCCAAAAGGATTGTGTTACGATCCATGGTGGAGATGACTGGATGCTGTGGAAGAGCAAGAGCCAGATGAAGGCTGCAGAGGTCTGCACAGCAGAGCTCCTAGACTGAAAGTGAGATCCAGGTGAGTTCCTCCCTCTTTTTATAGGCAATATAGTTTTTCCACTAGGTGTCCTTTTGCATCCTCTAGGCATCCTCTAGACATCCTTAATATCCGAGATAGGTCCCCTCTGCGAACGTTTTTTTCATTTTAAATGCTTTCTTTGAGAGCTGCATCCGCTTTCATCCGTGTCCGTTCTCCGTCCATTTCGCTTCCTCCCTGTGTCCGTTTTCCGCTGGAGCAGATTTGAGTTGCGCGGATGCACAGCGGATGCCTAGCGGATATAGCGGATGCGTAACAGATAACGACGGATGTAGAACGGATGTTCCCCATATGTGTTGCGGATGCAGAATGGACGCGTTGTATATATTTTCCGCTCAAAAAGTTTTGAGCTGCTGAAAACTTTTTGAGCGGATGGAACCTCAGTCGACGGATGCTGGACGGATAGAGAGGATTAAAAATGGAGGCAGTGAGTACAGAACGGATGAATCACGCTAACCAACGGATGGCAAGTTTTTCTCTTCGTTTTACTTCCTCTTTCCATCCGTTGGTGCAGTGTGACATGGGCTTAACATCATGCTGACGGCCCCTGAGGTAAAATACAACCCTGATGCAGCCCTCAATGAAATTGAATTTGACGCCCCTGAGTTAGAGTGATCACCAGGAAACACATTACCAGTATTTTTGGACTGCCTGCACCTGAAAATTCCCAATCAGGATGAAACTGTTAATGCAGTACCCTCCGAGAATACTGTGTGAAAAAGAGTAAGTCATCATTAATGCAATTTTAATCTGAACCAGCAGAATTCCTATTTTTCATCCTTATCTGCATCAGGAATGGAAGTCACTTAAGATAATATTATAGTATTCAGAAACAATAATGTTTCTTTTGTCCTCTCAACATGGATGAAGCAGAGATTGCTTCATGTCTTCAGTCTGGATGAAGCAGAGATTCTTTCTCTGTAGACAGTTTCACAATATTCCTTCTTCTAAGTCCCAATCCAATTTTATGTTAATGTAGCCTTCTTTTTAAAGTATAAATATTATAGTATATATTTATGGTTTAACTAATGTAACTTAACATATTTTATTCTCCTTACAAAAAATCCCCTTTACCCTAAACGTAAAACAGACATTAAAATAGTCAATGAAATAGAGAAAACATATGTAGCCAAGACTTCTAAATTTGTGAACCGTTACTGTTACCATAACAACATAATGCTCTCATGAAGATTGGCTCACCCAAATTATCTGTTTCTATTTTTTTCTGCTTCTATTTATCACAATGTCAACCAGCTTTTAAATGGGAAGGAAAAGCCAAAATCTGTGCTGTTCAGGAAAAGTCCAGGAACTAATTTTATGAATGTAGTTCTAACTGTTAGGTTGATTTTTTTTTTTTTAAAAAAAAGTAGGCATACAATATATTCAATTCAATCCTGTCTATAAATAGAAGTTCAGTGTAAAATAAAATCACATTCCTGTTCCATACATTAATTTTAATAGTAAATTATCATTAGTTAAATAGTAGAATGTTTCATTCTGTACAATTTATTTATAATGGTTTTCTTTTGATGTATTAAGTCTGGCATCCAATCTAAAACTAACATTCTTCTCTTCAGAATTGTCATTGTTATGGTTCTCAACAATGTGAATTCACTTGCCTGTCCTTTAGCTAGTGTTGGCCTTTGTACATATTGACTTCTTCCCAAGAATCTAGGATATCATAATATACCAGCATACTATAAGTACAGATCCAAGTTTTGCAGATGATGAAATGGAAATTTTCCTAAGGTTTTCTAAGTCAGGGGTCGCCAACCTTGTGGATCTCAGGGACCACCAAACTCATACTTTTAAATCCCGAGGACCACTAATATGATTTTTTTTAAAAAAAAGCTGATATATTTAATATAAAAATATGTTAAATATAAATGTAATTATATATTTGTATACACACACACACACACACACACACACACGTGCACACTTACTTATTTAATTATAAAAAAATGTAAATGCTTAATGATAACAAAATAAAAAATTCCAGTCTGGAAGCCTCTCCCCACCTGGCACCTTTCAAAGAGACAGAAGAGCAAGGTGGGGATCTGAGCTGAGGGACCTCGGGGCAACTGCCGCTGGAAGAAGCAGAGGCAGAAAGGGGGCTTTGCTCTCCTTGGGGGACAGCATCCCTTGGCCACCACTCCAGGGGTTTCTCAACAGGCATCTGACTACAAAAGGGCTCCCGTCCTCGGTGATTAATTGGGGAAGGGGAGGAGGAGAAAGTGGGACCTCCTTTCAGATCCTGGGTGGAAGATTGAAAGGCTCAGATTGGCAGCCGAGGAAAATCTGGGAGGGGGCTCTTCCAGCCCCACCTGGAGACAGGCAAGGAAACATATCCCTGGGGGCACTTCTCTCGCTTTTGCACTTTATTGCCAAACCCAGCTGCAGCCAGTGATTATTTGGGTTCGAGGGAAGGGGGAGAGTAAGAGAGAGAGAGAGAGAGCATATCCTGCATTACCAGGGGAGGAAAAAAAAAGCTCACTCTTTCACCGAGACTTACAAAACGCTAATCTACCATGTTCTAGGAGTTCTTTGAAATCACCAAACATTCCCACTTGCAGTTCTCGTGCCTCCCAGCTCTTCAGGGGACCTGGGAGTTGGGTCCCTGAGAGGCACACGCCAACCAGCACCACACGGTGATGGCGGCAACAACAGTCCCCTCTCCCTGCGCCCACTATTAACTCTCCCCATTAGTTCTCTAGTTTTGAATTGCTCCTGCCTCTCTCTCTTTCCTTCCCCTCCCCCCCCCACCCATGTGTAGGCAGCCAAGAAAAGGGAGCTCTCAGCTCCTCCAGCCCTCGCTGCCTCTCCCAACATCAAAGTCTTGGAGACACAGGCAAAGCCACCACAGCAGTAGTGCCCTGAGTTGCTACTTCTCCACTATTGTCTCCTCTTCCTCCTCTAGCACCTCCTCTGGGTAGGGCAATTCTGAACTAACTGAGCATACTAAGGCAACTTGGGCGCTAACCAATATATTGCCACTATATTGGTAAGCCACATAAATGCAGTTATTAAAAATTTAATTTTTATTTTGTTTTGCTTTATTGGCTCAGAAAACAAAACTTGCTAGATTTAAAAATGTGAATTGAAAAATGTATCTTAACTTGCATATTACATAAAATATGATTGTAAGAAAGTGAAACTTTACAGCATTTCCCAGAAAAAATGTATATTAAGACTTGCTTAGTTCATAAATGAAGAGATCTAAATTTGGATGACTGGCAAAGCAGGCTTGGGGTTTATCACTACACATTATTGATTTTGTCTCTCCTAAAATGAAGCTCCTATTTGAATTCTGAAGTTTCCTACTCACAGAATGACAGAAAAGTAGATCATCCATTTTCTAGTTTATCAGCAGCTATATAAAATATGCTCCTTTTTTCAGGAATAAAATGTGAAAGGTTATATGTTTCTGTTAATCAATCACAGTGATGTTTATTGATATTGTGTGTGGTTTTGGGAATATAATCAAGTTTTAAATTAAAAATAACAAGAAATGGAATCACAAATAAAACTATGAAATGCTGAATATACTTACATGTTTGTAATAGTTATCTAGAATTCCAATCACTGCATTCCAAAATAATCAAAAGAAACGTCTGAACTTAGAATTACTGATAGAACTGATTAAGCTTCATTCTCTGTTTTCTGGCCAAATCATCAGCTTTGTAAGCAATTTACAACACATTCCCATTGTTGACATATTTTTGTACTGGCAGCTTTCCAGGGAAGATATTAATCTTATGGAAGATCTACATTTGCCTTCCTGTGAAATCAGTATTCACTTATCAAGCCATGCAGATATACCACAGATGGAAGGAGAGAGAGAAAGAGAGAGACAGAGACAGAGAAAGAGACAGAGGGAGTGAGAGAAAGAGATTCTATCCATGACTTGATTTTATATAAACATTTTTATTTGGAAGCGACACACATTAGTTATTGTCATTTCATAAAATTTGCAGCTTGGTCATTAACTTCTCTTCAATTAATATATTTTTTAAAGATATGTTTCAAGATATTTCCTTTTCTTTTTTCTATTTAAATTATGTGTTAATGCAGGGGTGTCAAACACAAGGGCCTGGGGGCCAGATCCAGCCTGCATGGTGGTTAGACCTGGCCTGGAGGGCCACCCCAGAAACAGCGAAGAACCAGCCTGCAGTGCCTCTGCCAGCAAAAATGGAGCCTGGGAGTGCTGCATCACATGCAGGGCCCTCATCCAAGTCCTCGCTTTCCAAATCCTCAGCCATCTGTACCTGCTGCCGGCGAAATACAACACCCTGATGCGGCCCTCAATGAAATTGAGTTTGACACCCCTGTGTTAATGTAAACAAGACTTGAATATTAGTTTTGGTGATCCAGGATTGGAATCTAATTTGTATATAAAGGAAACTGGCTCGTGTTCAATAGAGCTAAAGGTAGTGAGAAGAATTAAATGCCTGTGTACTTGTTAGATGAGTCCCAATGAAAAGAAAAAATCCAGGTGTTAGAAGAAATATCTTCAAAATTAACCCCAAACATAACTTGAAATGTTATACTGTACATGTTAGGATATAATCTTGGTGCCTAATTTTTACTAACAGAAGAAAATGTCAGTAGCTCACAGCTGAACTGTTGGGATCTTGGTATTCTCTGAGCATAGTTGTTTTCTTGCAGACATTTCATTTGGAAGGATTGATCAGTGCAAAGGAGAATAGAATTTGATGGCATTTAGTATCTAGTAACTGGCCCCACCAATCTTGTTTCATTTGAAAGTTTTGTGTTGCCCCCCACATTAAAAAATATAACATTTTTTTAACATAACACATCATATAAAATAACAAAATATGCAAATCAGATTGAATCAAATTGAAGTGGGAGTAGCTTTCTGCTTGATAGTGCCTTGATTATGATATTATTTCTCCTTTGCTTATCTTTTTCCTGCTTATCTAATTGTTGACTGCCAGAGGAGATGTGTTATAGGCTTTTGATTGTATCATTTGAATCTACATATATACAAATGCAAAATACCACTCATGCATCATCACAAAATCTCCAGTACCATAAAGCCTACAAACTTGACATTTGGCACTTATGTTCCTCTTGGCTTCTAGGTGCTCACTAAGAAAGGATTTTTCGAAATGACCATCAGAGCATTAGTATTTCCAATATTATTAACACGCTCTGATACTAAGGATTTCTACTCCCCCTCCCCACCTGAAAAGAAATCTGTTCCAAATTCAAAACACAAGCAGAGGTGTTTCAGTTTTAGTTTCATAGCAGCAACCAGCTTTAGTGCAGAACAGTTGAGCTAAGCCACATCCAGGCTTCTTGCTGTCTCCTTCTTGTTCACACAGCAAATACTGTTTGAGTTTCCAAACAGCCTTCAACTCTCTCACACACTGACAGGACACTAGCCAGATGAATACCGATGGATGCTGGTAGGCAGAGGCAGAATATTCTTTCCCTTATTTTCCTCCCCAAAAACTAAGCCCGGCCACATAGTTTTGTAGCAAAACATAGGTATCGAGCTAGTAGTACATAAATGGGGTTTATGCTGCCATTGATGAGTGATTTGTTTGAATGTCAAACTTCTTACCATTTTTGGATTTGGTTTGATTTAAAAAGTTAAGTTGCCTAATTGAAACTGTGGTTAAGTCTGGTTAAGTTCACTTCAGGAGTTTTCATCCGATCTTCTGGTATTTGTGAATGTGGCCTGCAATCTGTTGATAGAAGAATGTGGTCTTCTATATGTTCATGGTACATAGTGGTTGTTATAGTCCTTGCACGTTGTATTTAACTGATTTGAGGTGTTTAGGATTGCTTAGCATATTAGAATGGATTTTATTGGTTTATGTGCTACAGTGATGCCAGATGGCTGTAGTTTTCAGTAGGTTTACTCTGGAGATATTTTTGAGGAATGGGAGTATTATCATTTTTGTAGGTTGCAATACGGTAAGGCACCTTTTTGATTAAATTGTGTGGATATCTATTTTATTAGAAGTTGTTGTATAGGTGGTTTGTTTCTTTTGTTTGATTTTCCAGGTTACCACAGAATATTTGTGCTCATCTGAATAATGTTCTTATATATGTGTTCTTGGGTTGTTGCTTTGATAATGGAGCACTTTATTTGTCTGAGGTTTTTTTTTGATAAATGTGGCTCTTTAATTTGCTATCCATTCTTCTACAGATAAGAATAGCCAGGAAAAGAAGCGTGTTGTTTTCTTTTCTTTTTTTTCTTTTTTCATTATTTTTTATTTAAAGATGTTGTTGATTATCTCATGAGTTTTCTCTTATAGTTCTTTTTTATTGTGACAAAGTTGTCAACTACATATTCTTGGTGTATGTGTGGGAGTGCTAATTCTTACTAAATCATGTACTTGTGTTAATAAGGCAGTAAAACTTCTTATTGGTTAAGATATAGTGCTTGTTGTATGATTCTTTGAGAAGAATGAAAAATAAGAGGCTTGTTCTGAAACACCCTGAGACCTTTTGAAATTGAAAATGCATTACACATTGCAAGAAAAAGGAAGGATTTATGATTATCATCTCTTTCTCTCTCTCTCTCCTCTCCCCCTCCTCTCCTTTTCTTTTTGGCAAAGAAGCCAGTGTGGAATCAAAGAGTTTTTCATTAACAAAGAGATATAATCAGACCAAAAATAAGACTGTTCTGATTACTTTAATTTTTAATATGACATTCAGGCTTTGGAATATTGATTTATATAAACTGGATTTGTTGTACTCTTAATTTGGAGGTGAAAGTCATAGGAATATCAACCTAATTTGCAAGCACTTCTTGTTAGTCAAGAATGCATATGTTCCTCTTGGCTATATCCTTAAGGCTAGGTCACACTGACCGACGGATGCAAAACGTATGCAAAAAGGACACAGCGGATGAGCAAAATTTCAGGGGTGGCTCCATCCGTTGTTATCCACTCTCAAAAGTGCCCCAAATTTGCATAAACAGAACGGAAAAAAACGGAAAGGAATGGACATGGGGAGGATGTAGCGGGGATGTAAAGCAGATGTTCATAGGAAGCCTAGCAGATGGAAGCGGATGGAAGAGGATGACACATCCGCAGGGCTTCCAGGGGAGAATAGCGAAGTGGACACATAACAGAAGGAGCAGATGCGTAGCGGATGACGCGGATGCATCACGGACACCTATAGGATGCATAGCGGATGTGTAGCGGATGCGTAGCGGATGCAAAGCATTCACTGAGCATGCGGGGAGGATGAATTGCGTCAGCTCCATGGATATAAAAGGATGCAGCTCGCAAGCAGTCAACATTCAGAGGAAAGACCTGCTGCCAGAGACATATTGAGAATACACCATGGGGAGGAAGAGGAAGCCTGTGCCTACTCCTGGCAAGAAGGACAGAACCACCATCCCACCCCCTGGTGCTGACTCTGAAGCTGCTGGTGCTTCTGCTGCTGCTTTCCTGCTGCTGGTGCTGCTGGTGCTGCTGGTGCTGCTGGTGCTTCTCCTGCTGGTGCTTCTGCTGGTGCTGCTTCTGCTGCTACTGCTGGTGCTTCTCCTGCTGCTGGTGGTGCTTCTCCTGCTGCTGCTGGAGCTTCTCCTGCTGCTGCTGCTATGGTGGACCAGCCCCAAGGCCCTCAAAGCCCTGCTGCTGAAGGCCCTGAAGCCCCTGCCAGAGGGAGGAAGAGGCAAGGCAAGGAGAAGGGAGAGAGGAAACAGTACTCCATTTCCGAGGACCATGAAGAGGAGGTGCTGGAATGGCTGAGGGAGAATGAGTACCTGTGGAGGAAGGGCCACAGGCTCTATCGCGACACCAAGAGAAAGTAGGTAGCTTGGAGAGAGAAGGCGGAGAGCCTGGGCTACACTTCAGATGTCCTCCTGGGGTGGTGGAAGCACATGCACACCTGGTATGGCAAGCTGCACCTGAAGAAATCTGGGCAGGCTGCTGTCAAGCTCACTGACTGGGAGACCAATGTCATGGCCAAGTGCAGCTTCCTGGAGGGTGAGATCCGCGACCGAGGAGAAGCCCCTCTGTCAACCCTCTCCCTCAGACAGCCCACAGACAGCCACTCCTCTTCCAGCCAGGAGACAGCTACAGTGTCCAGGCAGGTGTCCATGACAGAGACCCCCACAACAGCTGCACTCCCCGTGCCAGAGGACGTGGAGGATCCCGTCTCAGATGGAGCAAGAAGAAGCAGCCACCAGAGACCAACCCACACCCACACCCAGCTCCACCTCCACAGAAAGCAGGCAGAGAGGCAGACCGGAGAGACAGAGCCACACTGTCCTCTTGGAGATCAGGGACACAATCAAAGCCAGCACAGATCTTCTCTCCCAGCTGGTCCACTTCGATATACCATCCTCGAACCGCAAGCCCTTCATCATGTACATGAGCCAGACCCTCATGGACATGCCCGAGGCCCAGTACCAGGTGATGAAGGAGAGGATCACAGCTCTTCTGCACCACCCTCCGGGCCCAACTGAACCTGCTCCTTCCCACTCCAGGTCTGCTCCTCCACCCCAGGCGATGTCACAGCCCTTCCACGGATTTCAACAGCCCCTCCCCTACCAAGCCTACCACTACCAGGACCTCCCACAGCAGAGGCAGCCCTTCCCAGTCCAGGCCAGGTTCATTGGATGCCACAGACGCCATAGACGCCTCACCGGACCCAGCTGCAGACCAGACAGCCCCACTACACTCCTCCTTCCTCCACCCCACAGCCAAGCCCTTCCTCAGAACATCTGTCATCAGCCTTGGGCCTCACATCCCAGGTCCTTGAGGAAGTGCCTCTCAACCTCATGGGACTGAGTCAGCTCTCTGAGAGCTTCCTGCACACACCATCTCCTGTTGTACTCTCGGGGCCAGGCACCCCAATGGAACCTCAGACCAGCACTCCAGCCACAGCCACCTCCACAGTCCCTGGCCCCTTTACATCTGAGACCATGGGCACGCCTCAAAGTGACTGAGAAGAGTGCCAGAGACTGAGTTGTTACCTGTTCACTTTGTTTAAGACACTTTACTTGGTTCATTTTGTTTTTTAGTAAAGTCATACAGTTTGTTATTAATAAAGGTTATCTTTGCTTCACACACTTGGTTCATTTTTTTTACTTAATAAAGTATTGGTGAAAACTTTGAAAAAAGGATTAAGCCTTTGCATGCTTGTGGGATGGGTAAGGATAGTTGTGGGATGGGTAAGGATAGTTGTGGGATGGGTAAGGATAATTGTGGGACAGATAAACCTCCAGTGCAGGCATAGTGGGACTGTATGGTCCACCCTCCCAGCTGCCACACATATGGCTCTTTATTATCAATAACAATTTATTCATTGATCAACACATTTCAAAATAAACAAAACTCATTCTTAATGCCCTATTCATTGTAGGGCCACTCAACATACATGGCACAATCTCATCAGTGAGATGAGACAGGCTCAAGGAAGCATCCATTAAGCATCAACCATCCTGTCTTACCACTCCACTGTTCCAGCTGGGAAGTTGCACCAGTGTTTCAGGAGGTTGCACTGCTTCTTCCCTTCACGTGAAGCTCTGTTGGAGCCTTGCACATCCACAATGTCTATCAGGTTTTGTCCTTGCCTCCATTCCCCAGGCTCCATGTCCCCATTCCCTTGTTGAAGGTCCACAAGCCTGTTCTGCAACACTGGGTAGCGGGTACGCATGAGATTGTGCAGGATACAGCAAGCTTCCACGATGCTCCTCACAGTCCCTGGGTGATGCTGCATGGTGGTGAGAAGAAGTACCTGGAACCTGTTGGCCAGGATGCCAAAGGCTTTCTCCACCACCCGTCTTGCCCTGGACAGTCTGTAGTTGAAGATCCTCTCTTCATGGGTGAGGTATTTGGAGGTGTAGGGCTTCATGAGGTAGGTGGTAAGGGAGAAGGCGTCATCACCCACGATGAAGTAGGGCACATCTTGTGTGTCGTTGGGTAGGAGGTCTGAATCTGGAAAATCCATGATGAGGTTGCGTTCCAGCCCATCCTTGAGGTCACTGGCATTGTATATCTGGGCATCTGAAGCTGACCATTGAGGTTGCGTTCCAGCCCATCCTTGAGGTCACTGGCATTGTATATCTGGGCATCTGAAGCATCGATGTACATGAACTTGTAGTCAGCATCAACCATGGCAAAGAGGATGATGCTGAAGAAGCCCTTGTAATTGAAACATGGCTGGTGGCATCCTCATGAAGTGCTGGAATGCACAAGGGTCTTCATTCCTCAGCTCCACCATCAGCTTGTCATAGAGTCCAAACTCCACTCTTCTCCTGATCCATCTTCGGACCCACACAGCTCTTGGACGTCTCCTTCTTCTCCTTGCATAGAAAAGTTGAAACAGTCTGAAGAGGGCTTGGTTCTGGTGTTGAATGATGGCGGCTAACAAAAGGAGTGTGCGATGATCCATGGTGGAGATCAGTGGATGATGTGGAAGAGCAAGAGCAAGGCTGAAGAGGTCTGCACACCACGGCTGCTGGACTGATAGTGAGATCCAGGTGATTTCCTCCCCCTTTTTATAGAAATGTTGGTTTTATGCTAGGTGTCCTTCCACATACTCTAGACATCCTAAATATCTGAGATACGTCCCATATACAAACGTTTTGTCTGTTTTAATGCTTTATATACAAGCTGCATCCGCTTTCATCCTTTCTATGTCCGTGCTACTAACGCTGTGTGGACGTTCCGCGTACCTTTCGCTTTCTCCCTCTTTCCGCTTTCCGCTGGAGCGGATGTGAGTTGCGCGGATGCCCAGAGGATGCCGAGAGGATACAGCGGACGTGTAACGGATGACAATGGACGTAGAACGTTTGTTGCCCGTATGTGTCGCGGATGTAGATCGTACGCAGCGGAAAGTTTATCTGCTCAAAAAGTTTTGTGCAGCTCAAAACTTTTTGATTGGATGAAATAGCAGTAGACAGAGGTTTGATGGATAGACCGTATGAAAGACGTACGCAGTGAGTACGCAACGGATGCATCACGTTTTCCAACGGATGGCAAGCGTTTTTCTCCATTTTACATCCTCTTTGCATCCGTTGGTGCAGTGTGACATGGGCTTTAGTATTTGTAGTTATCAAAACATTGAAACAACTAGGCATTCATAGAATGTTTCAGGAGAATAGTGATCAACATTTTAAGACTAAATTAATATCTATTTTATATCAGTGTATTCTGCCATGTACTGTTTTTTCTCATTTTAATTGTGCATTTTACACAGCATTTGTTACCAATTCTTAATTTAGATTATAAGGTTTGTCAATTTTGATAAAACAAGATTAATTTCATTCCACTCACAAAAGCGAACACACATTCAGTTGAAAATTCTTTTTATAAAAACATCATGCACTAGAATTATTTTTTCTGACTGTACTGTGAATTCATATTCAATCCACCTGTTATTCAATCCACTTGTTATCTGACTGCTTCTTCTTTTTTTGCCATATCTGTCATCAGACATTGGTGATTATGTTGGCGATCCTATTTTTATCAACAGCCGCACAAAAATGTACTGCTTAGTTTTGTCCAAACCAATCCCTTAGATTTTGAAGCCACAATGTTCTTCTGTTTGGGCCTTGTTTGCCTTCAATTTTCCCCTGGAAGATTAAGAAACATATGCTGTATTTTTCCAGGTGTCGCATCACGTGTCCAAAATATTCTGACTTTCACTTTTTTACGGGTTTGATGTTTTCCCTTGGCCCTTCCAGGAGGCTTTATCATCTCCTCATTTCTCATTTTGCCAACCCAGTTTATACATAACATGTATACATAACATGGTGAGAAGTACCTGGAACCTGTTGGCCAGAATGCCAAAGGTGTTCTCCACCACCCGCCTTGCCCTAGACAGCCTGTAGTTGAAGATCCTCTCTTCACGGGTGAGGAGTCTGGAAGTGTAGGGCTTCATGAGGTAGGTTGTGAGAGAGAAGGCGTCATCCCCCATGATGAAGTAGGGCACATCTTGCATGTCGTTGGACAGGGGTTCTGGATCTGGTAAACCCACGATGAGGTTGCCTTCCAGCTCCTCCTTGAGGTGACTGGCGTTGTATACCTGGGCATCTGAAGATGAGCCGTTGCCTGAAGCATCGATGTACATGAACTTGTAGTCAGCATCGACCATAGTGAAGAGGATGATGCTGAAGAAGCCCTTGTAGTTGAAATAAGTGGACCCCGACTTGGCTGGCGCTTTGCAGGCCACGTACTTGCCACCTATGGCTCTAACGGTGTGGGGGAAGTTCCACTTCTGATAACACTGCTCTGCAACTTTCTTCCATCCTTCTTCAGTGGAGGGGCACTGGAGGAGCTCCTCCTTGTATTCTTCGATGATGGCCTGCACCACTTCTCTGACCACAATGCTGATGGTGTTGGATGGCACCCTCCAGCCGTACTTCATGCTCCTGTAGGAGGTCCCTGAGGCCAGGTGGTGCAGAGTGAGTG
>BLBF01000039.1:33729862-33788770 GCA_015471245.1 Laticauda colubrina | reverse complement strand
TGTAGGAGGTCCCTGAGGCCAGGTGGTGCAGAGTGAGTGCCACCTTGAGCCCAGGTTCCAGGCTGGGCCAGAAGCTGGTGTTTGCCTTGGTCAACCTGGGTGTCAGGCGCTGCACAACTTCATCAAACATGGCTGGAGGCATCCACATGAAGTTCTGGAATGCACAAGAGTCTTCGTTCCTGAGCTCCACTATCAGCTTGTTGTACAGTCCGTCCTCTGCTCTTCTGGCGAACCATCTTTGGATCCAGACTCTTTTTGGGTGGCTCCTTTTCTTCTCGCAGTAGAGTTCACAGAGCCTGCAGATGGCTTCGCACTGTTGCAGAACGATGGTGGCTGCCGAAAGGACTTTGTTACAATCCACGGTGGACATGACTGGATGCTGTGGAAGAGCAAGAGGCAGATGAAGGCTGCAGAGGTCTGCACTGCTGGGCTGCTGTTCTGAAAGTGAGATGCAGACGAGTTGCTCCCCCTTTTTATTGGCAATATAGGTTTTCCGCTAGGCATCCTCTGGGCATCCTCTAGACATCTTTAATATCCATGATAGGTCCCCTCTGCGAACGTTTTTTCCGTTTTAAATGCTTTGTTTCCATGCTGCATCCGTTCTGCATCCGTTCTGCATCCGTTCTGCGTCCGTTCCGCTTCCTCCCTGCATCCGGGCGGATGCGAGTTACGCGGATGCGTAGCGGATGCCTAGCGGATATAGCGGATGCGTAACGGATGCAGAACGGATGCCTAGCGGATGCATAGCGGATGCAGAACGGACGAACTGGATACATTTTCTGCGCAAAAGTTTTGGGCAGCCTAAAACTTTTGGAGTGGATGAAACGTCAATAAACGGATGCTGGAGAAGGCGGAGCTACGTCTCGGAGTTACAGCTGCGATCTCGGGGCTCTGAGATCGTAACTGATATTTTCGCCCCTGGTCGGTTCTAACGGACCTAAACCGTCCCGTAGAGACGGAGATTGTGAAGGGCACAGTCCCAGGATCCCAGAGATATCGCAAAATCTCTGGTTTGATCCGGGAGAAGCCCTTTTGCTGGAAGCGGAAAGGCAGCCTCCAAAGCTGCTGAAGTCGGGACAGCTCCGGAAAGAAAGGGATTTAAATGAGCGTGTATCGGTTGGGTGAGAAATTCTTTTGCATTATAAATTGATTAAGACTTGAAAGGACACCCTGAACAAAGAAGAAATCTGTGACTTTATTTTTATTTGACTGAACCTTGGTTGAGCGGCGTTTAAGTGATGTCAAATTGAGACTTGGATTTTTTTTCTTATTTTCTTTGAGGACTTTAAGGTGACTTTGTAGGTAACCGGATTGAATTTTCTCTTATATATATTTTTATTCTTCACTTGATTTTTATTTTTTATCTTCTTAACTTTCTTTTTAGGATAGAGGCTCCCTTTGGCAATCTTTTTTCTCTTTTTGTTTGAGTTTTTTATAAATACTTTTTCTTTTGGCTGGGGGGGGAAAGAGTATGAAGAGATGCTGCAACACTGCCAACTAGAGGCTTGAAAATATTTTATTTGAATTGGGGAGAAAAGCACTTCTTTTCAAGGGCATTTTAATGTGATAAGATAGAGGGAGAATACAGTAAAATATTATTACAGGTGCTCTCTTGGACTCTTATCAATATTTCAACATCTGAGGCTTGGCTTTGAAGTTGCTGGAGAAGACAGTCATAATAAGAGCCTTGGATAAAGAAATAAAGTGCAGTGTACAGTGCATATATATATATATATATATATATATATATATATATGTATATACCTTTGAAATTCCTACTCGCCAGCCTTTTTGTAAATTTTAACTCTAGTATTTTTGCTTTTTATTTTAAAGGGAAAGCCTCAGTGTTCTTTCTTTTTTCTTTTCTTTCTTTTTTTTTTCTTGCTTCTTCGCTTCTTCCATTTATTTCAATTGGATTAGGGTCTAGAAGAACCTGAAGACCTTTCTTTTTCCTTTTTCCTTTTTTCTTTTTTGGTTTTGGGCTTTTTACTATTGGATTTCCTTTTTTTGATTTTTTTGGACTATATTTGGTTACTATACCAGCTGGATTCAAAGTCAAAGAGAGCTTGAAGCCTTGGAAATATTAAAATGAGCAGGAAACCAAAATCATTCGGCGTTTTTGCTTCTACCTCTGCTTCCCCACCACCTGAAGGACAACTTTTAATTCAGACAATGTTGAAGCAAGATAAGGAACAAGAAAAAGTAAATTTACAGATGATCATGCAAGGAATTCAAGATATTAAGATAAAAATAGATACTATGGATAAAAAAATAGAGAAATCTGATGAAAATTTTAAACAAATGATGGGAAAGTATGAGGAGAGATTCCAAAAAATTGAGGAAGAAGGAAAACAGAGAGAGGAGAAGATTGGAAATATTGACACTAGATTAACAGTGGTAGAACAAGAAAAAAATGGGATGTTGAGGTGGGAGATGGAAAGATCAGAATTTTATCTTACATTCCAAAATATAGAAGAGGAAAAAGGAGAAAACTTGGCTGCGATAATGATAGAAATATTGGCAGATCTTCTGGAAATTACCGAGGAAAAGATGATGGACGGAGTAGATGAGATATACCGAGTTTATACAAGATATGCGATGAGAAATAAACTACCAAAGGAAGTACATATTAGATTTACCAAAAAATCCATCAGAACACAAATATTACAAGTGGCAAGAGAGAAAGCATTGAAATATAAAGGCAAAGAGATTGTGGTTTTAAAACAAATACCTAGAAGAGTGAGAGAGATGAGAAGAGAATACCTATTTCTGACCAAAATACTATTAGAAAATGAAGAGAACTATAGATGGCTGATACCAGAAGGACTAATTTTTACGTGGCAAGAGCAGAGACATAGAATTGACTCGATTGAAAAAGCAGAACTTTTCTATGCAGAATTTTTCGGAAGAAAAAAAGAGGAGGCAGAGAAAGAGGTCTCATTAATTGAGTTTCAGGAGGAACAACTGGAGATTGAAAAAGAGAAAGGAGTTGTAGGTGGACAGGTAGACAGTAAAGAACAAGGTGAAGTGAGAGCTACGAGAGCTGTTAGACCTAAATATAAAGCATAATCATGGAAGAAAAAAAACTGATTACAATGAATATAAATGGACTTAACTCAGCTGTTAAAAGAAGGAAAACCTTTCACAAATTAGAGAAATTAAAATTTGATATAATTTGCTTACAGGAAGTTCATATTAAAAAGCAACATGAGCAATTGTTAGTACAGCCAAAATTAGGGAAAATATTTACTTCTTTGATTCAATGTAAGAAAAGAGGAGTGGTTCTCTACATTAAAGAAGATATTCCAGCAAAACTGATCTACACGGATGAAGATGGAAGAGTATTAATGGTGGAAATAATGGATAATAATAAAAAAATACTCTTGATTGCAATTTATGCTCCGAATGATAAACAAGAAGAGTTTTATAAAAAACTACATATGGAAATAATTAGACTGGACTATGTTAACATAATTATGATGGGAGACTTTAATGGAATTGTGGACAATAAATTGGACTATATAACAACAACAACAAAACAAAATAGAAAGATTCTCCCTAAATCTTTTTTTAAAATGACAGATGAATTAACTTTAAAAGATATTTGGAGGGAAAGAAATGTTAAAACTAAACAATATACTTTTTACTCTAATAGACATTTATCATGGTCCAGATTAGATATGATTTGGATCTCAACAGAATTAATATCTACTATTCAAGAAACAAATATTGAAATAAGTACTTGGGCAGATCATAGTCCAATGACAATTAAATGGAAGGGACAAAAAAAAAGATCGAGATGGACATTAAACAATACTATTTTAAAGGAGAAAGACTTTATACAATGGATGGAGAAGGAATTGGTTGTTTTTTTTAAAGAAAATAAAAAAGAAGATACTTCAATACAGAATGTTTGGGATACAATGAAGGCATATGTAAGAGGTTTGATAATAGACTATACAAGAAAAAAAGAATATTAGGAAAAGACAAACCTCCAAGGCCTTGGAAGATGAATATATAAGACTTGAAAAAGAATTACAGAAAATACCACAGAAAAAAGATATTAAATTGAAACTGGATGTAATTAAGCATAAAATGGAATTAATAGAGAAAGAAGAATTGGCACAGAAAATTAGAAATTCTAAACAGAATTATTTTGAAGATGCAAATAAACCAGGTAGATGGCTAGCATATAAACTGAGAAAGGAGAAGGAATCAAGAAAAATATTGAAACTAATAGATGATCAAGGTCAAGTTTGTTGTGGTAATAAGGAGAAAAAGGAAATTATTCGAGATTATGATGGACAACTATATAAACAAGAGAATATTGATGAGGAAAAAATTAAACAGTATTTACAGAATGTTAACTTACCGAAGATACCTAAAGAGACTGAAGAAATGTTAGAAAGCAATATAACAATGATGGAACTAAATGAAGCATTTAAAAGACAAAATAATGGGAAAGCACCAGGTCCAGATGGGCTTCCGGCAGAATTCTATAAAAAATTTCAAGAATCATTGAACACTCCATTGTTAGAAATTATGAATGAAGTTATGTTAAAAAAGATGATACCCAAAACATGGTCAGAGGCTTATATTACTCTTATTTTAAAGGAAGAGGCTGACCCATTGCAAATTAAGAACTATAGACCTATTTCCTTATTGAATGCAGATTATAAAATCTTTGCTTCAATTTTAGCAGAAAGACTGAAAAAATATTTAAATAATTTTATCCATCCAGATCAAAATGGATTTCTACCAAAGAGACAAATTAGAGACAACATGAGAGTAATTTTGGATACCTTGGAATATTATGAGGCTCATCCTGAAAAACAAATGGCTTTGATATTCCTAGATGCTCAAAAGGCATTTGACAACGTGAACTGGAGATTTATGTTATTACTATTGGAACAGATGGGCTTTGCCAGAAAATTTATTCAAGCAATAGAAGCCATATATAATAAACAGACAGCAAAGGTAATGATGGAGGGAGAATTTACAGATCTTATTAATATAAGAAGAGGCACAAGACAAGGATGTCCCCTATCTCCTTTGTTATTCGTATTAACTTTGGAAGTGTTGAATAGAAATATTAGAGATGACAAAAATATAAAAGGAATGAAAATTAAAAAGGAAGAATTTAAACTACAAGCTTTTGCTGACGATTTAGCTTTTATTCTGGAAGAACCGTTAGAAACCGCTCCAAAGTTATTGGAATAGATAGAGACATATGGTGAGATGGCTGGCTTGAAAATAAATAAAGATAAAACAAAGATTTTGACAAAAAACATGTTATTGAGACAAAGAGGAGAACTGACAGATCTTTTGAAAATTCAAGTTACAAATAAGGTTAAGTATCTGGGGATATATTTGACAGCAAGATGTAGCACATTAAAAGAGAATAATTATATTAAACTCAAACAACAGATAATTACAGATTTGAAGAAATGGGAAAATTTACAATTGTCATTAATAGGGAGAATTTCAACAATTAAGATGAATATTTTACCTAGAATTTTATTTCTCTTTCAAACAATACCAATTAGACTTGGAAAAGACTATTTTGAAGATTTAAATAAAACTATGTTGAAGTTTATATGGCAAGGTAAAAAAGCGAGAATAAAGTTAAAACTTTTGCAAGATGCTAGAAATAGAGGAGGTTTTGGCCTGCCTAATTGGGAACTGTATTATCAAGCTGCAAGTTTGATGTGGGTCAAAGAATGGATAACATTAAGAAAGCATAGATTGTTGACATTAGAAGGACATGACTTACTGTTGGGCTGGCATGCTTTTTTATGGTACAAGGGAACTAAAACACAGGGGTATTTCAGAAGACATTATATACGGGAGTCTTTGTGGTTAAATTGGGAGAAGATAAAAAAACAATGTTACTTGAAAATTCCAGTTTGGTTATCGACTATTGAAGCTTTTTCCTATCCTATGATCTATAAAAAGGAACAAACAGTTAGATATGGGGAACTGTTGGATGAAAAGGGTGGACTTAAAACGATCCAAAACTTAGAGGAACAAGGTATAAGGATGAATTGGTTTTCATATGCGCAAATACACTCAAGATATGTTGAAGATTTTAAAATGGAAGGATTCTATGATAAACAGACTGATTTAGATAAGATATTGATGGGTACTGATGAGAAAGTGATTAAAAAGTTATATGGTTATTTATTGGGAATTAAGCTAGAGGAAGAACAAGTTAAAGAAACTATGATTGCTTGGGGGAAGAATTTTGGATATGGGATTGATTTAGAGCAATGGCAAAAATTGTGGTCTCAAAATTATAAAATGACAATGTCAATAGCATATAAAGAAAACTTGTATAAGATGTTTTACAGGTGGCACCTCCCCCCGACAAGAATAGCAAGAATGTTCAAGAATAAATCGGAAAAATGTTGGAAATGTCATCAGATACCTGGCTCATACTATCATATGTGGTGGACTTGTGAGAATGCCAGAAAATATTGGACTAAAATTCACATGTGGTTGGAAAAAATGACAAAGGAACACATAAATTTGAAACCAGAGATCTTTTTATTGGGAATTTTACCTGATATATATAATAAAGACTTGAAATATTTGATTGTAAATGTATTAACAGCGGCTAGGATTGTATTTGCTAAAAACTGGAAGAATGAGAAAATACCACTGCAGGAAGAAATTATTAAGAAAATATTGGAATGTGCTGAGATGAGTAGATTGACATTTGAAATTAGAGAACAAGAAGATAAACAATTTTATGCAATTTGGGTTTTTTTTATCAATGGTTAGATGATAAAATACAATAATAGAGCATTAGTATTATATTTTCTGAAGGGTTTTTAGGATTGATTTGTTATGATTATATGATAAGTTATAGAATAAACTGTTTGAAGTATTGTTATCTCACAAAGCATGAATGATTAAAAGTATAGTCAGAAAAAGATTTTTTTATTTTTTTTTAGTAATATTAGAATATGGATTGACAATATGAGTGGTTATGTAATATAACTATAATTGACACTATAAAATGAATGCACAAAACTGATGAACCAACCGATACACCGGAAGTATATATGAGAGTAGATGTTTTTAATGTTTTGTACGTTTGTCTATTTGTGGAAAATTAATAAAATTTAAAAAAAAAATAAAAAATAAACGGATGCTGGACGGATAGAGAGGAAGCAAAAAGGAGGCAGTGAGTACATCGTGTTTTCGAACGGATGGCAAGGTTTTTTGTCCGTTTTACATCCTCTTTGTATCCGTTGGTTCAGTGTGACACGGGCTTAAAAGATTTGAACTGAAAAGTAGAGTGCTCAACTCAAAAGTTCACAATGGATTTTTTTTTTCATCCAATGCATAACATATCCCTGTACCTTTCAGTACATAAGTTAGCATTCATGAGGTATTTTGTAACATTTAGAATTTTGAATCCTTTCAATCTTGAATGAAAATTTACATATTCAATTAGGTCATGGAATGGGCCACATAAATCGGCAGTCTATATACAGCTATATGAATACTGATTAACTTGCTTCTAGAAATTAGCCAAGCCCAGCTTAATTAGTATGTAAGTCTCACTTGAGGCAGAGATTTCAGAGGCCACAGAATTAAAAATGTAAAAAGCCAAAAACCTTAATCCTGCAGTTCCAAAGAACATTGGTAGCACCATTGGAGTTAAGGGGACAACAAACACTTCAATGCATGACAGAGAAGCAAAGTTTCTTGCTCTGAAATACTCAACAGACCGATATTTTTAATAGAGGAAATCTTGATAGAATGTGGCCATTCCTTTGCACTTTCTTTCCACAGAGAATGGGATTACTTGAGATTCTAGTTTTATTTTTATTTTTTAATTTAAACAGCTTGTTTTATTTTCAGCAGTTTTCACATTCTAAAAGTTGAGATTTATTTGTAGCTTCTATAGATTTTGAGGAAGTTGAAACTGATTAGATTGGTTGCATGAATCATGATCTTATTCTTTTAAGTACATACTACTTTTGTTCTATAATACTTCTTCCAACCTAGTACACATTGTATTTGTTAGAAGAGTCCAGCAAGAAACTCTGTTTAAATACAGATGCCTTCTACAAGTTTTAAAATGAAGGAAACAATCATTATTAATATAAACTTTTGAGATTGCAATCAAAAAGTAATTTTTAGATAAATTGATCAGTTATAAAAAGGGTTTAGAAGTAGAAATTTATTTAAAAAATTTGTAAACTATATTATATGGAAGGGACCTTGCTGGTCTTTTAGTCCAATCGACCTGAAATCATTCTGCCCAGCTCCTGTTGTGGTTGAGTAGACATAACTTCTGCAATAAACTGTTCCACTAAGTAATTGTTCTCACTGTCAAAAAATTTCTCCTTAGTATTAGGATGGATCTTGTTCCATTCGGAAATAAGGTGCACGAGACCGGGTTCCCACAAACAGCTCTTTTATTAACAAGTAAAGGCTCAGTCACACTGGCCGACGGATGCAAAACATTTGTAAAAAGGACACAGTAGATGAGAAAAATGTTCCATCCGTTGTTATCCGCTCTCAAAAGGGGCAAAAATTTGCATAACCAGAGCAGATAACACGGAAAGGAACAGATGGGGGGAGGACGCAGGGCGGATGGAAAGTGGATGCGGAACGGAAGCCTAGTGGATGGAAGCGGATGGGAGCGGATAGGTCCCCTCTGCGAATGTTTTTTCCATTTTTATGCTTTGTTTGTGAGCTGCATCTGCTTTCATCCTTTCTCCATCCATGCTACTAACGCTGTGCATCCGTTTCGCGTCCGTTCCACTTCCTCCCTGTGTCCGTTTCCCGCTGGAGCAGATTTGAGTTGCACGGATGCGCAGCGGATGCCTAGAAGATATAGCGGATGCATAACAGATGACAATGGATACAGAACGGATGTCCCCCGTATGTCTAGCGAATGCAGAACGGACGTGTTGGATACATTTTCTGCTCAAAAGTTTTCTGCTCAAAACATCCAGCTCAAAAGCGGATGAAATGTCAATAGACGGATGCTGGACGGATAGAGAGGATGAAAAACGGACGCAGTGAGTACGAAACGGAAGCATCGCGTTAACCAAAGGATGGCAAGTGTTTCTCTCCGTTTTACATCCTCTTTCCATCCGTTGGTGCAGTGTGACATGTGCTTAAAGCAACTAGTAATGGAACAACAGCCCAAGCCACAGCAGCCCTTCTTTTAGCGGCTTGCTCGTGGCTTGTGGCCAATGACAGTAGTTTAAGTCTTCCTGCCATCTGGCGGGCCAATCAGAATGGTTCCTAAGTAACCAATCCGAGAATGGCCTTCTCGGCCAAACAGTTTAAGGTATTTGGAGTCTACCAAGTTCTATACACAACACCCCTCCCCCCTTGGTTTCGTCCAATGTGCATCACGTAGTCATGCAGGTAGGTGGGTCTTTTTTGGGTCCTAGTTGACCTGCGCAGCTCAGTCTCAGTGTGGTCCTCAAACAGTTTGGACAGGATCTCTTTCTCTCTGTTTCTTCTCCATGAAACCTCCTGAAAGGGTGAGTCAGCCTTACCACTCCTGCCTGAGTTTCTCGGGCTGGTTGAAGTGGCTCTGCCGTTCCCTCCTGGTTCGTCTGGGTTGGTCAAGCTGGCCTGGCTGTCTCCTTCCAGGAAGGCCTCATTCTCCTGCTCCCGGACTTCTTCTTTGGAGGCCGTCTAACGGTGAGTGCTCTTTTTGTTTTATTTGGGTATCTTTGTGAAGTGTTTGTTGTCATGTTATTTGAGGTTTGTCTTCCCTTTTTTTGTTATTTTGTGTTTTCTCCCCCTCCTCGGTTGTTTTTGGTTCGTTTATTTGTGGTGATGGTGTGGTGTTGCATTCTAGTGTGCGAGAGTGAAGCTGGTCTATGTGCCGCTTCCATGCTCTCCCGTCATCCAGCACAAGTCAATAAGACCGGGGCCCTGTGATTTGGGTGATTGTGGCTAGAAGCCATAACGGATCCCCAGTAAGGTTTTTAGCATACACCCAATCGTCTATTTCAAATGAGCGATACTTGCTGGAGGAGTCAGGGGGGTTGTCCCAGGTATATGTGGGGTGCAGTCTATCTAGGTAGGAGAGCAATTTCCTACCCATGAGGAGTTCTGCTGGGCTCTTGTTGGTGGTTGTGCTAGGGGTAATGTGTTGCATGGTTAACAATCTGTTAAGCTTTTCCTGCACGTCTCCCATGTCCATTTTTTTCTAGGCCCTCCTTTGTATACCAAACCATGCGTTCAGCCCATCCATTAGCAGCCGGATGGACTGGCGCTGTCAGAGCATGTCGGATGCCCTATGCAGCCAAGTACTGCTCAAATGCCAAAGTGGTAAACTGGGGCCCATTGTCCGATACGATAACATCAGGTAGCCCATGCATGGTGAAAAGTTTGTTTAACTGTTTCATGACTGCCTCAGTGGTAGTGGATGCCATAAGTATGACTTCCAACCAATTCGAGTAGGCATCCACGATAACCAAATAGGTGTTCCCTTTAGTTGGCCCAGCAAAGTCAATATTCAGTCTCGACCATGGGCCTCTGGGAGTTTCCCATTCCATGACTGGTGCCAGTGAGGGGGTAGGCCTCGATTTTTGGCAGTCATGGCACGTAGCCACCCAACGTTCAATGTCTTTGTCCAGCCCTGGCCACCAGATGTAACTCCTGGCCAGGGCTTTCATCTTAACTATGCCAGGGTGCCCCTCATGCAACATGCACAGAACTTCTTCCTGTAATTTTTCTGGGATTACCACCCTGTCACCCCACAAAATACAGTCTTTTTCAACAGACAGTTCAGTCTGTCGGGTGCGAAACAGTTTAAAAGTCTCGGTTTTGTTTTTGTCCGGCCAGCCCTTACCTACCCAATGTAGAATGCGAGCTGTCAGCAGGTATTTCACGGTGGCTTTAGCGACGTCTGCTGCGGTTAGTGGCAGGTTCGTCCAGGACTTGATTTGGAGGGTAGAGACGGTGGGAGCTGAGTCGTCTGCTGTGATGGGTCGTGGGGAACGGCTCAAGGCATCTGCATGGGTGATGGTCTTCCCTGGGCAATGGAGGAGCATGTAGTAGAGGCAGTGAGGAATTCAGACCACCTCATCATTCTTAGGTGTGTCTTTGATTGCCTTTATCTTTTTTTCGGTGGGGTGTATCCCTTGTTCATCTATGAGATAGCCTAGAAATTCGACCTGGTTGGTGGCTAGGTTACATTTTTCTCACTTTACTTTAAGGCCTGCATCTCTGAATCTTCATAATACTTCTTTTAATCTACTTTCTAGTTGGTTTGCGTTTTTTGCTGACACTAATACATCATCAAAATAAGGGATGACTCCCTTGATTCCATTTAGAAAGCACTCCATGAGGCTTTGGAAAATGCCTGGGGCAAAGCTAATGCCGAATTGAAGTCGGTTGCACTTGAGTTGCACACCTCTGTGTGTCACTATTGTCTGTGTCTCTGCGGTTGTGGGGTCAATGGGTAGCTGTTGGTACGCTTGTGCGAGATCAAGCTTCATAAAAAATTTTCCTCCCCCTAGGGAGTGCAATAACAGATATTTGCCGGTTCTCCAAACTACTCAATATTTCCACTACTGGTTCTCCAGAACTGGTCAGAACCTGCTGAATTCCACCTCTGATCCCCATGGTTCTTAGCGGTGGATATGAGGATTTCTGGAAACTGTGGCTAGTACAGTCTTATTACACTGAGTCTTATTACACTGAGACAGCTACTATTACTATTTTATCCCTAGCAATACTTAGCCTTTTCCCTCAACACCACATTAATATGCATTTCTCCTGTCCCTAAACTGATATAAAAATATGCTAGCATAATTTTGGGCTGTCTTCATAGTTGAATCTGATCTGCTTCAGTAACAGTGTTTGCAAACGGTCCTGCTTTATAGCATTCCTGAAATAATTTAAAGATATTGAATCAAAATTTGTTTATTAGTTTATAATGTAGTATACAAAGAAAATACAAAAGCAAATATTGGGAAAACAAGGGAGAGAAAAGGGGAGGGAAGAGTGAGGAAAAGAAAGAGAAAAAGAAAATAAGGCATTGACTTCCATCTCTCTTTGGTGCAATAGAATAAGATAATAACATCAAAGCTCTACTTTTACTTTGGCATAATAATTTAAATTAGCCATTTCTATAACAACAAATATAATCAGTAAAACCCAAAGTCAACATTTCATATATTTTTTCTACCTCAAGCACAAAGTTCAGAAGCCATTTCCAAATAGAAATATTTATTTGTATGCTTTTCTTTGATCAAAGCAGTCAATTTAAAGGTACCAATTGGTAGTTTCATCTCATCTTGTTTCCACTTCCACACAGTAGTACCACTTAAGAAAAGTTGTTCTTCTTAAAACGTGGAAAGGTTTTGGGGAGCCAATAGTGTAGTTAAGCATTAGGAATCAAGGTTTCAGCAACTTCAGCAACTCGCCTGAGTGACAGGCTACCTACCTCCACATCAATAGTCTGCTATACTGACTGTTTTCTGAACATTGGTTACCTGTCTGCTAAAATCACTGGTGGGATTCAATTTTTTTTTGCTACTGGTTCTGTGGGTGTGGCTTGGTGGGCATGGCAGATACTGTAAAATCTCCAGTCTGAGGTGATATTTGCCGGTTCTCCGAACTACTCAAAATTTCCACTACTGGTTCTCCAGAACTGGTCAGAATCTGCTGAATACTCACCTCTGGCTAAAATGTTGCTGCATCTGTATCCAGAAAAAACCCCAATTGACTAACAGATGGTACATTTTTTAAAAAAAGCAGGGAAAATCTTTTAAATAAACTATTGGACTTCATTTCCTTTTTTTTTTATAAACATGTTGACTTGTGTTTTGGAAGTCCACTGAACCCCTGCTATGAAACAAATAGCAATAGTTGCCTTCAGAAGTCTAATATGCCTGGCATAGATAAAGAGTTCACCTGATGATCAAATTGAACAAACCATGCATGAGACATTACATAAGCAAATCTTTAAAAAAAAAAAACAATCAAAAGTTTGGTTTGTGTTACAGCCCAATCCAAAATGGCAGTAGTGATCAGTGAGGGGAAGTGAAGAATCCACTTTCCAGTGTCAACTATTCAATCAGAATTCAGCAGATGCCAGCCCCTTGGACTCACTGACAAGGTCATGAATAAGATATGTACATATGAGAGGGTCTATATAATCAAAATTGGAAAGGGGAAATAACAAATGTTAAACTCCAGTGTAAACTAAGGTTGTGTTCTGACCCAAACCTTGTTCCAAGGAAACAAATACAAAACAGAGGTAAAAGCAAAACTGTTTAATGATTCTTTACGAATTCCGTTCCTTCACGGTTTAAAATTTCTTTGCTTCCTGCAAAGAACTCCGGTTTCTCAGCTGGCTTTTATTGCTCAAGGGAGGGGCCATTACCTTGCAGCCGTACTCCCAAATTGCCCATGCTGCTGCAGCTGCTTTTTCCTTCGAATAGCCCTTTGCACACATGCACTGGGCACTGACTCCTCGAAGACCTCTTCATCACTACTGCCAGCCTCCTCAACCTCCAAAGACAGCACTCCAGTCCCTGATGGTCCTGGCCCCATCCCTGCATCACACACAGGCCTCTCATCTGAGTCCTCGCTCTCCAAGACCTCAGCTGTCCGCGCCTGCTGCCAGCGAACCACAACAGGCTGGGATGAAGACTATGCCATGATGAAATGTCCTCTAAAATGGTTAGTAATAATGTTTATGCCAGGGTAGTGTTATATGTGAATGAGCCCTTAGTTTGATAATATACCCCCTTGGCTTTTTTTTTTTTTTAAAGACTAGGATTTAAGAATGTGTCTTTTACAAATTCTTAGACTTAGAATAACTTTATTGTCACTCTGAATGCACACTAATCGGCATGCCTTAAAATGAAATTTTGTAGCATACAACTCTCAAAGGGTCTCCACTTCCACTATACCCTACATAAACATGACTAAATAAATGAATATATATGAATATATCCACATATATTACATGACACGGAGAAACAACACAGTTTAGTTTGAATGTATACATGTACATGTTGAGAGAGACAAATCTTGCGAGTTTACCAGACAGATGGCATATGGAACAAAGCTTTTACAGAATCTGGTAGTCCTGCTAGAAATATGTCAAAACCTCTTTCCCCTGGGGAGCAACAAAAACAGACTGTGAAGAGGGTGTGAGGGGCAATTCTCATAGTGTGAACCCCACCATGCCAGCAGACTGTGTGACTGGAGATTTGTGTTATGTTTATCTGTTGCTATATTAAATGAGCTTTCTGTATTTGAAAGGGTCTAAGTCGATTTCAAAATTCTAATTTCCATCTTGAATTCCCCTAAGGCAGCAGTAATATATATTACTTCAATTATCTGTGTTGGCTTTTTATGAATTTCTTAAAATAGCTATTACATATTATCTTTTTTTATCCACTTACCAGTTATGTTAAATACACAACTACAGGTGAAACTCAAAAAATTAGAATATCATGCAAAAGTTCATTTATTTCAGTTTTTTTTTTATTGCAACTTAAAAGGTGAACCTAATACATGAGATAGACTCATTACATGCAAAGCAAGATAGTTCAAGCCATGATTTGTCATAATTGAGATGATTACGGCTTACAGCTCATGAAAACCCCAAATCCACAATCTCAGAAAATTAGAATATTATATGCAATCAATAAAACAAGGATTGTACACAGAACAATATCGGACCTCTGAAAAGTATAAGCATGCAGATGTACTCAGTACTTGGTTTGGGCCCCTTTTGCAGCAATTACTGCCTCAGTGCTGCGTGGGATGGAAGCTTTCAGCCTGTGGCACTGTTGAGGTGTTATGGAAGACCAGGATGCTTCAATAGGGGCCTTCAGCTCTTCTGCATTGTTCGGTCTCATGTCTCTCATCCTTCTCTTGGCCCTATAGATTCTCCATGGGGTTCAAGTCAGGCGAGTTTGCTGGCCAATCAAACACAGTAATCCCACCGTCATTGAACCAGGTTTGGTGCTTTTGGCAGTGTGGGCAGGTGCCAAGTCCTGCTGGAAAATGAAGTCAGCATCCCTATAAAGCTCATCTGTGGAAGGAAGCATGAAGTGCTCCAAGATCTCCTGGTAGATGGCTGTATTGACCCTGGACTTAATGAGGCACAGTGGACCAACACCAGCAGATGACATGGATCAACACAGACTGTGGAAACTTCACACTGGACTTCAAGCATCTTGCAGTGTGTGCCTCTCCATTCTTCCTCCAGACTCTGGGTCCTTGGTTTCCAAATGAGATACAAAAGTTGCTCTCATCAGAAAAGAGGACTTTAGACCACTGAGCAACAGACCAGGTCTCTTTTTCTTTAGCGCAGGTAAGACACTTCTGATGTTGTTTGTTGTTCAGGAGCATCTTGACAAGAGGAATATGACATTTGAAGCCCATGTCCAGGATCCATCTGTATGTGGTGGCTCTTGATGCATTGACTCCAGCCTCAGTCCACTCCTTGTGAAAGTCCCAACACTTTTGAATGGCTTCTTCCTGACAATCCGCTCCAGTCATCCCTGCTGCTTGTGCACCTTTTTTCCCCACACTTTTCCCTTCCACATAACTTTCTATTAATGTGCTTCAATACAGCACTTTGGGAACATCCAACTTCTTTTGCAATGACCTTTTGAGGCTTTCCCTCCTTATGGAGGGGGTCAATGATGGTTTTCTGCACAACTGTCAGGTCAGCCATCTTTCCCATGATTGTGATTCCTACTGAACCAGACTGAGAGACCATTTATAGGCTCAGGAACCCTTTGCAGGTGTTATGGCTTCATTAGCTGATTAGAGTGGGACACTTTGAACCTAGAATATTGAACCTTTTCACAATATTCTAATTTTCTGAGATTGTGGATTTGGGGTTTTCATGATCTGTAAGCCATAGTCATCTCAATTATGTTACATCATGGCTTGAACTATTTGCTTTGCATGTAATGAGTCTATCTCATATACTGTATTAGGTTCACCTTTTAAGTTGCATTACTGAAATAAATGAACTTTTGCACGATATTCTAATTTTTCGAGTTTCACCTGTATTTGCATGAAGCCTCAGTTTAGGCAGGGTTATAAAGAAAGAATAATCTACAGTAGGAATATAGTTTGTAGTTCATAATCGTATGGATGTGTGTGCATTTGAACTGCCTATTGCACAAGAACATAAAAATGTCTGTACCAGCCTTTGCATTTTAAAACTGAAAATAAACAAATATATGTTGGTTTATTTGATGGGACAAAGATCTGAATCTTCTTCATAGCAATAGCACTTAGACTTATGTACCACTTTACAGTGCTTTACAGCCCTCTCCAAGCAGTTTACACAGTCAGCCTATTGCCTCCAACAATCTGGGTCCTCATTTTATCCACCTCAGAAGGATGGAAGGCTGAGTCAACCTTAACCCTGGTGAGATTTGATCTGCCAAATTACAGGCAGCCGGCAGGCAGCAGAATTAGAATTAGAGATTTATTGTCATTGTACAAGTACAACAAAACTGTGAATACACCTCAGCAATTGTTCACAATACAATAAAACCAAAGCAATTAAAAATGAAGATAAGAAAAATAGAATCCCCACATCTCCATTTGCAATTTGATATCTACGAATATACACAAACACAAGCATCCAACACTGACTGTTACACTTAGCCAAGTATAGTACATAAGAGAAGGAGCCTGAAGTTCTGCATTCTAACCACCACACCACCAAGGCTCTTCAAAATATGTAAGAAGTGGTTTGAAAGAAAAAAAATGCATATTGTGAGGGGGACAAAGAGGACAAAACAGGAATGAGATGCGGCAGAGGACTAGAAGGAAAACATGAAATAGAAGCAACAACAAATGAAGCTGTGTTGTATAACAGAGATAGAGAGAACACAGTAGTTTTTAAGACATGATTAGGGGCATTTCTGTAACACACTATTGCTATTCACTGATCCCACATAAAGCAGTTTGAAGGTGACCTGCAGATTTTGCAACAGTGAGAAAATGCAAGAAACACCATGAATTTATCTGTATTCCTTTCAGCTTACCAGAAAGAGAATTTTTTTAAAAGAGCATCATTCAGGACCACCATCAACGTTGTCAGCACATGTTGTGTGCACTTATCTTGTGATTTCAAAAGAAAAAAAAAACCAAGTGGTTGCTGGAAGAAGCCTCCAGGCTGCATTTTAATGCCTTTGCAAAGTGGGAAGCACGCTGACAAATTTATAAGGACTTTTCCCAATTGCTACAACTATGGCTATATATGCCGTACCCAAAGTGGAAGAGAAGAGAACATTCATTCTAAGTAATAACTACAAACAAGTAACTGAAATAAAATATTGAAGCTTGGTAGAAGAGAAAAGATTGCCTTAAAAGCAAAATACTTGCCTATGAACTCTCTCCACATTCTTCAAAACTGTCAAGGTATTGAGATTTAATAGCTGACCAGCTGTTGTAAGGCTGATGCAATGAGGATGAATCAGCATGGTTATTGACGCTTTAAAACTGAGGATGGGTCCCACAGAGTTTTACTCAGGGGTGAGATTCAATTTTTTTAACCAGTTCTGTGGGTGTGGCTTAGTTGGTAGGTGTGGCTTGGTGGACATGTGATTGGGTGGGCATGGCCAACTCAACATCATTCATGTCAAGGGGCACTTCTCCTCGCCTGGCCTCTCATGACAATGGGGATGCTGCAAAGGTCATAAGTGTGAAAAATGCTCATAAGTCACTTTTTTCAGTGCCATTGTAACTTTGTATGGGCACTAAATGAACTGTTGTAAGTCAAAGATTACCTGTACAAAAATACAAAAAGTTTCTTTGCTTGCAAAAAACTGCCCTAACTATCAGCAGCCAACTCTTGCTCAAAAAGTGAAACCCTTTAGCAAATAGGTCATTTAAGCTCTCTAGAAAGAGCACACCCAGGAGAAGCAATCCTTAGATCCATTTGCACCATTTAAAGATTCCATCTAATCTCACTCACCTCACAAGATATCCTAAGGAAATCATCCAGATTTAAGGAAAGGTCACAAGTCCCCCAGAAAGGCAGTAAAAAAATCAATGCCAAGTATGGATTCTGCTTCTTGGAAGCACATCCCAAAAGGACAGTGCCAGATACCAGGAAATGAAGGTGATGAAGGAAAACACTCCAAGTTAGAAAAAGAAACCACGAGGCAGGAAAAACACAATACAAATAATTAAATCACAACAGTAGCTATTGCTTGTTGAAGCTGAATAGGGAAAATTATCCCATCAATAAACACAAGATTAAATGTCACCAAGCACAGAATTAACCATCACCAAAAATCAGTTTTAGACCAAAACTCCAAAAGGGTATGTAAACTCATGTTTGAATGTCAATCTTTCTAGCAAGCCAAGAAACCTTGCTGAATGTCACTCATCTTGATTCCCTGTCATTAAAAGCTTCTTTCTGAAAGCTCTGCTTCATTATTCAATGATTTCTTCAAGATGCTGATTGTCCAGGGAAGTATTTCCTCCCAACAGCAGTGTAAAAATCTTAAAACAACCCTTCCCCTTTAAGAAAGTCAACCCCAGAAGCTCCAGAGACAGGAAGTCTAGGCATACTGGCAAGAATGTAATAAGGGTGGAAAAAAAAACAAAAGGAGATTGCTTCTAACTATCAGTTCTCCGAACTGCTTAGAAAATTAACAAGAGGTTCTATAGAACCGGTCAGAACCAGTAGAATCTAGTTTTACCATTTTAAGAAGCTCTCTATATATATGAGGCCATGATAGGGTGTACCTCTCTCTCCTTATGTTCTGTCTCCCTTGTGGTTCTCCGTGCAGAATAAAAAAGATTGATTGATTGCCTACAATGGGTGCTGTGTTGTGTACCTGGTAGACCCATAATAGTAGTCAGGCTGCAAACACTCGTACAAAGGGGAAAAAAATCAGTTTGCCCTAGTTTCACATTAATCTTTATAAAGGAAGGAATATATGGATTTATCTATTCAATCATCTTATCATAAGAACATAAACATAGCTCTTGATGGATTAGGGCCAAGTCCTTTTCAATTTATAATCTTGTTATCCACAGAAACTAACTAGTTGCCTTTGTAGTTCTCAAAAGCAAGAGATGGAGACGTATCACTTTCCCAGGTTTACCTGCAGATAACTCCTTAGGATACAAATAGAATAAAATTGCTCAAAATTTGATACAAATTGTAATTTGCTTTGGCCATATAATAGTTAACTATGGAACGATGGAATGGCCTTGAGGTGGAGCTCTCACCTCACCTACAGAAGGCTGTGAGTTTGATCCTAGGTAGGACACTGAGAATATATCTTCTGAACAAACCTTTCATTGGTGACAGGAAGGGCATTCAGCCACTAAAACACTCTGCTAGGTCTATTCAGTTGCCCAGACTCTACCCCACAAGGGATTATGGAGTCATTAAAAGAAGATGATGATAGTGTAATAGTTAACTGTGAAAATTATATAATTTGTACCATTTGTGTAGTAGAATCATGATGCTATAAATTAATTGTTTCACACCAGACGCTTACTCTCCCTTCCAGAGTGGCTCTTTGCAATTGATATTTGGAAGCCTATTACTTCCACCATGAAGGAAACATTGAATATTCAAGATGATTGCTCTTGACAGATCTGTTCTTCATCATTTATACAATCCTTTTTAAAGCCATCATGAGCTCCAGAAAGTATGGCATGACTTCTAAACTGATTCAAGGAGAGATGCACTACAATGTAATGTAAGAATATTGTACTGTTTACCAGTCTAAATGTGCAGGGAATGGAATCTTTCAGGTAAAGTACAGAATTTGTGATATGCAAAATTCACATTATCTGGACCATTTTTCTTTGGGTTCCATCATTTCTCTTTGTGTCCTTTTTATAGAGACCAATTGTTTAGCATGACTATATTAGAAGACAAAAGCAACAAGACTGACCAAAAGGAGATGGAATTTGTATAGAAATGGATAAAATCAACTTTAATGGACAATCTTGAAAATTGTCCATTAAATTTTCCGTGAAATTTAATTTGAAATTTCTGGACTTGAAAATCCTAGACTTTGAAAATCTGAAAAAGTAGGTATTGCTGTGAAACAGAAGGCTCACTGATCTAGGACACTTGAGATTTGGGAGATATGGTTGCCATATCTACAAGGCCATGGCTAATGTAAATTTCACCAACTATGTTAGATGTATCATATGGAGAATAAAGAACATATAGAGTGGATACAATAGAAACATGTCAAAAACCCCGTTATGGCTCTCAGAAAAGTATGAATAAGTAAACACAAATGGCTAATTTATTGTGAGATATCAGAATTTTGTTTAGAAGCATGTAAAATAAAGTGATGATGGAACTTGCAGAAATAGCTAAATAGATTTCTTTGATCAGAGAAAATATAATACCAACATTTATTGCTGAATGGTGGGATTCCATTTTTTTCACAACCGGTTCTGTGGTTGTGGCTTAGTTGGTGGGCATGGCTTGGTGGTAAAGTGACTGGCTGGGCATGGCCAACTCAACATCACTCACATCAAGTCACACATCTCCTCACCTGAAGTCTCGTGACTGTTGGGATACTGCAACAGTCAAAAGTGTGAAAAATGGTCATAAGTCACTTTTTTCAGTGTCATTGTAACTTTGAATGGTCCCTTCAAACAAGCAAAGTACCAGCAAAGGAAAAAAAAATATCCAGAGAAGTTCCAGAGACAGGAAGTCTAGTCCTGCCAAGAATGTAATAAGGGTTAACGGAGAGGCAGTTTCTGTAAGCAACACCAGAATATTTCCTTCCTGCCTTCCTTACAGGATTAGTCCAATAATTTCTTCCAACAACCAATTATCCGAACTGCTTAGAATGTTAACAACCGGTTGTAGTGAAGAGGTGTGAACTGGTAGAATCCCACCCCTGATTGAAACCCCTTTATTGACTTTCTGTATAAAACAGGAAGGCATGAAGATATGATATATGATTTTAATGATTAAACAAGACAGATTATAGAAAGAAGATGTGTTTTAAATAAAAGTAAGATACACTGTAAATTTATAACTGCTATAAAAGGGTAGGAAGCTCCTTCTTCGTACATTTTTTTCTATTTTTCTTTAATTTTTTCCTTTCTTGTACTTTTAGTTTTCTGTTTGATTTATTATCTTTTTCTTACATTATATTAGTTTGTATTATTTTTGATCATATATATATGATCAAGTGGTTAATGCCTGGAACACATTATCCCACGGGATAATACCCGAAGGAAGCTGAACAGCACACATGTAAGTACCCGCGAAAACTTAAAAAAACATATATATATATAACTTTGCTACATATATATATAACTATGCTACAACTTTAACAGAACTACAATGACATGGGATAATACACGAAGGAAGCTAAACAGCACACACACACACACACACACACACACATATATATACTGTTCAGCTTCCTTTGGGTATTATCCCATGTCATTGTAGTGCTTTTAAAGTTGTAGCAACGTTTTGGCAGAATCTCATCTGCCATCATCAGGCTTTTGTATTTTCCATAGTGGCTAGGGTTTTGGTGCCATTGAAGTTGATGTTGTGACCTGTGGTTTTCATGTGTTGGACTAGTGAGGAGGTGTCCAACACATGAAAACCACAGGTCACAACATCAACTTCAATGGCACCAAAACCCTAGCCACTATAGAAAACCCCAGCCACAGAATCATCAGAGAAGCCATAGAAATTGAAAAAAGACCTGAAAGCATGAATAGAAGAGATGATTCCAGACTGTCAATCATTTGGAAGCCTGCACTCTCAAATAGAAAGATCTCCACACCACAAGCCAGGCAAACATCTGGGCACAAACAGACTCCCTCTGACATCTCCAGCTCAAACACACCCCAACCAGGCACCCAGATGAAACCTAGCTTCCTAATAGATAATAGCCGTCCTTTCACGCAAAGCCAAGCTGCACTGAAAGCCTCCAATACAGGAACACAGTGTTGCCAGCCAATCAAAGCCACAAAACAGACAGAAGAAACCAGAAACACCAATTAAACAAACTCCAAGTCCAATAAACACAGACCAAGACTCCCAACCAATCAGGATGTAGAAAAAAAAACATCCTGGCACAGCAATAGGCTAGCCTCAAATTTAAAACTAACGGCTGTGATAGCCTGACCCACATACAAACCCAATACAGAAGCCTGATGATTGCAGATGAGATTCTGCTGAAACGTTGCTACAACTTTAACAGCACTACAATGACGTGGGATAATACCTGAAGGAAGCTGAACAGCACACATGTAAGTACCCGCGAAAACTTAAAAAAACATATAAATGTATGTATGTATGTATGTATGTATGTATGTATGTATGGAGAGAGAGAGAGAGAGAGAGAAAGAGAGAGAGAGAGAGGGAGAGAGAGATCATATACATATATACAGAGAGAGAGTTTTTTATAGAGATTATTTTTAAAGGTCACTAGAACTTAATACAATACGCTACTAAGAAGTTTACTCATTCCTTGCTTCATTATAATCAACAGCATGTCCTTTGTAAAAAATACTTGGTGGAAACTGACTTCCAATCACTTTGAAGTTTTTTCTTTTTTTAAAAAAAGGACTTGTCCTCTATTTTATAATTAGAAGCTTGGTTTTTATTTTCCAAGTTCCTTTGGATAGTATTTTGAAATAATGTTAAAAATGTGGACATACTATTTTTCTCATTGTCACTTTATTCTGTTCTACCTCTATTACTCTGCACCCTCTTTGGTTAGCCAAACTTCTCAAAGTGACAGCCCAGCAAAAAGAATTAGCAATAACAATAGACTTATATATAGCTTCATAGTGCTTTCCAGCCTTCTCCAAGTAGTTTACGGAATCAGCATATTATCCCCAACAATCTGGATCTTCATTTTACCAACCTCGGAAGATTAGAAGGCTGAGTCTATCTTGAGTCAGAGAGGACCAAACCTCTGGCAACCAGCATAATTAGCCTGCAATACTGCTTTCTAACTGGGACATGGTGGCTCAGTGGATAAGAGGTTGAGCTGATCAATCAGAAAGGTCAGTAGTTCGGCAGTTTGAATCCCTAGCACTGCGTAACAGAATGAGCTCCCATTACTTGTCCCAACTTCTGCCAACTTGGCAGTTTGAAAGCAGGTAAAAATGCACGTAGAAAAATAGGGACCACTTTGGTGGGAAGCTAATAGTGTTCCGTGTGCCTTCAGTGTTTAGTCATGCTGGCCACATGACCACGGAGACCACGAAGACAGCACTGGCTCTTTGGCTTTGTAACGGAGATGTGCACTGCCCCCTAGAGCCAGAAAACCTTTCCCTTTTTACTGCTTTCTAGCCCCTGTGCCACTGTGGCATAAGCACCTTATGTCTTGCTTTGGGGTTTAATTGCATTAGGAAAACCAGACAGAATGTTGGAAAAAGAATTACATAATGAAAGGCAGTACATTCACACATTCCTTACTCTTATAACGTTGCTATTAAGTAAAAAAAACCAACTGTATTATTCAGTTTTGAGAACTCTCCTTAGGAAAATAGCAGCAATTTCTTTGCCATTAGATTAAAGGTGAAGTAATCAGGGGGGAAAAGGCAGAAGATGTGTTCAGCATGGTGCTACTTATTGAATTCAAAATTGCAAGTATAGACTGTTTTGCTCCCTCCCCTGATATAGTCTGAGCATATATGCAGCAAACACTGCAGATTTAATTTTGTGGTCAAATTAATTGTGAGGTCCAAATCACATTCGGAGATCCAGTTCCTTGTTCCCAGAATCCTTTTATTATAATTCAGCATTTTATTGTAAGGTTGTGTCACTTTAAAAATGATTCAGAAGCACCATGCAATGGATACATTAGAAACCTAATTATCTTTTTTTTCTTTCTCTTTTTCTCTATTTTCCAATATTATAATTTTTGCCAGATTTGCTCTTCTTTATCTTCTCTTCTTTTTCAACATGCACAGACAACAGAGGCTTCTTCAAAAGAAAAAAACAAGAAAGTCCAGTTGCCTCCTGAAAAAGTAACTTTGGGACAACTATTACCTGGATGACTGAGAATCTCTACAGACATTAAATAACAATATAGTGACTGCCTATCAGTCATACAGTGACTGATACTTATATAAGACCAAAGCCTTTATTGCACAAGAAATATTTTGACACAACATTCAGCTGTTTTGCAATGTTATGTTCAATTCTCAATGGAAAAGGCCAAAAAAAAAAAAATACACTCAGAATATAAAAGAACAGAATTGAAAGGGACATTGGAGGTCTTTTAATCCTCCTGCTTAACAGGAAACTCTATACCACTTCAAACAAATTATTGTCCAATCTCTTCTTGAAAACATCAGTGCTGGAGCATTCACGACTTCTAGAGGAAAGTAATTCCACCAGTTAATTGTCCTATCAGGAAATTTCTCCTTAGTTCTAGTTGGTCCTCTTCTTGATGAGTTTCCATCCATTGTTTCTTGTTCTGCCAGTTTAAATCATAATTAATACTGACATATATATTTCTTTTTTGGTGTTCTCAATGGTCTAATACAGGGGTGTCAAACTCACGGTGTCATATCATCATGTGACATATCATAACTTTTTCCCCCTTCACTAAAACAGAGATAGGCGTGGCCAGAGTGTAACACACCACACACCACAAGTTTGATACCCTGGTCTAATATATAAACATTAGTGTATTAATTTTAATCAACACTGTATAAATATTACTTTATTATCTTGAAGAAAGTTAGCACCTACACATAGAAGAGTGAAATGTTTTAGGAATTATTTAAAAAGCAGATTATATTTCCCTGGATCACAAAAGGAGAAACAGGTTTTTAAAGACAAAGAGCATGTCCTTGCCCCCCAGGGATATCTGGTGCACATTAAGACTGGGCCAACTTATCTTGAATAGGGGCCATAGAAGGAGAGTTCACGTCGCGGCCCCTGTCAGGTATCTGTTTACCTGCGAATCCTTCTACCACGCTACACCAACCTCATGTGCCAGAGCCTGTGTTCTACAGTGGCTGGGAAAAGTGTAGCGACATGAGAGAAGACTTATCTTGAATACAAAAGACCTCAGTGCCAGGGTGATGGCTTGAAAACATGATCCTCCAGGACATAATATGATTATCTAGCTCACCACACGGCACAATCAAGCCTCTTCATTACATCACCCAGCAAGGTTCAACCAAACTCAATTCAGACAAACATGACTCCACATGGGGGTCTGCAACCAATAGGATACATGCCCTTGCTACAAGAACAGGAAGCTCAAGGAGGAAGAAGGCAAGCCTCCTTGCTGACGGACCATAGACCGTAGACTCTCTGTGGCTATGGTCCACGGTCTTTCGTTGGAGAGCCCTGATCATTACGATTAGGGACTGAAACTGCCTTGGAGAGGCAGTGGAGTGAGAGGAAGCCACAAGCCAGGTTGAGGGGAGCCGCATCTCTCCGCCGGGCTTGGCCTTTTTCCCCCTGAAGACGACTGCAGGACTGCAGGATTAAGATTTGTGCAGGAAGGAAGAAAGAGGTGGATAACATCTGAATTGGGACAACTTGACAATCCAACTGAACAAAAGTACCCCAGGATTAAGGTAACATGGAATTTTTAAGGAAAGAAAAGTGAGCAGCGAAATTACAAAGGAACAGGGGGAAAAAAAAGAAAATATTTTTGATAGCTAAGTGGGGCTTCAAACCGGGAAAGGAAGAAGCTGGAACTAAAGATTTAATTAAATTGGACTAAGATGTTTTGGGAATAAATAGGCATAAAATAAAGCTGGATTTAAGATCATTACTATTTCAAAAAATAATAATAAAGCTTACAAATTGGAGACTAGACTGTGTTGGAATATTAGGGTTCCAACCTTGAGGAATATTGAAAAACCCTAAACAAAAAAATAGAGGGAAAAGGTGAAGACTTTGTATAATGGAGAGTGCCAGCTTTTGACAAAAACTTGAGCTCAAACGAAAGGGAAAGCATCCTGTTTCTGAATGAACTTGTGTGGATATAACATTAAAGAAATATGAAACAAAGTAAGAATTTTAGTAAGTGAAAGCAGAACCAGAATAAAGAAAAAAGCAAGGAAAGATTGACTGTGGGATTGACTGATGTTTTTGGTATAGGCCCTCGGCTGGAATAACTGAGAACTTTAGAAGATTGAAAGAAGGAAAGTAAAAGTGGGTTGTTGTTGTTGTTTTGTGGACTTTAATGATCATAAAATACAAGAGTGTGTAATGATGATATCTCTTCGGGAATTAAAAATGGAACTTAAAAGTATGAGAGAATTACTACAGGAAAGAGGCGAATCACTTTGCTCTGAGTTAGAAAAAATGGAAGTGGTGATTGAAGTACAAGAAGAAAGAGCTTCAGAGGAGGAGGAGTTGATTCAAGGAGAAGACATTTTAAACAGACAATTAACACAAAGAACACTACAAAGAAGTGGGGAAAGAAGGAAAGTTAAAAAGTTGAAATTTAAGAAGGCAATCAAACGGGAGAATACCTGTGAAGTCAGGAAAGGCAGAAAGACCCAGCAGAAAAGGGGAAAGGAAGATATTAAGAAAGAGGGATATAAACTGGAATAAGAAAAGATACGGGGAAAAGGGGGGGAGGAGAAGCAGTAAGAAACAGGCGCATGAAATAAAGAAATACAGAAATAGTAAAATGTTGAAAAGAAAATGTTTTTTCAGAGATAATGGTTGATGAATTAAAAAGGGGATTCTGCAGGGTGATAAGGGGTAATAAGAATATTTCTGCAATTAAAAATATTTACGGAATCCTAATGAAAAGTTGTAATGATTATTATTGTAACTTCTTAAAAATAATGGTTTATTGGGAATCAAGATGAAGGAATAAAGGTATATTTTAATCATTGAGGTGTCACACTCAAAGTAGTAAAAGGGGGAAAACCTATACCTGTTTTTTTTTTCTTTAGTGTTAAAACGTGTATTAATTTAGAATTTATAAAAAGAATGTGTAATGGAAAGAGAATATGACAGTCTAAAGAACCAATTAATTTAATAAGTCATATAGACTATTAAAAGCAAGGAGAGACATTGGCAACCTATTATTATTATTATTATTATTATTATTATTATTATTATTAATAATAATAATAATAATAGTAATAATAATAATAATAATAATAATAATAATAATAATAATAATAATAATAATAATAATAATAATAATAATGCAAACACATATTGTTTATCTTTATTTTTAAAATAAATATTAAAGAATTATATTTGAAATAATTGATATGAAACAAAAAGATGTTTCGATTGAGATTAATGAAAGAAGCTAGAATTAATGTGTTTTTTTCTCTCCTTACTGAAAATTTGGAATGGAAAAGGTAATAATAGAATTAAGTATGCATATATGAATGTATAATTGCTGTCATATTTGTATGTAAAGGTGATGACCTGGAAATAGGTTGTCTACTAAAAAGAGATTTTCGTTTTTAATGTGAAAAACTGAATAAAATTTGTTTTTTTTTAAAAAAGAAAGAACAGGAAGCTCAAGTTCAGAGCCCAAGAGAGAGTATAAATAACACTCACTCTCTACTCCATGTGTTCAGCTGCCCAGGACCTGAAACCCATGTGGTCCTGTTCACCATTTAGCAAACCTTCCAAGCAGTCTCCATTTCTCCAGTGAATTTTTCCCCACTTGGAACTGAACCCAAATAGACATTCTTCCAACACAGTTCGTTATATGTTTTATAACAATGTAATAAAAAGATTAGACTATTTTTTTTTAAAGGTACCTCAGACCTTTTGCAGACTTGGCACCTTTCTGTTATTTATAAAAAGGCTTTTTTTTTTTCAGAATTATGCAGAAGCCTGAAGAATAGAAGCTGCCTATTATTAAGTCTTAAATGCAAACTCCTTAAAACAATATTCTTTGTTATCAGTCTCAAACAGAAGCCTAAAGGCTAGGACACACTGGCCGACGAATGCAAAACATATGCAAAAAGGACACAGCGGACGAGCAAAATTTCAGGGGTGGCTCGATCCCTTGTTATCTGCTCTCAAAAGTGCCCCAAATTTGAGAGAACACCATGGGGGAAGAAGAGGAAGCCTGTGCATATTCCTGCCAGCCCTAGCAACAGGGACAGAATCACCATCCCATCCCCTAGCACTGACTCTGAAGCTGCTGGTGCTTCTGCTGCTGTTGGTGGTGCTCCTGGTGTTTCTGCTGCTGGTGCTTCTCCTGCTGGTGCTGCTGGTGCATCTCCTGCTGCTGCAGCTGGTGCTGCTGGTGCTTCTCCTGCTAGTGTTGCTGCTGGTGGTGGTGCTGCTGGTGCTGCTGGTGCTTCTCCTGCTGGTGCTACTGGTGCTGCTGGTGCTTCTCCTGCTGCTGGTGGTGCTTCTCCTGCCGCTGGTGGTGCTTCTCCTGCTGCTGCTGGTGCTGTTGCTGTGATGGACCAGCCCCAAGGCCCTCAAAGCCCTGCTGCTGAAGGCCCTGAAGCCCCTGCCAGAGGGAGGAAGAGGCAAGGCAAGGAGAAGGGAGAGAGGAAACAGGACTCAATTTCCGAAGACCATGAGGAGGAGGTGCTGGAATGGCTGAGGGAGAACGAATACCTGTGGAGGAAGGGCCACAGGCTCTATCGTGACACCAAGAGAAAGCAGGCAGCTTGGAGAGAGAAGGCTACACTTCAGATGTACTCCTTGGATGGTAGTAGCACATGCACACCTGGTATGGCAAGCTGCACCTGAAGAAATCCAGGCAGGCCGCTGTCAAGCTCACTGACCGGGAGACCTATGTCATGGCCAGGTGCAGCTTCCTGGAGGGTGAGATCCGGGACCGAGGAGAAGCCCCTCTGTCAACCCTCTCCCTCAGACAGCCCACAGAGAGCCACTCCTCTTCCAGCCAGGAGACAGCTACAGTGTCCAGGCAGGTGTCCACGACAGAGACCCCCACGACAGCTGCACTCCCCGTGTCAGAGGACGTGGAGGATCCCATCTCAGATGGAGCAAGAAGAAGCAGCCACCAGAGACCAACCCACACCCACACCCAGCTCCACCTCCACCTCCACAGAAAGCAGGCAGAGAGGCAGACCGGAGGGACAGAGCTACACTGTCCTCTTGGAGATCAGGGACACAATGAAAGCCAGCACAGATCTTCTCTCCCAGCTGGTCCACTTCGACATACCATCCTCTAACCACAAGCTCTTCATCACGTACGTGAGCCAGACCCTCATGGACATGCCCGAGGCCCAGTAGCAGGTGATGAAGGAGAGGATCACAGCTCTTCTGCACCACCCTCCAGGCCCAGCTGAACCTGCTCCTACCCACTCCGGGTCTGCTCCTCCACCCCAGCCAATGTCACAGCCCTTCCACGGATTTCAACAGCCCCTCCCCTACCAAACCTATCACTACCAGGACTTCCCACAGCAGAAGCAGCCCTTCCCAGTCCAGGCCCAGGTTCCTTGGACGTCACAGATGCCACAGACGCCTCACCGGACCCAGCTGCAGACCAGACAGCCCCATTACACTCCTCCTTCCTCCACCCCACAGCCAAGCCCTTCATCAGAACATCTGTCACCAGTCTTGGGCCTCACATCCCAGCTACTTGATGAAGGGCCTCTCAACCTCATGGGATTGAGTCAGCTCTCTGAGAGCTTCCTGCACACACCATCTCCCATTGTACTCTCGGGGCCAGGCACCCCAATGGAACCTCAGACCAGCACTCCAGCCACAGCCACCTCCACAGTCCCTGGCCCCTTTACATCTGAGACCATGGGCATGCCTCAGAGTGACTGAGAAGAGTGCCAGAGACTGAGTTGTTACCTGTTCACTTTATCTTTGTTTAAGACACTTTAATTGGTTCATTTTGCTTTTTAATAAAGTCATACAGTTTGTTATTAATAAAGGTTATCTTTGCTTCACATACTTGGTTCATTTTTTTTACTTAATAAAGTGTTGGTGAAAACTTTGAAAAAAGGGTTAAGCCTTTGCATGCTTGTGGGATGGGTAAGAATAGCTGTGGGATGGGTAAGGATAATTGTGGGATAGATAAATCTCCAGTGCAAGCATAGTGGGACTGTATGGTCCACCATCCCAGCTGCCACACATATGGCCCTTTTTATCAATAACAATCTAATCATTGATCAACATATTTCAACATAATCAAAACTCTTTATTAATGCCCTGTTCATTGTAGGGCCACTCAACATACATGGCACAATCTCATCAGTGAGATGAGACAGGCTCAAGGAAGCATCCATTAAGCATCAACCATCCTGTCTTACCACTCCACTGTTCCAGCTGGGAAGTTGCACCAGTGTTTCAGGAGGTTGCACTGCTTCTTCCCTTCATGTGAAGTTCTGTTGGGGCCTTGCACATCCACAGTGTCTATCAGGTTTTGTCCTTGTCTCCATTCACCAGGCTCCATGTCCCCATTGCCTTGTTGACAGTCCACAAGCCTGTTCTGCAAGACTGGGTAGCAGGTGCGCATGAGATTGTGCATGATGCAGCAAGCTTCCACGATCCTCCTCACAGTCCCTGGGTGGTGAGAAGTACCTGAAACCTGTTGGCCAGGATGCCAAAGGCGTTCTCCACCACCCATCTTGCCATGGAAAGCCTGTAGTTGAAGATCCTCTCTTCACGGGTGAGGTATCTTGAAGTGTAGGGCTTCATGAGGGAGGTTCTGAGGGAGAAGGCGTCATCACCCACGATGAAGTAGGGCACATCTTGTGTGTCGTTGGGTAGGGGGTCTGGATCTGGGAAACCCATGATGAGGTTGCATTCCAGCCCATCCTTGAGGTCACTGGCGTTGTATATTCAGTTGCATCTGAAGCTGACCCGTTGCCTGAAGCATCGATGTACATGAACTTGTAGTCAGCATCAACCATGGCAAAGAGGATGATGCTGAAGAAGCCCTTGCAGTTGTGATAAGAGGACCTTGAGTTGGCTGGAGCTTTGCAGGCCACGTGCTTCCCATCTATGGCTCCAACAGTGTGGGGGAAGTTCCACTTCTGATAACACTGCTCTGCAACTTTCTTCCAGCCTTCTTCAGTGGAGGGGCACTGGAGGAGCTCTTCCAGGTATTCTTCGATGATGGCCTGCACCACTTCTCTGACCACAATGCTGATGGTGTTGTGTGGCATCCTCCAGGTATACTGCATGTTTCTGTATGTGGTTCTAGAGGCCAGGTGGCTCAGAGCCAGTGCCACCTCCAGTCCAGGGTCCAGGCTGGGACGGAAGTTGATGCTCGGCTTGGTCAACCTGGGTCTCAGACGCTCAACAATTTCATCAAACATAGCTGGTGGCATAATCATGAAGTGCTGGAATGCACGAGGGTCTTCATTCCTCAGCTCCACCATCAGCTTGTCATAGAGTCCAAACTCCGCTCTTCTCCCGATCCATCTTCAGACCCTGACAGCTCTTGGATGTCTCCTTCTTCTCCTTGCGTAGAAAAGGTGAAACAGTCTGAAGAGAGCTTGGTTCTGGTGTTGAATGATGGCGGCTAACAAAAGGAATGTGCGATGATCCATGGTGGAGAACAATGGATGATGTGGAAGAGCAAGAGCAAGGCTGAAGAGGTCTGCACACCACGGCTGCTGGACTGATAGTGAGATCCAGATGATTTCCTCCTCCTTTTTATAGGAAATGTCGGTTTTCCGCTAGGTGTCCTTCCACATGCTCTAGACATCCTCCAGACATCCTAAATATCCGAGATACATCCCATATGCAAACGTTTTGTCTGTTTTAATGCTTTATATCCGAGCTGCATCTGCTTTCAACCTTTCTATTTCCGTGCTTCTAACGTTGTGTGGATGTTCCGCATACCTTTCTCTTCCTCCCTCTTTCTGTTTTCCATTGGAGCGGATGTGAGTTGCTCGGATGCCCAGAGGATGCCGAGACAATACATCGGACGTGTAACGGATGACAACGGACGTAGAACATTTGTTGCCCGTATGTGTCGCGGATGTAGATCGTACATGGTGGAAAGTTCATCTGCTCAAAAAGTTTTGTGCAGCTCAAAACTTTTTGAGCGGATGAAATAGCAGTAGACAGATGTTTGATGGATAGAGCGTATGAATCACATACGCAGTGAGTACAAAACGGATGCATTGCATTTTCCAATGGATGGCAAGTGTTTTTCTCCATTTTACATCCTCTTTGCATCCGTTGGTGCAGTGTGACATGGGCTTAAATCATGATAGGCAAGGCTGCTTTAGGAACAATTTTGCTTAAGCATGCCTGAATTATGCATGTATTTTTACACACACAAATACACATATATACATACATGAGTATAAGGCTCTACATATCTACATGTCTATATATCCATAGATATATCCATATCCATAGCAAATTAAGCTCTATAATTTAATCCAGTTTTCTAATATTATTTCAAAAAGAAATACAACAATACAATCTTATGTACTTTTACAATCTCTTTTTAAATCATATTTTACTCACTATCTCTGAATAAATCTTGTTTTTTTTACATCTTGTTTTAAACCTTTGTAACTTCTCTTCCCTTTTTCCCTTCCTTTCTTCTCCAATCCTGCCTTTTTACCCCCTTGTCTCTTAATCTCCATCTTCTTAATCTCCACCTTCTTCTGCTTTCCTCTCCATTCTACATTTTCTGTATAGCTTCTCCCCTCTTTTCACTCTCTTAATTCTATTTTATTTATTGCATCTCAATTTAAATCATAATGCATATATCTTTTGTCTGTTCTATTTCAATTTTCTATTATCTTTTCTCATTAACACAAGATTTCTCCTATAATCACTGATTGAAGTATGATACCTTTAAATCTTTCCCCTAAATTTACTTTTCATTCTGATTCTGCTAAGTACATTCTGAAGCAACAAACTATATTATAAAATAAGAAAGAATAATAATTTTATGATATAATTAAAACAATAATCCATGGCAAATTAAGCTCTGTTATTAAATCCAGTTTTCTAACATTATTTCAAATATAAATACAACAATACAATCTTGTGTACTTTTGCAGAATATCTTTTTTAATCATATTTTTACCCACTATCTCTAAATAAATCTTGTTTCTTTATATCTTGTTTCTTTAAATCTTGTTTCTTTATATCTTGTTTCTCTTTCCTTTTTCCTTTTCTTTCTTCTCCAATCCTGCCTTTTTATCCCCTTGTCTCTTAATCTCCACCTTCTTAATCTCCACCTTCTTCTGTATTCCTCTTTTCTGTTGCTTTCTGACATTGTATCAATTTTTCACCTTATCTTTCCCTTGTTTGGTTGTTTTTTAAAATCTTAAATTCTCCATTCTCTTTCCCCTCTTTCCCTTTTCTTCTCCAGCTAAAGTTGTTTGTTCATTAAAGATGGCTTCTTCTTCATCCCAGTCTTCTTGTTCTTGTAGTTTCTGGTAGGTAGAAATCGCCATTTCTAAAATATGGAAAACAGATCCAGAAGAACTCTTCCCTTCTTGTTCCTCTTCTTTTAACTTTTTAAATTCAATTTTCAGTTCATCAACAAGTAGTGCCATTGTAAAAAAAAATTTATACAACCCAAATGTTTTTAGTCTTTCAAATAATGATTTCCAAAAGTCCCAAAGTCACCAAGCAATCTAAATATACACAGACTGTTTCATTTAGCACTTTCCTCCTTTTTTACTTTCTCTTCCTGGAGTTATAGTTCAGTTACAAAGCTCCAATTAAAATATATCTTTTAGAAGTCTTGTTACAGTTTAGCTCTTTTCTTATAAATTCCAAGCAGCCTCCTCCAACAAAATCTTCATATTTATTCTTTTCCTCTCCCTTCCCACTTATAGCAAAAAAGAGTTCTCTTCCCCCTCCCCCCCGATGCTCAGAAATCTTTATTGTCCCCTTGACTTTAGTTTTCAAGATTACCTGCTGATGCCAAAATGGGCTTTTCTGATTTCTCCATTCATTTGCTATCACCGTAAGGAAGGAGAGTGAGAAAAAGCAAACTTTCCCTTTTAACTTTCATTCGCCGCTTTTTCCGTCTTCGTCGGGAACGATGTATCTTTAATGAAGCTTAAATTCCAGGGTATTTAAATGTTACTTATTATCCCAGTTAGCCAAAAACTTTCACTTTTTCAGCTTCCTCCTGCACATTCTTATCCAGATGAAAGCTTCTTTGTGGCGGCCATTGCTGACCGCCGCTCCACCGCTTTCGGAAAAGGGAGTTAAGTCAGCTGAGGAGGGGGGTTGCAATTCCCCCGGACCACTGCTGGATCTTCCCTATCTTCAGTTACCTCTACGGGGTAACTATAGCCCCCAAATCCAGCTGGATCGAGGGCATTCCAGCAGCAGAAACTATGCACAATCGTGGATTCCTGCCACCGCCGAAGCCTTGCAAACTGGAAGTCTCAAGAATAAATTTTTAAAGTAGGAAGAAAATGAAATGAAAGTGTCTTTTTCTAAGTAAGCCTATCAGTCCATTTATACAATGTACAAATATATTTCATTCGTAAGTCTGGAATCCAAGAATAATGCAGATCTCAGGAACAAACTACAGATTACAACTACTAGTCAGATTGTCATTTCTAACCCAGTGAATATCCTCTTAAAAATTGAAAGTCTTAACTGGTGCAGAAATTCCTTATTACCCACATTTGAACCATCGATGGAGTTCATTCATAAATTTACATAATTAGGTTATCAGCTAATCATGGCCATTAGCTCCTCTATTGCTCTATAATCATCCGAATGTTTGCTTGCCTTGTAATAAAGATTAAGTGACAGCAAAATTAATGCTGAGCTGCAAAGTCAGCAGAGATGTAATTTTAAAAGGAGATAAAATTATTCGTCTAATGCAAATACCTATGATTACACTAGATAGTTCTTGTTCTGATAAGGAAATAAGAACTTTCTCTGTTTAATTTAGAAAGGGCAATGTCTCTATTTTGTTCATTATATAGAAAAAGCACTCAAGACTTATATACCACCTATACTACATACAGCATATACCTATAATGTACAGCCCTCTCTAAGTGGTTTACAAAATCAGCATATTGCCACTAACAATCTGGGTCTTCATTTTACTGACCACGGAAAGATGGAAGGCTGAGTCAACCTTGAGCCCATCAGGATCAAACTGTGGGCAGAGTTAGCCTGCAATACTGCATTCTAATCATTGCAGTACATATCCTTAACTATGAAATATGAAATCTTGGTAACCCAACAAAACATTTTAAAAAAATATCAGAGGTGATATTCAGCAGGTTCCGACCAGTTCTTGAGAACTGGTAGCAGAAATTTTGAGTACTTTGGAGAACCGGCAAATCCCATCTCTGGCTGGCCCTACCCCCATCTATCTCTGCTTCCTGAGTCCCAGCTGATTGGCTGGGTCTTTTTTGTTGCCCTGCACAGGAGAATGGAGCTGGAAAGCAGGTTAGTGGGGTGGGGAGCGAATGGGATTTTGCAGTAACCTTCCTCCAGGAGTGGGATGGGAATGGAGATTTTACAGTATCCTTTCCCTGCCACACCCACCAAGCCACACCCACAGAACAAGTAGTAATAAAAAATTGAATCCCACCACTGGGGAAAAAAAATCATCTTTTACTACTACTTCCACTATGGTAGGGTCAGAGAACATACACAATTTAACTTTCCAACTTTCCACTGCAGAAAAAGAGGGAGAAGTAGTAAGATAAGGCATGATAAGAGAAAAAGAAATAGAAATACAGCTAAGGTTAATTTAATTCAACATCATTCATTGAAGTTTCCATTCCTTTCTATTTTTGCAAACATAAATTTATTGCTGTCATGTCAACATATTACTTCAAACACTGTATTTTGTTGTTTAAACCTGTTTTCTTCAAGAATTTTATCAGTTCCATCAAACCACAATGTTCTTGCATTTCTCTGTTATCTCAACTCCTTCATTCTTCTTTTCTATACAGTCCTACCTTTTAATCCTCTCAGAGAAAACAGCTGCAATGCATCTCTTCCATTCAGCTACTCAGTGCATTCATAGCCATTTATTTTTGACCCTATCTCTTCTTGTTTTATGCACCTTTAAATCAGTACTTAAACCTGTAGTCCACAACCTCCTGGGAGGCTGTGATGTCATCTCAGGGGATCCACGAAGTCTATTGTGATTTAAATCTTGAATTAAATCTTGGAAGTCCATAACCATGACCCATGGCCACAAAAGGTATTTAAAGGGGGACTGTGGTGAAAAAAAATTGAGAACCACTGCTTTAAGAGCCATAGTGGCTCAGTGGTTAGAATGCAGTTGTACTTCTGCTGACTGCCAGCTACCAGCAGTTCAAGTCTCACTGGCTCAAGGCTGGCTCAGCTTTCCATCCTTCTGAGGTGGGTAAAATGAGGACCCAGTCTGTTGGGTGCAATATGCTGACTTTTGTAAATCACTTAGAGATGGCTATAAAGCACCATGAAGCAGTATATAAGTCTAAGTGCTATTGCTAAATGCTATTTAAGTAATCCATTTGCACTGTGAACAACTGTTTCTTCTGACATAACCACTTACATAATACAAAGAATACAGAAGCATACTCTTTCACACAACTGTTTTCACTTGTTTTAACAAATATTTATTGTTCATTGCAGGCCAAAGACTACTCACGACTTTTCTACCAGCATTCAGAAATTGTACAGGTTTGGCATTAGTTTCCATTTTTAGTAAAAAAATTATCAAGGTACAAAAAATTTACTCTATTTTTTTTACTATTTATAGTTTGTAACCATTTATTATCAATCATTTCCATATAAAAAATACCATAATTACAATAGGTCATTATGACTTCTACTGTTACTACTATTGTTCATCATGTAGTTAGTCAGATGTTTAGTCTGAATTTGGCATTTATATCCACCTATCTCATCCTTTCCAAGAATCTGGGATTGCCAGATGTTGCTGTTTGATGGTGCTAAAGGTATCATTGCAGCGAGTCAGCTGTTCCAAGTAAAACTGCCTTTTGCAATTAGTAGTGATTTTGCTCAAGTGGTATTTCAAATGTTTTGGGATTTAGACTCCATGTTATTTCAGATTATTCAGCATGCCTGATGAAATTATCTAGTTGATATTCCAAATGTTTATCTTCACACTTGTAAACTGCTAATATACTGGCATTTGAATGTAAGTGTGATGTAAAGTAAAATTTTGAGCTAAGTCTTATATTCAGCCTTACATCTGTATTCAGTTGTGACATAATTATTCTCAAAATGATCAAACAGATCAGCTCTTTGTTATTCTGGCTGACTCCCAAACATATTTTCAACATAATCTTAGGATAAGTGTCTCTGCTTTCACCGATGCATCCTTAAAGTTCTGAAATATTAGACATATTAAACTTCAGTGGGATATTAATGTGAGAAATGAGTTATGAAGTTACCTGTAAAGAAAAATATCACCTGTCTTCTTGCCAAGCAAATCCAGAAAACTTTTCATACATGCAACAGCTGTTTGAACAGATGACCATGAAATATGTCTCTGTAGGTAAAAGAAAGCCAACAAACCAAATCTGTCCATGACAAAACTGAGTAAAAATTAAAATAGAAAATTAAAATAACAGAAGGTAGAAGGAGAAAGCAGAAGTTCAGAAAGCCTTCTGGCTAGCAGCTTGTTTAATGAGAAATTAACCATTTAAATGGAAAAGATTTACCTTTGGGGATTAATATTCTTTTATTATTTGTGTAGTAGTAATTTTTATTTGGAGTAGTAATTGGAATATCAAGTCAGTAATTCATCACTGAATAGGTGAATTGATGAAAATACTATGCATCTCACTAGAAATGCAAAAGATGAGTTTGTAATCTTAGCCTGCCTGCTTCAAACTGTTTTCAAGGGATTCATTTCCACCAATATTGCTTCTAGTTTCTTCAAAGAAGAAGAATGAACATGCCATTATTTAACTGGAAGAATACTAACATTTCATAAAATGCAACTATCTTTAGAAGATTGTGGACCTTAATTATGCTTTGCCACAACCTTATGAACATGTACTTAGAAAAAAGTTGGATGAAATACAGTTACATTATTCTCAGGATCCTGAATAGTAGATTGAAATTAAGCCCATTATGGGTCACAAATCATTACCAGGCAGGAACCCTTTCTTTCAGAGGGAAGAACTTTCTGCTTTACCTCTTGACCTCAGAGATTTGCTGACAAATAGGTCAGCTAGCAAAATTGCTGTACTGGTAACAATACATTGGCAAAGGAACTATACAGGGAAATAAGAGCTATATTGTTCCAGGATACAGACAGACCCCAATTCGAGTACAGGATTACTCAAGGTTGAATGCAGTCTTGAAGTAATTTCATGTAATTTGAAGTCAATAGGACTTCAGATTCATAAGGTCTTTAAATAAATGACCTAATTTCGTCTCTTGAGCCAATTCCACTCTGAAATGATAGAGTTTAGGATGCAACACAGCTTCAACAAACCAAATATTAACTTAGCAGGCTTCTGCCCATTTTAGCCATTTTGTCTTGCCTCAGTTAAACTCATATTTTTTATAAATCTGGTTTTACTTAATCATTATATTTGAACCGGAATACCAAAATCTGTCCAATGATATACTGTACATATATTCTTTAATTCACTTTTCTAAAGAAACAGTTCAAGAACCAGCCAAATCATTGCATGGGCTGAAGGTAGATAGTATTTTGATACCACAATAGCTGAAAGAAAATCCTGTCTTAACAAGTACAACAAAAGTAAAACAGTAACATACAGAGAACCTTAACTGTTTTTCTGTGGATTTTGAAATATTAAAAACATTCCCCTAAAGATATTGTGGAATAAGTACAGTCTCAGGTACAGCTGAGGGTCAAGCACCAGGGAAATCAGGAGATTCCAGCAGTTCAAATGAATATAAAGATTTATTGAAAGCTTAAACTCTCTACAAGAATCTGAGCTACTAACAGTCAAGGAAAATGAATGGGAGATAAGAGAGGCATTCAAGGAGGGCTGGACTTACATCTCTTGTGCAAGAGCAGAAACTCATGACTTATAACACATTTGATTCCTCCCTCGGCTCAGCTGGATCATCTCCCACACTGAGGAGGGAAATTTCTCAGTCTTAACTATGCCAGGCCATTTTCCAAATTAAAGTTCCCTCTAGCATTCATTATGTTCAATTGTATTTAAATTGCTTACTAACTGCAATGCCTTCAATGAAAATCTTTCACCATTTCGTCAATTTTACATTCAGTGCTATTGAAGTAAGCATTATTTGTCTTATCTTGCCAGAGTTACATTATATCTATGATATCAGTGATCAAAATAAACATTTAATTCATCCACTCATTCCCAGATCTATTTTATATGCCAGAATCTGTCTCAAAGAAGAGAATAGATTTTTGTTTTCTGCTAGTCTTATGCCAAATATACTTGAATATACTTGAAAACCTGATGGATGTTTAGAAAAGGACAGATCAAGTCATAAGCCAGCACTACAGCATTCCTTTTCAGTCATCCTGCAGGTTAAATAAATGGATTTTATGATATTCTGATTGTATAATTTGGATTTAAGGTGAATCTGGATGTTGTCAACAATTGTTGTTGTACTGTCCCTCTGGAAAAAAGGGCAATTGCACAACTGTCACTACAGAAGCCTGCAGCTTCCTTGGGTTCTCATCCAAAAATATCTTCACTAAGATTTGACATCGTGGTACATCTGTCATCTGGTAAGAATTTGTTGGCAATTTTCTCCTTTTCCTGATCATGAAAGAGCAAGCTACTATTTATAAACAAAACCCCATTCTCTTCTAGCATTGAAGTTGTTGTCTAGTCTGGCAGTGAACTGTCTGCAGGCAAACCACCAAGGTCAGAGAGCACCAAGGACTTTACAATCCTGGCCTACTAACATTTATTGAATCTTGAAGCGCCCCTTCACATGAGTGATGTTGAGTTGGCCACACCCACCCAGTCACATGACTATCTAGCCATGCCCACCCAGTCATATGATCACCAAGCCATGCCCACAGAACCGTTTGTTAAAAAATTTGAATTCCACCCCTGATCTTGAATCACTTTTTTAAAATGTAAAAAAAAGATATTTCTGAATAATAAAAAAGGCTGCCACCCAAGTCCTTAACTTGGTAAAGGCTGAGAATTCCCAAAGGTGCTTTTTCAAGAGACAACTGAACTTTCTGGACCAGAAAGTCCAGTTGCCTCTTGAAAAAGCACTTTTGGGACAGTCATGACCTGGATGATTGAGAAACTCCATAGACATAGAAAATTCCCAGTTTCCCAATGAGCTAAACCACAGGTGTCAAACTCTATTTCATTGAAGGCTGCTGTCATGCCCCTGTTGGAATCTGATTCTGAGGAAGAGATTGAGCAGCTGACAGGGAGTGGGAGTGTGGCTGCGGTGGCTGTGGAAGAAACTGGAGAAGGGCACAGTCCGGTTGGACATTCAGAGGAAGACTCAGGGCCACTCCTTCTTCATCCTCAGGCATGCAGGGAGGAACACAGAAGGGAGCAACATGAGTTACATGAGTTATGAGGCAGAAAAGGACCCTGATTCCTTCATTAGCTGCAGCTGGGAAAACAGGATTTAAAAAGAGCATTTGAACACGGCACTTTGCTGGAAGCAAAGCGTGAATTAATCTTTGTTTGTCACATCTTATCTGGGTTCTGGCATCCTCCCAACTTCTTTTGAAGTTTGCAATTCCTTGTCCTGCCCTGACTCGTCAGTTGCTGCAGCGTGGTTTGTGTTTCTTTTTATTTATAATTTATATGTACCTTGGGTTCAACTGAATTTCTTCCCTTTAAAAACTGTTCTTGGGAGAGTTTTTTCTTCAGCCGATAACAACTGGACATTGGGGGCTAAGTTGGAGGTATTAAAGGGACTTTACCTACTTTGGTGACTTTGTTGCTTTTGTGCCACACCCCTTTGGGTCATCCCAGCTGCATCAGGGTTGTGTTTGATCTCAGAGGGTTGAGATGGGTGTGGCAAGGTGAGGATGGCCTGGTTGGGCATGGCCAACTCAATGTCACTCATGTGGGGGGCTGTGGCGGCCCAAGCACTCTGCCAACAAAAATGGACTCCCAAGCTCCATTTTCAGCTGTGATTGCTTTCTGGAACCCTCTGCCAGCAAAAACAGAGCTTGGGAAGGCCACTGCAGCCCTCCCAAGCTCTGTTTTTGCTGGCAGAGGCACTGCAGGCCAGTCCTGCACTGTTTTCCGGGCGGCCCAGCGAGCCAGATCTAAGTAGTCCATGGGGTGGTTCCAGCCCATGGGCTTTGAGTTTGACACCCCTGAGCTAAACCCTTCTCGAGTATATGCTATGTATTCAGAGCTTTGATCTCCTAGGAGCAATATATAGTATTTTGGCAATGGTGGCATGCTGATTCATCAGGCCTGACCTATGATACTACAAATCCATCTGCATGGAACCATTCAAGTTAAGAGGCTTTAAGAAAAACAAAGACTGTAAGAATCCACTTATGACTGTTACACATTTTTAAATCAATGTATGTCAATATAAAAGAGGTAAAAATTAGGACAAAGCCTGGATCAGATGCATCTAATTTTCAGCAGGGAGATTAAATCAGGTTCAGGTGGATGGTTTGATCTTCTCTGTTATCTTATATGGGTCATTTAAACACCCGGTAGTTCTTGGCTGCTTTACAAGGCAGCTTAATTTTCTAGTAGCCTTGGGATGCCATAAACAGTTATAATTTTGATTCCTCCCTTCAGCAGTTCCATGTAGCGTATGGGAATTTCATAGATTAGATCATCTTTCTGGTCCAAGATGCTATCCAGCAAAAGCAATGATCTGTTATTATTTATAGTGTGTGTAACCAGGATGCTCTATGCCTAGCTTACAGATTGTCCTTATTTTTCATCTCTACTTGCTGTATTTTCATATATCAACAGCAAGTTTTGTTACTTTTATAGACATGTTTATATCAATGAATGTATTTTTCTCTTTATGTACACTGAGAGCACATGCACCAAAAACAAATTCCTTGTGTGTCCAATCATACTTGGCCAATAAAGAATTCTATTCTATTCTATTTCTCACTTATATATTCCTCTTCTCGCACTGTCTAAACATGAAGTCCACACTCTTATGTAATTAGTGGTCCACGGTACTTAATTTTATTTTTAAAATCAAATTTGTTTCACAAATTGCATGCCAGTTCTTGGAAATTTGTGTAGTTTTGAAACCATGTAATTTGCCATTGGCGAAGTCCTATTTTGTGACACCAGAGTTTCTTCTTTAAAAAATATGAACTGTGTATTTTGTTACCATCACTTGTAAAACACTTGGTCACATTTTGAATCTGGTATGCAGAACACCATTGCTTAATAAAACCACCAAAATTAACACAGAGCTTAAGTTTTTTTTTCGCCCAGTTAACAAAACTTACAGACAGGGATGGAATTCAAATTTTTAACAACTGATTATGTGGTAGTGGCTTAGTTGGTAGGTGTGGCTTGGTGGTCATGTGACTGGGTGGACATGGCTTGGTGGTCATGTTATTGGCTGGGTGTGGCCAGCTTAATATTACTCACATCGAGGCACGCATCTCCTCGCCTGGCCTCTCATTATTGTGGGGATGCTGCAACAGTCATAAATGTGAAAAATGGTCATAAGTCACTTTTTTCAGTGCCACTGTAACTTTGAATGGCCACTCCACACAAGCAAAGTACCAGCAAACGAGGGGAAAAAAACTCCAGAGAAGTTCTAGAGACAGGAAATCTAGTCCTGCCAAGAATGCAATAAGGCTTAATGGAGAGGCAGTTTCTATAAGCAACACCAGAATGTTTCCTTCCTGCCTTCCTTACAGGATTAGGCCAGTAATTTCTTCTAACAACCGGTTCTCCGAACTGCTTATAATGTCAACAACTGGTTCTAGCAAATAGGTGCAAACTGGTAGAATCCCATCCCTGCTTACAGAGAAATGTAACACAATTTACAAGAAAAGTCTTGCTTTCTTCTGTCCTTCCTGCTATATTTTGCCAGTTTACATGATATTTCATGATGACTAAAGTAGGCAGGAAAAAAAAAAGATTTCAGGATGATTCCCATGCTCTGAAACAAGAGATTTTGCTATTCTTGTGGTGGAGTAGTAAATGTGGATTCCACATGACTAAGAGACATATTGTAGATTATTATAGTTGAGCTACATAAAATCATAGGCCCCTGCACTGAAAGGATTACATAATTTGGGGCTAATCATCCAATTCAATACATCATCCACATTGGTGGGATTAAAAAATTTGACTACTGGTTCTGTGTGTGTGCCTTGGTGGACAACCCCTTCTGTGGTTGTGCCTTGGTGGGCATGGCGGGGAAGGATACTGTAAAATCCCCATTCCCCCCCACACTCCAGGGGAAGGATACTGCAAAATCCCATTCCCTTCCCACCCCACTAACCTGCTTTGCAGCTCCATTCTCTTGTGCAGGGCAACCAAAAAAGACCCAGACGATCAGCTGGGACTTGGGAGGCAGAGAATAGATGGGGGTGGAGCCAGTCAGAGGTGGTATTTACCAGTTCTCTGAACAACTCAAAATATCCACTACCGGTTCTCCAGAACCTGTCAGAACCACCTCTGCTGCAAGGGGACCTCTACTGCCACACCAAGTAAAATTAGTGAGCTGGGTATGGATTGCTATTTTATAGCCACAGGCTTCAAGGAAAGTCTTGCATTCCAATTGCACTCCAAATCACCCACTTATTAAACTGTCATGTTCAAGGAAAAGGTTAAGCTCACAGTCTGCATTGCAGTATATAGAGTGACTCTCCTATCTTCCTTGCTGCATGCATGTGCAGATTTATGAACAGAACATTATGTTCCTTAGGAGATCCTTGACCTCTTGGAGGTGGCACATTTATTTTCCTTGGCAGAGAAACATTGAAGGATTAGTAACGGGTAGTTGCAAAAATTGATTATATCCATGTATTATAAATTAGCACAAATCTTTTGAACCGATGTGTCTTGGCAAATATGCTTATTTTATTCATATTTTTTATCCCATTAGTAAGCTCTGTGTATGTGTGTGTGTGTGTGTGTGTGTTTGTTTGTTTGTGTGTATGTGGGATGGAGAGACAGACAGACAGAGACAGAGAGAGTGAGAGAGAGACATAGAGAAACAGAGAGAGAAAGAAAGAGGCAGACAGAGTGAAAAAGAGAGAGGATTAAAAAAGAAAAATACATATATTGCATTTCCAAATTCAATATCATTACATAACACTAATCTAAGTCAACAGTCTTCTGACTGTAGTTTTCTCTTAGTACAATAAGCCACCTAATTTGATTACAAATTTTAGAAGCAGATTTGCTGCAAATTACTTAGCCAGTGATATAAATGCAAATACATCATACTTAGGTACCAATACCAATTCTAAGGTAGTAATCAGAATATGTGCATATACTATACATGGCTGTACATCTGCTCAATATACTTTAATGATTCTTGTAATTATTGTGCCTCTGTTCTTTAATACACATAATATATAGCCTACATGCAAAGAACTTGTAATTTAGGAATTTGGAACTTTGGCACAACCAGGGGTGGGATTCAGCTAGTTTGGGCTGGTTCTGGTAAACCAGATGTTAATTTTACATCCAGTTTGGTAAACTTGTAGTTCTGACGACCAGCTGGCCCCACCCTATAAACATTAGTAACAAGGAGCATTGGTGACACAATGGCTAGAATGCATTATTGCAGGCTAATTCAGCTCATTGCCAGCAATTCAATCCTCATTGGCTCAAGGTTGACTCAGCTTTCCATCCTTCCGAGGTCGGTAAAATGAGCACCCAGATTTGCTGCTTTGGTGATTGGTGGGGACATGATGGCACTGTTCCAATATTTGAGCGGCTTCTACAAACAGAAGGGGTCAAACTATTTTCTAAAGCACTAATAGGCAAGGCAAGAAACAATGGTTGGAAACTAATCAAGAAGAAAAGCAACCTAGAACTAAGGAGAAATTTCCTATGGTGAGAGAAATTAAACAATGGAATATCTTGCCTTTAGAAATTGTAGGTACTCCACCACTGAAGACTTTCAAAAAGAGACAAGAAAGCCATTTGTCTGAAATGATATAGGACGGTGGTGGCTAACCTTTTTGGGCTCCTGTGCCAAAAATTGTGTGCTCATGTGCCAGTGTGCCAGCACCCAGAAAGCAATGTGCGCACCCCTCCATGCCCTGTGCATACACACGCAATCTCTCCTGCCTCCCCCTTACCCGCATTGCAGCTCATAGATGATTTTCAGCCAGTTTGTGGTCTTTGTTGGGCTCCCAAAGGCTTGAGGAAGGCTTCTGCAGGCTTTGCAGGCCAAATAACAGGCCTGTTTTGTCACTTCTGGTATTATAGGAAGTGATGAAACAGGCCTATTATTTGGCCTGCAAAGCCTGCAGAGGCTTTTTTCAAGCCTCTGGGAGGCCGAAAAAGGCTTCAAACCAGCTGAAAAATCAGCAGTGATGTGCGTGCATGAGCAGTGAGGTAAGCTTGCCTGTGGCTCGCATGCTGGAACAAATGGTTCTGTATCCAAATGGTTCACCATCACGGATATAGGATCTCCTATTCGAGCATGGGTTGAACTAGAAAACCTCAGAGGTACCTCCTGTGTTCTATATTCTATGTTCTATGCTGCTGCTCTTTTCTAGTTGTAGATGAAGGACAGAGGATTCCCACTCAATTACTGAAGCATGCTTTTATCTTGTAGAAGGCTTGCATAAGTGAACCAGCAAAATAATAGTAGTAATAAGTCGCAACAATAGTGCACTTGAAGATCTGTGTGATGACCCAGGGTGGGATACAAAATAAACACAGTCATAAAAAAACAGATAACTCCCCCCCCTTTTTTTTTTTATTCCTTCACTTTGGTTCCAAGCTCCAAATATCCTTGACTGAAGACAAAAAACTCCCACACAAGCAGTTACAAGAAGGAGGAGATGCTGTTTAAATTATAAAGAGTAAAAAAGCAACACAAACCAAGCAAGAAAAGGGATGGAAGACATCCACAGATATCAGAACACACACTGGGAAGGATGCCAAACTTAGAGAGTAACAATAAACTAGAGATATTTCCATGCTGTGTTTCCAGCACTCATCCATATGCATGTCCGTCCTCTTATTCAGTTGTCACAGCTGCAGCCCATAAAGAGGATCAAGGCCCTCTCCTCCCCCATAGACCACATCTTTCCCTTATCCTCTCCTGCCTGCATGCCCTAGGATACAGAGGAAATGGGCCTGGGTCCTCCTTTTACTGCCCAGCCAGCCTCTGTCCTTCCCCAGCCTCCTCCACAACCTCTGGAGCCACACTTCCACTCCCTGTCAGCTGTTCCTTCTCTCCCTCAGAGTCAGTCTCCATCAGGGGCATGACAATCTGCAAGAAATATCATTTGCCTGTAAGCAAGAACTAGTGGGACCATAAAATAGAAAAAGTCACAGAAAATGAAGAAGTTAAATTGCTCCAGGACTTCGGAACCCAGACATACAGGCACCTGCAACATAACGCCCCTGACTTAACAGTTGTCGATAAGAAAGACCAAAAAAGTCTGATAGATATAGTGGATGTGGCAGTGCCTGGAGACAGCAGAACAGAAGAGAAAGAACTGGAGAAGATAACAAAATACAAAGACTGACAAATAGAAATAGAACACTTATTGCAAAGGCATGCAAAGGGAGTGGCATTAGTAATAGGGGCCTTGGGTACAATCCCAAACCAACTGAAGCATCACTTCAACAAGGTAGCCTTGCAAAGAAAGTTATTTTAGCTGCAAGATTTTATCCATAAGACATGTTTTCAATTTTTAAACATTGCTACCTCTTCTATTAGATTTTGTTCAGAGGTGGTATTCAGCAGTTCTGGAGAACCGGAAGCAGAAATTTTGAGTAGTTCGGAGAACCAGCAAATACCACATCTGACTGGAGATTTTACAGTATTCTTCCCCTGCCACACCCACCAAACCACACACATAGAACCGGTAGTAAAAAAAAATTTTGAATCCCACCATTAATTTTCTTGTTCTTTTCTTATTCTCTTCCTTGCTAAAACAGACTAAATATTGCGTTTGTAACATTCATTTAGGCTCATTTGAAGTAGCCATGTAGAGTCACCAAAAACCAAATAAGATGGGTACAGTTCAAAAATGAATTTGGCAATCTAACAATTAAAATATTTAAAAAATACAAGCTTTTTTTTAAAGTTATGGATCCAGAAACCTGAATCCCACTACACTGTGAGAAATATAGATTATTTGCCCCTCAGAAATCTATCACTAACTCCTGCTATTTATGAGACCTGCTGGGGGATTGGATATGGAAAATGACACTTCAAATATTAATATTTAAAAAGTTTGAAAATAACAGTCTTAAAATCCAAATGTAATTTTAACTCATGACACTGTACTGTTCATGCGTTCCAAGGAAACCTATGTATATTTGAAGGATTTGAGATGATTTAGTGCCTGCTTTCTTCAAATTAGATAGGAGATGCTGTAAAGCATTGTCATGGCTGGCTCAGAAACTGACTGTATAAAATTTTCACTGATAATGAGGTTTACTAGAATTTTCTCAATATGTTGCTGTTATATGTAGAAATAAATATATATGTGTGTGTGTGTGTGTGTGTGTGTGTGTGTGTGTGTGTGCTGTTCAGCTTACTTCGGGTATTATCCCACGTCATTGTAGTGCTTTTAAAATTGTAGCGACGTTTCAGCAGAATCTCATCTGCCATCATCAGGCTTCTGTATTAAGTTTGTATGTGGGTCAGGCTCTCACAGCCATTGGTTTGTGAGAGCCTGACCCACATACAAACTCAATACAGAAACCTGATGATGGCAGATGAGATTCTGCTGAAACGTTGCTACAACTTTAAAAGCACTACAATGACGTGGGATAATACCCGAAGGAAGCTGAACAGCACACATGAAAGTACCCGTGAAAACTTAAAAAACAAACAAACATACATACATACATACATACATATATATGTGCTGTTTAGCTTCCTTCGGGTATTATCCCACGTCATTGTAGTTCTGTTAAAGTTGTAGCAACGTTTCAGCAGAATCTCATCTGCCATCCTCAGGCTTCTGTACAGAGTTAGTTCCTGGTTTCAAATTTGAGGCTGGTCCATTTTGATTGGCTAGGAGCCTGGGTCTGTGTTCATTGGACTTGGAGTTTGATTGATTGGTGTTTCTGGTTTCTTCTGTCTGTTTTGTGGCTTTGATTAGCTGGCAAAACTCTGTTCTTGTGTTGGAGGCTTTCAGTGCAGTTTGGCTTCATGTGAAAGGACGTGTGAAATTCCCTGTACATCATGCCCGGCCACATACATTGGACAGACCAATAGAAGAATAAGTACCCGCCTAGATGAACACAAAAATGCAGTAAAAAAGCTGGAACACACCTCCTCACTAGTCCAACAAATGAAAACCACAGGTCACAACATCAACTTCAATGGCACTAAAACCCTGGCCACTATAGAATCATCAGAGAAGCCATAGAGATTGAAAAAAGACCTGACAGCATGAATAGAAGAGATGATTCCACCAGACTGTCAATCATGGAAACCTGCACTCTCAAATGGAAAGATTTCCATGCCACAAGCCAGGCAAACACCTGGGCAAAAACAGACTCCCTCTGATAGCTCCAACCCAAGCACCCCCCCACCAGGCACCCAGGTGAAACCCAGCTTGCTAATGAATAGCAGCTTGCGAATGAAGAGCAGCCATCCCTTCACACGGAGCCAAGCTGCACTAAAATTTAAAACCAGGAGCTGTAAGACCCATATCCATACAGAAGCCTGAGGATGGCAGATGAGATTCTGCTGAAACGTTGCTACAACTTTAACAGAACTACAATGACGTGGGATAATACCCGAAGGAAGCTAAACAGCACATATATATATATATATATATATTCATATTCGTAGATTTTCATATTCGTAGATTTTCATATTCGTAGATTTTCATATTCGTAGATTTTCATGGGTACAGGTTTGTAGATCTAGGTGTGTTTGGGTCTTTTCACGTGTAAGATTAAGAGTAACTTGGCGATGTTTTGGCGAGGTCCCACTCACCATCCTCAGGCTGGTGCTTTCGGCTTTGTGCCAGTGCAAGCAGTGTGTAATCATAGCTGCCATCTCTCTTTAAATACTGGTGTGGGGGATTGGTGTGCGGGGCTGGTTGGCTGCGCTGCTGCCTCTTGATTGGTTGATGAAGTTGATGTTGGTATAATGGGCTGTGTGAAGGCCTTGTGAGTTTTGTTGTGGAGATATCCTGGATCTTGTGCTGTAATCTCCTGGGTTGTTTGTTTTGTAGTGATCTTTTTTCCATTAGCCTCCCCCCCCCCCATGTTTTAATGTCTTGGGAAATGGGTTGTGTGATGGGCTTGCAAGTTCTTTTGTTGTGGTATCCTGAGTCCTGTGTTGTAATCTCCTGGGTCGTTTGTGTTTTGATCTCTTTTCCATTAGCCTCCTATGTTGTAGAGGCTTGGGTAATGGGTTGTGTGATGATCTTGTGAGTTTTATTGCTGTGGTATCCTTGGTCTTGTGCTGTGATTTTCTGGGTCAAAGGCTTTTATTGTGGCTGGGCACAAACAGAGCCCCCCCGATACCTTCAGCTGAAATACACCCCAACCAGGCACCCAGATGAAACCTAGCTTCCTAATAAATGATAGCCGTCTGTTTACTCGAAGCCAAGTCACACTAAAAGCCTCCAATATAGGAAATGCAATGTTGCCAGCCAATCAAGACAAAAAAAGCCACAAAACAGACAGAAGATATTAGAAACACCAATCAAGCAGAACACAGCAAACTCCATGACCAATAAACACAGACCAAGATCTCAGGATGAAGAATGGGATCAGGATGATCAATCAATCAGGATGAAAAAAAAAACATTCTGGCACAGCAGTAGGCTAGCACCAAATTTAAAATAGAAATGTCTGTGAAAGTCTGACTCACAGATGAACACAATACACAAGTCTGATGATGGCAGATGAGATTCTGCCGAAATGTAACTACAACTTCAAAAGCACAACTATAATGACGTGGCAAAATATCCAAACAAAGCTGAATACCATACATACATACATACATACATACATACATACATACATACATATTTATACCTAAGAAGGAGAGAAAAAAAGGAATTCATTTTTGTTCAAGATGTGACCTTTTTACAATGATTACTGGTTATATAATTGTATCTAACAAATATGTACTCTTTTGTAACGTGTTATGTTCCAAAGTAAATGTCAGGTTTTTGGCTAGAACATGGGGGTTGTATTTTGGCTTGAGAATTAATGTAAGAGATGCTAGGGTCATACTGACCTGAATGGAACTGGTTAATGATCCATTGTATTCAGAAGAACATAACAGGAAGATGCCATGAGAAGAAGGGTAGTGTCCAAAGAAAGGGAAACAGGTGGTACACTATGGGTGTGGCGTAGGGAATTACATAGTTGGATAGATTGTGAACCCAGGAAAGGGGCAGAGACTGTATATTTGAACCTGTATATATTCCCCAGCCTTCCTGGGCAGGATGTCTTCTGCTATGATCAGAGTTCCCTTTTGCAAAAGTTTAATAATAAAGCTCTTTCATATTGTTTATGTGTCTCCAGCTGTATTTTGTGAATATTCTCACAATTGCAAAAAATAGATACTATATTTGGGAATATATAGTTTTCTAAATGATGCTTGCTCTAATCCTGCAAAGTAATAATTCCTTTCATGAACTAGGAAAATACCGAAACTCCAGTTTTTCAAAGTTACATTTCTGCTGCACATACCCCCAAGGTAATAATGTACATGAAAGCTAGAATTTAAAAACCACAGTTCCCAAGGGAAATTTGCTTTTCAATAGCCAAATTATTGTTTGTTTTTGTTATTATTCTAGGAACAAAGCATCTCTGGAAATGACTTGGCTTGTTCCGGTATTTTCCAGCAAGTCTCATAATTACTACTGCAACTGAATTCTGACTCTAGATTAGGGGCAATCACTTATCTAATGTTAGTTTAGTTTGATGGCATATGTTATGACTTTCAATCTCAGTTTCCCATACTCATGAGAATAAAAACAATTAACCAAAAGTTGTAAGGGTGCTTAATTACAAAATGCTGCAGAAATCAAAGCAACAATAAGTATATGATTTATTTGTCTACTGTCTTCTCTCCTATGTCCTCTAGCAGGGTATTGTTGAATAACATTCAGGGATTCTTGTTCTATTATTCATGCTTTATTTTGTTTTACTTTCTTGAGAAAATATTGAAGCTTTAGCAGGGCCTGAAAGATATCCTGGAGTCTAAGAAAATGTGGTTGTGCTGTAGAACTTGGCTGTAGATAATGAATTAAATGCTATATCCTTCACAGAAACTTCATGAAAGTATATGCGTAGTGACCAGGAAAAAGAGAAGAAAACATCACAAAGAAAAATTACAAGTCTCTACTGTTCATAAACTAAAGCGAAGGCTTTCAAAAAAATAAATCACTAAAATTTATCTTATAAATTCTCCTTGTCAGATCTCTCCTCCAAGAGCAAGAGGTGATGTCAGAAGCTGCAAGGAGGGAAATTAAATTGCTGAAAAACAGAGATTGTGAAACAAATGCAATCAGACTCGAGGAATTTGCAAAACTCATGACTCACAGAATCATTTACTGTGGTAGAATGATTATAATGTATAATTTTTTCCCCAACATGTTACAGTACTTCACTCTTTCTTGTGCCATATCCATCATCAGATGTTGGTGATCATGCTGGCAATCCTATTTTTATCAACAGCCACACAAAAAAGTACTGTTGAGTTTTGTCCAAACCAGTTCCTTAGATTTCTGAAGCCATGATGTTCTTCTTTTGCCTGGACTTCGATTGCCTTCAATCTTTCCTCAGAGGATTAAGTGAAGTATGCCATATTTTTCTGGGTGTTACATCACATGTCCAAAATATTCTAACTTTCACTTTTTTATGGTTTTGATGATTTCCCTTGGCTTTCCCAGGTGGCTTATCACCTCTTCATTTCTGATTTTGTCAACCCAATGTGTACGTAACAGCCACCTGTAAATCCACATTTCAAATCTTCTAGTATCTTCAAGTGGCTTTCTGTCAGAGACCAACTCTTCACTCCGTAGAGCAGGAAAGAAAAGATGTAGCATCTGACAAGCCCCTGACAAGTACTTCACATGCCTAGTTATTAATCCATCAGTAGTCCTTTTAGATTATGCTATATTTTTATTCACATTGTAGAAATGCAAATGAAACTTTTATAATGGTCAAAGACTATCATAAGGAGAGTGAATACAAAAAAATTTAAAAAGCATAAAAGATACATAAAAAACTAAAAAAGCTAAAAAATTGAAAAACAAAAATCTGAAATGAATTTTGAAAAGATCTAAAAGGGAGAACGATCATAATACAAATAATTTTTTAAAAATGAGGTCTGTACTCAATTAAAAATAGTTTATTGGCACAGATCATGTTCTGGTAGATTTTAAGTGCTGCTATGGAGAACCTGGCAACACCATGTGTTAAAGCAGAGTTGGGATCTGAATGGAGCAGAGAGGTATAAAATTGGTCTGTACACTATGGATACTGATGCAATAATAGTGAGATGATGCCTTTTTTTGTTTGTTTGCCAAGAAATACCTCTTGATCAGCAAAATCTGTACTGGAATTCCTTTTCAGCTTAAAATATAGTTTATGTTTTTAACCATATCAACAGAATTACATTTTTCAGACAAGGACAACTCGCTGCGGCCAACTCACCACAGATGTTCTGATCTAGGCTTCACAAAATCACAGAGCAGATTCCTTGTCCTGACAAAACCCCTTTTTATTAGCCTAATGTGAATTTATTTCATTCACATCCAGCAAAGTTCTGGCAAACAGTCTTTCAAGAGTGAATTGCAACCACAGACCTTATTAGGAGAGTTGCCAGGCTGATAGCTTCCATGCGCAATGCTGTACAAGAGAATACTTGGCAAGGAGTCTCTGAGAGTCACAAACAAATCTTCACACTAATTAAATGAACTAACTGTTTCCTGCAAACACCACTCCCCTTCCACTGCTCTTTATTTCCTATGGGAGGGGCCATTCACTATCCAACTGTGCCTTTACTCCCAAGTCAACCCTTGTTCCTTAACTGTCCCATTCTCCTGGTAGCTCTGAGCATGAGCACATTGGGAACAGGCTCCAGCTGTTCTTCTGCCCCACTGATCTCCAACTCTAAAGGCAGCTGATAAGTGTTGGATAGCCCTGGCCCCATCTCTGCCTCTGATGCAGAGCACTCATCAGAGCCTTGCCCAAACTCCAGGACTGGCCCATGTTCCTCCCCAACCTCCTCACTGTCCAAATCTGCTGCCAGTTCTGTTGGCTGCTGGTGGGCCACAATAACAGCCAACTTGCCACAGGTCAATTCAATGATTCGATTTAATTGTTTAAAATAATTAAAAATATTTAAATTTTTGTCATTACATTTCCTTTTGTCTCTTCTTTGGCATCCTTTCTTCAATTATTCTATTACACCATTTCTTTGATATTACTGTAATTCTTGTCCTGTGGTGACTTTATTCTATGGTGAGTTGGCCAGGGTGAGATATTGCGTGGTGAGCTGTCCATGGCAAATTGGCCATAGTGACTTGTCCTAGACCCCTCTTTTTCTCCTTTATATTTTTTAAAGATCTCTTCAAATATATTTTTAATGTTCAAGTTTTTCGTGTTTATTTTTGTCATTCTGTGCCTGATTGGTAGTACGCACAAATATATAACAATTGGGTATTACTAGATGTTGGCATTCCCTTCTTCTTTCCAGCCCTTTGAATTATTAAAATAACTGTCACACATTTATTAGTCAATCAAATATCATGAAAGGTGTTATTATAATGATGTTGTGCATTAAAGATGAATGTGATATATTAAAGGTTCTATGTATTACTGTTTATGTTTGGGTACCTCTCACTTTACCAGGGTTTTGATTCCTGTCTCATTCACTTCACACCCTTGAATATTTAAGCTTTAACCTACATTTTTGTGCCTATGAAACAGATACAATTCCATCTTTTGCCTCTTCAGTAAAGGATGTAAAGAGACTCACAGAGTAATATTATACAACGTTTTGCTTATTAAAATTGTGCTACTAGTGCTTACCCTCTGGAGAAATTGGTTATATACACCATACCAAATGAAAAAATATGTGAATTGTACAATATCTTACAACTTGTTTCTCTGTGACTAAGCTTATTTCATGGGGAAGCTATCTGCTTACAGCTGGTTTGGCTGACTTACCAAACCATAACAGAAACAGGAATTTGGCATACTTTTTAAATTTTACTTTGTTAATACTATCATTTTCTCACTATAATCCAGCATAATTCAATAACAAATATTGATAGAGACCTGCCATGCTTGCCATTTTTTGGTCATATATAAAATCACCTTGGATTTTGGCAAAGACAAAAAAAAAAAAAAACCCAGTTATTTCACATTTTATTCATCTCTGTGTTGTTTTTTTATCCCAACACACAGCATCTCACTCAAAAAGCATAGTATAGAACCTTCATCAATTTGGCCCAGTGGTAGGATTCAAATTTTTTTACTATCAGTTCTGTGGCTGTGGCTTGGTGGGCATGGCAGGGGAAGGATACTGTAAAATCTCCAGTCAGAGGTGGGATTTGCCAGTTCTCCAAACTAATCAAAATTTCCGCTACTGGTTCTTCAGAACTGGTCAGAACCTGCTGAATATCACCTCTGATTCGGATCTAAATCTTAGTATTGATATCACCTTTGGACTACCATGCAATGGTTGCAAAAGCAAGAGCAGCCTTGGATGGCAACAGATTCACATACAGTAGTTATGCATCTTTTTGCTGATATCTGATCATTATCAAAGCTCTACAGTTGAGAAATGATCTCATCTCATGTCAGAAATCTAGGAACTACTAGAAAGGTGAAATGTATAAAAACAGATTTGTATAATTCTACCCCATTGCTGGGCCACATTGATGGCAGGGATATTTCCAACTAGCAACTCATTATGTGTGCATGTCAGTCCCAGGGGGCACTGTAAAAGATGGATAGTTGTTTGAATAGTGCCACATTCACAGTAAATATCCTTACCCTCAGGGGGAACCTCCATTTTAACATGTGGTCTTTAGATTTAGCCAAACCAGTGCACAGTCTATTTAAACATTTCCAAGCTGTCTACTCCTCCTCCAAATCTCCAAGCAACTCCACAAAGGGTTCTGTCCAGTTATGAAAGTGTTTCAACTTTTTAATTGTTCTTTTTGAGTGGTAATAACAATTTCCTCAGAGCAATCTAAAAAGTTCTTTCTTGATGTCAATCTTGTAATATGGGATACTTGGCCAAATAATGGATGTGTCACAAATGGTAGCTGTAATGTGATAACAGATGTAGGTAAAATCCTGAAATGTCAGATATAGACTAAATTTATATGCTTGTAATGGTCATCTTCACTGAGAGTACTTCCAAGTTATTTTCAACTTTGATTTTGCCCCATTGCTGCTGAGAAAGGAATCCCCCACCCCCCCTCTCTCCACAGACTCTCATAGCTACTGAGACAACTGTTAAACAGCTGGTGAGCCCTAAGTAGAACATATTCAACCACAGACAGATATTATTCTGACTCAGCCTTCGTCGAATGTACTTCAACACAAACCTATTTTAAAACCAAAACCTATGTTATTGCAATGCTGGGAATTACTTGCATTCCCAGCCAAAACTAATTATACACAGTTCCCCAAGATAAGCACATGCCTGTCAGTGTTGTGGAATGCTACCAAAAACAGAAGTATCCAAATTAATTATAACAGAAACCACCCAAAGTACCAGAAAAAAAATAACCAGAATACGCAGAGTTTCAAGGAGGACTTAGAATCTAACTGAACTGCTTTGCTTCCTGCAAAGCTTACGTCACTGAGGTCTGACTTTTATTGCTTATGGAACGGGCAATCACCTCCCAGCCTTACGCTCAAGTCATGCCTTCTGCTTCAGCTGCTCTTGCCTTCAAGCAGCTCTGTGCACATGCATATTGGGAACAGGCTCCCCTGGGTCCTCTACTGCACTGCTGCTAGACTCCAATGGCTCCAAAGGCAGAACCCCACTCCCAGATGGCCCTGGCCCCATCCCTACATCAAATGCAGGACCCTCATCCAAGTCTTTCTTCCTCACTGTCTGATTCCACTGCACCGGCTACCAGCGAACCACAACAGATATTCTGATACACCAGTGAAATATGCAGCCCTGAACTACAGCTCCCAACAGTCTCAACATAACCAATATATATCCTGCCTATGATATAACAGAATAAGAGCAAAACATAATTGGAAGGGATCTTGGAGGTCTTCTAGTCCAACCCCCTGCTCAAACAGGAGACCCTGTACCATTCCAAACAAATGACATTCAGTCACTTCCTACAAGCACTGAGTGAGGGAGCACCCACAACCTCTGGAGCCAAGCCATTCTGTTGATTAATTTTTATCACTGTAAGGAAATATATCCTTAATTCTAGGTTGCTTCTCTCCTTGATTAGTTTCCATCCATTGTTTCTTGTCTTGCTTTCTGGTGCTTGGAAAATAGGTTGACACCTCTTCTTTGTGGCAGCATCTCAAATATCAGAACATCACCATTATGTCTCTCCTAGTCCGTTTCACGAGAATAGCTGTCATGCCCCTGTTAAAATCTGACTCCGAGGGAGAGGACGAATAGCCAACAGGGAGTGGGAGTGTGGCTCTGGAGATTGTGGAGGAAACTGGGGAAGGGCACAGGCCAGCTGGGCATTCAGAGGAAGACCCAGGCCCATCCCCTCTTTATCCTAGGGCATGCAGGGAGGAGCGGATCAGGGAGAAACGTGAATGGCATGGTCTACAGGAGAGGAAAGGCCCTTATCCCCTTCATGGGCTGCAGCTGTAAGGACTGTTTAAGAGGACAAACTGTGCATGGCCCAGTGCTGGAAGCAAAGCATGAAATAATTCTAGTCTTTCAATTCTTATCCGTGTTCTGGCATCCTTCCCAGTGTGTATCATTTGATATCTGTGGACATCTTCGCCCTTATCCTGCCTTGTCTCTGCCTTGTGCTTCAGTGTGGTTTGTGTTGTTGTTGTTTTTCTACTTATAATTTATATGCATTTTGAGTTTGAATGGAATTTCTTCCTTTTCACAACTGTTTGTGGAAGAGGTTTTTTCTCCAGTCAATGATAATTGGACCTTTGAAGCTAAGTTGAAGGAATTAAAGGGACTTTTCCTGTTTTTGTGACTTTGCTGCTTTTGTATCCCACCCTGGGTGGGATTATTACCCTGAGTAATCAGACTTACCCAATTTACTGAGCTTTGGACTGACATCCATTGCTTGCCCTATTTGAAATCAAAATGCATACCAGTTCTATTGACACTCACAGTATCACAGTAAAAAAACATTTGGTAGTATATTTTTTAATATCAAAGACATTATTTAATGTTCAGATATCTATATCACAAAGATCCTGAAAGGGTAGGAGACAAATACAGAATGGTATGTATAATCCTTCTAGATTACTTATATTGCAATAGGAGGGTAAATCATTCTACAGGGCTTTCCACAATGTGGCGATCATATTTTGAGAAAGTAAAAATCAATACACATTTGACAAGAAAGAAATTATACTTTGCAGGAAACCGGCAGGTTGTTTTTCTTTTAACAAGAAAATAGCATCAGGATCATGAATATTAGATCACTGTAAAAGGATTTTAGCTTTGTTGGCCAGGTCCCACAAAATGACACCTAGGATAGATTAAAAATGACATAATCTGGTAGGGTAACTAGCTGAAATGCGAAACTGTCAACTCATATATAACTTCAGAGTACAGAATCAATAAAACAAACAAGATCATTATTTCTTACATGTCCAGTCTGGCAGTTGATACAACACCATAGCAAAAACAAAAAACAAAAAAAGCAACAACCCTGCATTAGCCCTGGAGTCTACAACATGGTAGCTATTAGCACCCTTGTGGATCACATTTAATATTTGCAAGGTTCTCTTCTCCTCTTAGAAAGTATTTACTTAAATAAGAAAAACCTTGTTCTCTTCTTTTAAATATGCATATGCTCATAATCCGTATACAGACAGGAGGTTGTATAACTTGCCTCATCGTGTAACTGGAACAATCTGGAACTGAACACATTCAAAACCGTAGAAATGGTGGTAGACTTTAGGAGAAACTCTCCCATTCTACCATTCTTACAATACTAGACAACACAGTATCAACAATAGAGACCTTCAAATTTCTAAGTTCTATCGTATCACAAGACCTAAAATGGACACCTAATATCAAAAAGTTATTAAAAAAGCACAACAAATAATGTTTTTTCTGTGCCAACTCAGGAAGCTCAAACTGCCCAAGGAGCTGCTGATCCAGTTCTATGGAGAAATAATTGAGTCTGTCATCTGCACCTCTATAATGGTCTGGTTTAGTTCTGCAACCCAATAGGACAGACACAGACTTCAGAGAGTTATTAGGATTGCAGAAAAAACAATTACTACCAGTTTGCCTTCAATTGAGGACCTGTATACTGCATGAGTCAAAAAGTGGGCTGTGAAAATATTTACAGGCCCCTCACATCCTGGACATAAACTGTTTCAACTCCTTCCCTCAAAATGACACTATAGAGCATTGCACACCAGAACAACTAGAAACAAGAATAGTTTTTTTCTTGAAAGCCATCACTCTGCTAACCAAATAATTCCCTCAACACTGTTCAACTATTTACAAAGTGTACACAATTACTATTAATCTTCTCGTCACTCCTTATCACACATCCCCTCCCACTTGTGACTATATGACTGTGACTTTGTCTCCTTACAATTTAAATTGATGGTTTCCTAGTATGATTTGATTTCTTATTGTACTCTATGACTATTATTAAGTCTTGTACTTTTGATTCTTGACGAATGTATTTTTTCTTTACACTGAGAACATTTGCACCAAGACAAATTCCTTGTGTGTCCAGTCACACTTGGCCAATAAAGAATTCTATTCTATTCTATTCTATTCTATTCTATTCTATTCTATTCTATTCT
>BLBF01000039.1:33706194-33726337 GCA_015471245.1 Laticauda colubrina | reverse complement strand
GAAAGAAAGAAAGAAAGAAAGAAAGAAAGAAAGAAAGAAAGAAAGAAAGAAAGAAAGAAAGAAAGAAAGAAAGAAAGAAAGAGGTTGGGAAGCCATTTCTGTATTGCTACAAGGCTACATTCACATACTCACTATGAATCTTTGAATCTTTAAAACTTTTAAAGGAAGCTTAATTTAATTGAATGAAGTTTATTCCACAGGAAATAGATAATAGACTGCCAGCCAAGTTTGAAATATATAAGTATTAGTGTATTAGTATTTCTGTATTATGAAAAAAGTTCTGAATAAATAACTTGATTACAGTGTTCTAATATATATCAGAGACAATGAATATTACAATTTTGCCTGCATACAACTTTGTTAATGATACACACACAATAAAAAGCAGGTCTGGTGTCACATTGCTATTAAGTGTCTTTCATTTGCTACTGCACATGATCACATGCAATGTACATGCTTGGAGGTCACTTTCCATTTTCCCCTCATACAATATTTTATAATGATGATTTCTGGTGAACACAGGTTAGGAGTATTGCAATTATCATTGCTCTCCTTGATGTCTAGCACCAGCCTGAAGATGGTGAGTAGAACCTCATCAAAACATCACCAAGATACATGGGAAAAGACCCGAACATGCCAAGACCTGCATACCTGTACCCGTGAAAATCTATGAAATGAATATATATTGTGCTTTTAAAATTGTAGCAATGTTTCGGCAGAATCTCATCTGCCATAATCAGACTTGTGTATTGTGTTCATCTGTGAGTCAGACTTTCACAGACATTTCTGTTTTAAATTTGGTGCTAGCCTACTGCTGTGTTGGAATGGTTTTTTTCTTCATTCTGATTGGTTGGGAGTCTTGGTCTGTGTTTATTGGTCTTGGAATTTTCTGTGTTCTACTTGACTGGAGTTTCTAATATCTTCTGTCTATTTTGTAGTGGTTTTTTTGTCTTGATTGGCTGGCAACATTGTGTTTCCTGTTTTGGAGGCTTTTAGTGCAGCTTGGCTCTGAGTAAATAGACGGCTATCATTTATTAGGAAACTAGGTTTCATCTGGGTGCCTGGTTGGGGTGAGTTTAAGCTGGAGGTATCGGGGAGGTCTGTTTGTGCCCAAGTGTTTGCTTGGCTTGTGGTATGGAGATTTTTTTTGTTTGTGAGTGTAGGCTTCCAGATGATTGACAGTCTGGTGGAGTCATCTATTTGATTCATGCTTTCAGGTCTTTTTTCAATCTCTATGGCTTCTCTGATAATTCTGTAGCTGGGGTTTTCTATAGTGGCTAGGGTTTTGGTGCTTTTGAAGTTGATGCTATGACCTGTGGCTTTCATGTGTTGGACTAGTGAGGAGGTGTGTTCCAGTTTATTTACTTCATTTTTGTGTTGATCCAGGTGGGTATTTATTCTTCTATTGGTCTGTCCAATGTATGTGGCAGGGCATGATGCACAGGGGACTTCATATGTGCCTTGGTTTTCCAGGTCAATTTTATCTTTGGGTTTTCTTAGGATGGCTGTTATTTTTCTGCCTGTTTTGAAGGCAGTCTTGATGTGATATCTGTGTAGTATCTTACTTATTTTGTCTGTAGTACCTCTTATGTAGGGCAGGACAGCTGTTCCACAGCTCTTTTGCTGTGGGGGACTGGATGTAGGCTACAGTCTTCGAATGAAGCCTGCTGAGACTGAATGACTTTGAGTGTATGGAGCTCCAAGATCTGGAACTTTGACATTTTTAGCACTATCCCAGACAGATCCTGCCTGCAATTTGGAGGTTCTCCTGAACTTGTGACAAGCTCAAAGAGCAGGTGGCAGTCATGGAGGTCAAAGAGAACCACACATTTAGATTGTACATCAGTTGTGGCCTTTCCTGGATCAGGAGTCCCTGTGTTTAGTCATACAAGCCCTAATCATCTTTCATTTGGACTATTACAACATGAGCTATTCTTGAAGAGCATTCAGAAGCTACAGCTGATGCAACTGATGTAGTGGTGGGGCAGCTTTTAGGGGCCCTCTGTTGGCCCATGTCACACCCTTGTTTCATGAACTGCATTGACTCACAGTTTGCTTCCAATTCAAGGTGTTGGTTATCACTTTTAAAGGCCTTCCTGGCATGGGCCCATGGTCATTAAATTACTTGTGTTTGGAGCACTGTTGATGTACCACATTGATAATAATGAGGTGGAAATTCATCTAATGTTCTATGGGTTTAGGGCAGATTCAAATTGATATAATTACATTAATCCTGCTTTATCTTGGGAATATCCATAATCAATGAGAAAATGGGCAGTGGGCAATGAGAAAATTGATGATTCATCTTGTCATCACCAACTTGATTATTATTTTACAATATCCATTCACACACGCACACACACAGACACACACACACAAAGGTTCAGGGGCCACGTATGAATTGGTCAGATGCAGTGCAAGGCCTGGATAAGGATTATTCAATTAATATTAACTAATACAGTTCTGGAATTATAAGAGTAACTTTTGTTGCATGATCTCTGAAGCCCAATCTGTGGAAACAATTATGGAAATAAATGTAGCATATTCTACTTTAACTGCAATAACCCATTTGAACTTGTGGGAAACATTCTTCTCAAGAGCAAGACTTCTTCAATGATGAGCAAAAAGCTAATGAAGGACATATGCCACATTATCAGTTCAGTCTGGTAAAGTAACACTGAAATATCAATTAACAGTGGCTGCTCAGAAATAATTACAATATCTCAGCATATTTATAGTAGCCATTCCCAAGGGAAAGAAGACAAAAATACAGTGGAAGCTATCCTACATTCATTTCCCCTAATAGGCAGTACAAAAATATGAGTAACCTTTGGTAAATTAGTAGATCTTTCAAGTGTCTTAATGTCCTTGTAAAAACAAGTCCAGTCACTTATTATTAGCTGCACGCATATATTACTAAAGAGATAACATGAGCAACCTTGGGACCATGCAAACCAAATCCCAGCTTTGATAAGGAATAGCTTGAAAACATCTACCAATTCAATGGGTTACTATCAACATAGATGGAGATTTCTGTAATCCAGGAATGTTCATTGTCGAAAAATTATTCAGAATATCCTTCTTATACAAACCTTCAAATTGAAAGGGGTGACTGGATTCTAGAAGTTCATAGATAATAAATGATTCTAGCATTGTGAATGACACAGCCTGGTCAAGCAAAATCCACACAAAAATATTATAACAGTATAATATAAATATATAAAATATAACAAAATGTTGGAAGACTGTCGTATAGAATTAATTTTAAAAAGCCAGGAAAAGTATGAAAATAATGGATATCTCATATTTTTAATATATGTTGGTACCCTGGTACTTAGCATTAATTGATTCCAGGAAGCATGATGAATACCAAAGATGAGGAGTATCTAACAAAAAATTTTATTTTATTTTTATTTGTCAATCACTTACAAGATAATAGGTATACATATATACGTAGTTATGGATACATGAAATGGGTACATATCAGAAAAATAAAAAGAAACAATCGGACAGGGATGGTAGGCACATTGGTACGCTTACGTACACCCTCTACAGGCCTCTTAGGAAAGGAGTGAGTTCAACAGTAGACAGTCTAAGGTTAAAGTTTTTGGGGTTTGGGGAAGAAATCACTGAGTCAGGTAGAGTATTCCCATGAATTTTCCCATGAGGACTAATGAGGTGGGTCATAAAGCAGCTGACACTGATAAGTTCTAGCTTGTGCATTGAGTACCAAACAAACAATGAATACTGGGACAAGATTTCATGTCAAAATGCACTGGGTAGCAAATTCAATGATTTCAAAGCAGTTGAGTGCCAAGGTACCACTGTATATGTACTTGTTCCCACAGTCAAAACTTTTCATGCAATCCTTTTTTGGTGGAGAGTTCAATCTGCAGTAAATGGATTTGAAAAAGACACATTATGCTTCTCAATCATGGGAGTATTGTAGGAAGATTACTTTTCTTATTATGAAACACAACCGTTTGGAATAGTTCCAGTACAGTCAAAGTTACATATAAAAATGCTAATTAAAAAAACCTTTCATCCAACTGTATCTAAAAAAAAAGTGCCCATTTTTTTTTCAGAATCTTAAATCCTGCCGAATGCTATTTGTACAAACTTGCAAAACTGTTTTGGGTTCATTAATACTAAATTGTGTATTGAAAAACATTGTCCTTCTCTTTTTCAGTTGCAGATCAATTCTCAAATAAAACATGACAAATATTCAGGTACAACATTAGAATATGGGTAGGGCAGTAATGGAAATACAGTATGTAGCTGTCAAAAATAAAAATTTGTGGGTATATGGAATAAAACGTCTAAGGCTAGCAGTTCCTTCAATAATAAAAGAATAATCTGCTCCTTGCTGAATTTGGAGGGAATGGAAAATCAAATTAGACTCAATAACTTCAGTAGCCTTAGAAAGTGCAGAAAGACATAATCAGTTTTTCAGCTGCTGGAGCTGAAGAATACTTCATCATATTGTCATAAAGTATCTGTGAAAGATGCGTCACTTTGAGAAAATAGAAAAAACAATGAAAAGTTGAAAAAATGGGTGCAACAATATTTTATGCAGAGATATAAACACTCGGCAAAATGCTTATTTAGCAATGCAAATGCAATGAATTTGTGTAGAAGCGTTATATGTGAATTATTTATGTTTATAGGCTTCAGCAAGATTATTAATCAACAATAGAAAGACTTTCATTCAGAGACAATGGAATAACTTTTTGGTTTCTAAATTTAAACAGTCATTTCTAAAATATTTATTTAAAAAGATTTCAGTTCTAGTCAGTAAAGAGTCCACCAACTATAATTCTAATGCATGTTATAATGGTGAAGTGGCACAGAATAGCAAGCCATTTTTGGCAGTACCAAGGTTGCTTGGTTATGTAGGCATTGACTTAAGCTTTCAGATACTACATGCACTTTACTATAAATTTAAATCAAATCAATATTTAAGTCAATACATTTGGGCAAAATTTTAGCCAATACATTTCTATTTCAAAGAAATGTAATATATTGCATTTTCTAATTTTAGCACTCCTTTGTGCTAATATCACAGAATAAGTATATCTATATTTAGCATCATTGTCTCTCTGAATGAGTTATTGCTCTGCATTTTTTAGCCCCTGAACAATCTACAGGCTTATTCTGATCAATAATTTTCATGGAGCTATAGAAGTGCAATACTGTCTTAGAGGAAAATTCAAAGTAATAATTTGAGGTGTAAGAGTGAATGGTTTCTCCAACATTAATTGAGAAAAATATGATACAGATATTTCTAAGTGTCATGGTCTAGTTCACAATTATGAGATTTCCCAGCAATGTTTTTAGAATACTTATATATCTATATTTAGCATAAAGATAGCTTTGGAAAAGTTCAGTATCCATGAGGCTGCTCAAATAATTTAGAAGATAGAAGTAGTATTGGTAACCAAGCTGAGCCTATTACATGTACATACAAAGAGGTGAAGTGAATTCACAACATTGATGAGAGAAATGTAGAAATGTCACTCGGAAAGCGTTTACTTAAAAAACAACATTTCATATCCACATTGTCCCTGCTTTACAGAACAAATAGCAAGCAAAACTGTACAAATGCATGATAAATATGGTTTTGACCTCAGTTTAATTTCAAGACAATATTGAATTGACTCATAGTATTATATACAGTAAAGGCCCTGTCACACTGCACCAATGGATGCAAAGAGGATGTAAAACGGACAAAAAAGCTTGCCATCCATTGGAAAATGCGATGTACTCACTGCCTCTGTTTTGCTTCCTCTCTATCCGTCCAGCATCCGTTTATTGACGTTTCATTCGCTCAGAAAGTTTTGAGCTGCTCAAAACTTTTGCGTGGAAAATTTATCCGATGTGTCCGTTCTGCATCTGCTACGCATCCACTATGCATCCATTCTGCATCCCTTACGCATCCGCTATATCCGCTAGGCATCCGCTGTGCATCCGCGCAACTCGCATCCGCTCGGACGCAGGGAAGAAGTGGAACGGATGCAGAACGGATGCAGAACGGATGCACCATGGAAACAAAGCGTTTAAAATGGAAAAATGGAAAAAACGTCCGCAGAGGGGACCTATCTCAGATATTAAGGATGCCTAGAGGATGCCTAGAGGATGCAAAGGGACACCTATACTGCCTATAAAAAGGGGGAGCAACTCACCTGCATCTCACTTTCAGACCAGCAGCCTAGCTGTGTAGACCTCTGCAGCCTTCATCTGCCTCTTCCTCTTCCACAGCATCCAGTCATGTCCACCGTGGATCGTAACACAGTCCTTTTGGCAGCCACCATTCTTCTGCAACAGTGCGAAGCCATCTACAGGTTCTGTGAACTCGACTACGGGAAGAAAAAGAGGTGGCCAAGAAGCGTCTGGGTCCGAAGATGGATCAGGAGAAGAGCAGAGTGCGGACTGTACAACAAGCTGATGAGGATGCCTCCAGCCATATTTGACAAAGTTGTGCAGTGCCTGACACCCAGGTTGACCAAGGCAAACACCAACTTCCGGCCCAGCCTGGAACCTGGGCTCAAGGTGGCACTCACTCTGCACCACCTGGCCTCAGGGACCACCTACAGGAGCATGCAGTACGGCTGGAGGGGCTGTGGGAAGCGTTGGAATGGGAGGGACATCACCTGGGGTGGAGGAGCAGACCAGGACTGGGTGCGAGCAGGTTCCTCTGGATCTGGAGGGTTGTGAAGCAGCTCGGTGATCCGGTCCTTCTCCACCTGGTACTGGGGTTCCTCCATGTTCTTGAGGGTCTGGTTGACATAGGTGAGGAAGGGCTTGTGGTTGGAGGATGAGGAGTCAGTGCTGACCAGCTGAGAGAGGAGATCTATACTGGTGCGGGTGGTGTCCCTGATCTCCAGCAGGACAGTTTGGCTCTGCCCCTCCTGCTGTCTGGCTCTCTGCCTTTCTGTGGAGGCGGAGCTGGGGGGGGGTGGATGCGGCTACGACTGTGGTGGACTCGATGTATCCTTTCTCCCACCGCACCAGGGAGTCCTCCATGGGCTCCACCACGGTTACAACACCTGTCCATGGGTTCTCCACCTGCCTGGAGAAAGGAACTGACTCTCGGCCGAAAGAGGACTGGGTCTCAGCAGGCTGCTGGAGAGAGAGGGTAGACAGAGGGGCTCCTGGTGCTCCTCGGTGGCAGATCTCACCCTCCAGGAAGCTGCACCTGGCCATGACGTAGGTCTCTCTGTCCGTCAGCTTAACCGTGGCCTGGCCAGATTTCTTCAGGTGCAGCTTCCCGTACCAGGTGTGCATGTACTTCCACCAGCCGAGGAGCACCTCCGAAGTGTAACCCATACTCTCCGCCCTCTCTCTCCAAGCAGCCTGCTTCCTTTTGGTGTCCCTGTACAGCCGGTGTCCCTTCCACCACAGATAGTCATTCTCTCTCAGCCACTCCAGCACCTCATCCTCGTGTTCCTCCTCGATGAAGTATTGCCTCCTGTCCCGTCCCCGCATACGCCTTTTCCTCCCTTTGGCAGGACCAGATGGGCCCTCATCAGAGGGGCTCCCAGGTGGTAGTGGCTGCTCCTCCACACCACCACCAGCAGCGGCACCAGCAGGATCATCATCATCATCATCATCATCATCATCATCACCACCAGGATCATAATCATCATCATCATCATCAGCAGCAGCAGCAGCAGCAGGATCATCATCAGCAGCAGCAGCAGCAGGATCAGCAGGACCAGGATCAGCACCAGGAGCCCCAGCAGCCCCAGCAGCACCAGCACCAGGAGCACGAGCAGGACCAGGAGCATGAGCAGGATGAGCAGGACGAGCAAGACCAGGAGCATGAGCAGTACGAGCAAGTCCAGGAGCACAAGCAGGATGAGCAGGACGAGCAGGACGAGCAGGACCAGGAGCAGCTTCAGCAGAGTACGCAGCAGCAGAAGCACCACCGCCAGGAGCAGCTCCAGCAGAAGCTCCAGCACCAGAAGAGCGAGCCCAAGCATCAGAAGCCCCAGCAAAAGCAGAGTCAGGACAGGGGGCGGGAGGGTGGCCCTGTCCCTCTTGCCAGGGATGGCGGCAAGTTGCTGAGACTTTCACTTCTTCCCCATGGTTGTGGGGTTGCTGGCTGGCAGGGAGGCTGGCACCAAGGCTGGCAGGCACCAAGGCTTGCAGGAAGGCTGGCACCAAGGCTGGCAGGAAGGCAGGCACCAAGGCTGGCAGGAAGCCTGGCAGGAAGGCAGGAAGGCAGGAAGCCTGGCAGGCACCAAGGCTTGCAGGCAGGCAGGTACCAAGGCTGGCAGGCAGACTGGCTGTCAGGGAGGCTGGAAGGCAGGAAGGCTGGAAGCAAGGCTTGCATGCAGGCATGCAGGCAGGGCAGGCAAGGACTCGATGTATCCTGCAGCAGGTCTTTCCTCCGAATGCTGGCCACGTGCGAGCTGCTTCCCTTTATATCCACGTGGCTTACGCAATGCATCCCCCCCGCATGCGCAATTAATGCCAGGCATCCATGAGGCTTCCGCTGTGCATCTGCTCTGCATCCGCTCTGCATCCGCTTCATCTGCTGTGCATCTGCTCTGCATCCACTTCATCCGTTCCGCGTCCACTTTGCTGAGGCCCCCCGGAAGCCTAGCGGATGTGCCATCTACTCCCATCCACTTCCATCCGCTGGGCTTCCATTCCGCATCCGCTTTTCATCCGCTCTGCATCCTCCCCGCGTCCGTGTTATTCGCTCCTGTTATTTGAATCCCACCACTGATGGGGTCAATAAATCACTACATTCATGAACTATATTGAATCAGACTGTAAGGGAGCATTTGCCTTAACCTTATAGGTAGATGTATAAAATATCTGTACATTAGATAGTTATGATTTATTGTCTATTTGACAAAATAACAACTTCAAGAACAGGCATTCTAATTTTTAATTAGATTTCTTCCATGCTAATTTGGAGCTAGTTTATTTTAAAAGGGAAAGAGATATTAGAAAATTTGGGTCATTTCCGATTTTAACAGGACCCAGGTGAAATTGATCAGGAGAAAACTTTTTATTGTTATATTTATTGGAAGTCAGGGAGAATATATTTCGAATTGAGCATCAAATTTGTAATGCAATCTTTGTAAATTACTATAAAGAAATTGGCCTTGTCACTCCCTTTCGATTAAGAAGAGCAGCCATGTGAAAATAAGCCAGGGAAGAAATCTCTGAACTAGTTTAGCAGAATACTTGGAATTAAGTGTGAAATTGAAATATTGTATTTCATATGGATTATGTACTAGGCTGTGATGCATAAAAGAATGATAGCACTTGGTAAAGCCCCTGTCACACTGCACCAATGGATGCAAAGAGGATGTAAAATGGACAAAAAAGCTTGCCATCTGTTGGTTAATGCGATGTACTCACTGCCTCCATTTTGCTTCCTCTCTATCCATCCAGCATCCGTTTATGGACGTTTCATCCGCTCAGAAAGTTTTGAGTTGCTCAAAACTTTTGTGCGGAAAATGTATCCAATTCGTCTGTTCTGCATCCGCTAGGCATCCGCTACACATCCGTTCTTCATCCATAACGTATCCGCTATATCCGCTAGGCATCCGCTGCGCATCCGCGCAACTCGCATCCACTCGGATGCAGGGAGGAAGCGGAACAGACGCAGAATGGATGCAGAACAGATGCCTAGCGGATGCAGCATGGAAACAAAGCATGCACAATGGAAAAAACGTCCGCAGAGGGGACCTATCTCGGATATTAAGGATGTCTACAGGATGCCTAGAGGATGCCTAGAGGATGCAAAGGGACACCTATACTGCCTATAAAAAGGGGGAGCAACACATCTGGACCTCACTTTCAGTCCAGCAGCCCTGCTGCAGACCTCTGCAGCCTTCATCTGCCTCTTCCTATTCCACAGCATCCAGTCATGTCCACCGTGGATCGTAACACAGTCCTTTTGGCAGCCACCATCCTTCTGCAACAGTGCGAAGCCATCTACAGACTCTGTGAACTCTACTACGGGAAGAAAAAGGGGCGGCCAAGAAGCGTCTGGGTACGAAGATGGTTCACCAGAAGAGCAGGGGATGTACTGTACAACAAGCTGATGGTGGAGCTCAGGAACGAAGACACTTGGGCATTCCAGAACTTCATGAGGATGCCTCCAGCCATGTTTGACGAAGTTGTGCAGCGGCTGACACCCAGGTTGACCAAGGCAAACACCAAGGCACTCACTCTGCGCCACCTGGCCTCAGGGACCACCTACAGGAGCATGCAGTACGGCTGGAGTGTGCCATACAACACCATCAGTATTGTGGTCAGAGAAGTGGTGCAGGCCATCATCGAAGAATACAAGGAGGAGCTCCTCCAGTGCCCCTCCACTGAAGAAGGCTGGAAGAAAGTTGCAGAGCAGTGGTATCAGAAGTGGAACTTCCCACACACCGTTGGAGCCATAGATGGCAAGCACGTGGCCTGTAAAGCTCCAGCCAAGTCGGGGTCCACTTATTTCAATTACAAGGGCTTCTTCAGCATCATCCTCTTCGCCATGGTCGATGCTGACTACAAGTTCATGTACATCGATGCTTCAGGCAACAGCTTATCTTCAGATGCCCAGGTATACAACGCCAGTCACCTTAAGGAGGAACTGGAACGCAACCTCATCGTGGGCTTCCCAGATCCAGAACCCCTGCCCAACGACATGCAAGATGTGCCCTACTTCATCGTGGGGGATGACGCCTTCTCCCTCACAACCTACCTCATGAAGCCCTACACTTCCAGACTCCTCACCCGTGAAGAGAGGATCTTCAACTACAGGCTGTCCAGGGCAAGGCGGGTGGTGGAGAACGCCTTTGGCATCCTGGCCAACAGGTTCCAGGTACTTCTCACCACCATGCAGCATCGCCCACAGACTGTGAGGAGCATCATAGAAGCTTGCTGCATCCTGCACAATCTCATGCGCACCCGCTACCCAGTCTTGCAGAACAGGCTCGTGGACCTCCAACAAGGCAATTGGGAAATGGAGCCTGGGGAATGGAGGCAAGGGCGAAACCTGATAGACACTGAGGATGTGCAAGGCCCCAACAAAGCCTCACGTGAATGGAAGAAGCAATGCAACCTCCTGAGACACTGGTGCAACTCCCCAGGTGGAGCGGTGGAGTGGCAAGACAGGATGATAGATGCTTAATGGATGCTTCCTTCAGCCTGTCTCATCACACTGATGAGATTGGGCCATGTATGTTGAGTGGCCCGACAATGAACAGGGCATTTAATAAAGAGTTGTGTTTATGTTGAAATGTGTGGATGATTGATTACATTGTTATTGATAATTAAGGGGCATAGGTGTGGCACCTGGGAGGGTGGACCATCCAGTCCCACTGTGCTTGCACTGGAGGTTTATCTATCCCACAGCTATTACCCATCCCAAAGATATCCCTGCCCATTCCACAGCTATCTCAACCCATCCCTCAAGCATGCAAAGGCTTAAACCATTTCTAAAAGTTTCCACCAAGACTTTATTAAAAAAAAAAGAAAAGAAGCAAGTGTATGAATCAAAAATAGACTTTATTAACAAGAAGCTATAAAACAAAAATGAGTCTCTGGTACTCAGCTTGGTCGCTCAGTCTCAGGGGTGAAGGGTCCAGGTGCTGTGGAGGTGGCTGGTGCTGGAGTGCTTGTCATCAGCTCCTCCAAAAGCAGAAGCAGCAGAAGCCCCAGCCCCAGAAGAGTGAGCCCGTGCTGCAGAAGCCCCAGCAGAACCAGAGTGAGGGCCAGGGGGCGGGATGGTAGCCCTGTCCCTCTTGAAAGGGCTGGCAGCAGATGGCTGAGGCTTGCTGTGCTTCCGCATGGTTGTGGGGTTGCTGACCTGCAGGGAGGCTGGCAGGAACCAAGGCTGGCAGGAAGGCTGGCAGGGAGGCAGGCACCAAGGCTGGCAGGGAGGCTGGCAGGGAGGCAGGCACCAAGGCTGGCAGGAATGCTGGCACCAAGGCTGGCAGGAAGGCTGGCAGGGAGTCAAGCACCAAGGCTGGCAGGAAGCCTGGCAGGCAGGCATAAACCAAGGCTGGCAGGCAGGCAGGCAGACAGCAAGGCTGGCAGGGAGGCTGGCAGGGAGGCTGGCAGCAAGGCTTGCAGGCAGACATGCAGGCAGGACAGGCAAGGCAGTCGATGTGTCTGGTAGCAGGTCTTTCCTCTGAATGGCAACCTGCTTCCGAGCTGCTTCCGTTATATCCGCGGGGCTGATGCAATGCATCCTCCCTGCATGCGCAATTAACGCTCGGCATCCGCTAGGCTTCCGCTGTGCATCCACTGTGCATCCGCTGTGCATCCGCTGTGCATCCACTTCATCCGCTGTGCATCCGCTGTATCCATTCCGCATCCGCTTTGTTGCGCCCCCCCGGAAGCCTAGCGGATGTGCCATCCGCTCCCATCTGCTTCCATCCGCTGGGCTTCCGTTCCGCATCCGCTTTCCATCTGCCCTGTGTCCTCCCCGCGTCCGTGTTATCCGCTCTGGTTATGCACATTTTTGCTCCTTCTGAGAGCGGATAACAACGGATGGAACATTTTTCTCGTCCATTGTTTCCGTTTTGCATCCGTTGGGCAGTGTGACAGGGCCTTAAGAATGCAAAATTGTACTCCAGGTTTCTTCAGATTCATAGAATAGTTGAAATAAGATTAGGACCAAGGTTTTAAATCTTGGTGCCATATGAAATCACTTTACTGATGGAGTATGTGCAACACAAACATCAATTGGCATTTTCATTTCAGATTGTGAACTTACCTGAATAAGTGCAATTATTGAAGTATTGGAGTGGAAATAAGACTTTAAAAGAAAAACACAGAATTCCTGGTATTACATTTTTCAAAGTAATGACTATATTTTGCCCTGATGTAAATGTGTTTTTGAACTCTTGAAGCATTGCCAATCACATTTTTCAGTGCCCCAAAAGCTGGAAATTTATTTTCTTATTAAAGTATGTTCTTACATCACAATAAGTGATTTGACCCATTCATTAGCCTAGCTTAATTCTCGCCTGTTTGCACATTGCTAAAAATTATTTTCCATATTGCTCTGATCCAAAGTCCAAATATACTACACTAATATTTCCATATCTCTGTTAAAGTTTTGGTGTATTTTTTGGCCGAACCATGCTGTTCATTAAGAGGTGACCTTTTGTTTAGATTGGTTGGCTGACTTCAGTACTAATAAGCTGATGGATGAGGTGGTTAATGAATCCTGTGTATAGAAATAATGATAAATTGCTTATTTGAAATTCTACAAACATAGCATTGCAAAGCTACCTGGAGGAGTCTCTGGAACTGAACCAATTTTACAACAGGAAGTTTTATTGATTACATTGAGAGAGAACATTTTAAACATTTTTACAGCACTGTATAGCCTGAAGTAGTAAAATCCATTAAACAAGGATTATAAACTTTGTTTTAAACTGGATCCTAAATTATTTTGTGATGGACCATCAACAGCACTCTATACAATCAATCTGTTACGAAAGGCCTGGTCCCACTGGCCGACGGACGCAAAACGTATGCATAAAGGACCCAGCAGACGAGCAAAATTTCAGGGGTGGCTCCATCCATTGTCATCCGCTCCAAAAAGTGGTGAAAATTTACATAAACAGAATGGAAAAGAATGGACGTGGGTAGTATGTAGCGGGGATGTTAAACAATGTTCATAGGAAGCCTAGCGGAGGAAAACGGATGGGAGCGGATGGCACATTTATTCCTTTACTTTGCTTCCAAGCTCCGAATATTCTTGATGGAAGACAAAAATCTCCCACACAAACAGTTGCAAGAAGAAGGAAAAAAGCAACACAAACCAGGCTAGATAAGGTTGGAGGACCTCCACAGATAACACACATTGGGAGGGATGCCAAACTCAGAGAGGAACCATAAACTAGAAATATTTCCATGCTTTGTTTCCAGAGTTCACCTATACGCAGGTCCGTCCTCTTATTCAGTTGTCACAGCTGCAGCCCATGAAGAAGATCAAGGCCCTCTCCTCCTGAGTAGACCATGTCTCTCCCTTATCCTCTCCTCCCTGTGTGCCCTAGGATGGGTAGGAGATAGGCCTGGGTCCTCCTCTGACTGTTCAGCTGGCCTCTGCCCTTCCCCACAACCTCCACAACCTCCGGAGCCACACTTCCATTCCCTGTCAGCTGTTCCTCCTCTTCCTCAGAGTCAGTCTCCACTGGGGCATGACAGGCCAGGAGAGAAATTGTTCCTCTAAAAATGCAATGGAAATGCCTAGTGTTTTTGATACTGTGATAAGCATGCTTATGCTTCAATGGCTCAGGATGGGCTTAAAACTGGGAATCTCAATACTGTACCTTACCCACTGGCATGCTCAATGATCTTTTAAACTGTCAATATAGCCAGCCAGGGTTTTCCATTCTAAAACTACAAATTGAGTATAGTGTTTGCCACTAAATTGTGGGGTGAAACTATCTATTATTCTATATCAAGAATACACAAACATATTGCTTTCAACCTCTTACCTGAAACCTCCACAACACTTTATCCAGGAGACAGAATATCAGAGAGGTCAAACTGATTTTTAACTACTTTTTATTTACTTGCTAATTTACAATATTTAAACACACAAGTGTGTGTGTGCGTGTGTGTACGCGCGTGTGCATTTTGGTGCAGATTGTGCCTTCAAGCCCATTTTTTAATCCTGGCCACTGCCTAAATCATTGCTTGCTATTTTCTTGCCAAAATTCGTCAGATTGAAAAAAAGGTCAAGATCACCCAGCTGACCTTGTAACCAGAGTTAATAATATATAATAATATATAATAATATATAATAATATATAATAATATATAATAATATATAATAATATATAATAATATATAATAATATATAATAATATGGCATGCATAAGCGCACCACTCGTGCCTACCATCCCTGTCCTATTGTTTTTTATTTTTCTTATAAGTATCTATCTCATGTATTCAAAACTATGTTTATTCATATACCTGTATCTTGTAAGTGATTGACAAATTAAATAAATACTAAATACTGTTTCCCAATTTCTAGCCTAATGCCTTAACCATAACATCAGATTGGGTCTTGTATGTGCATTTGTGTTTGTGTATGTAAAGGAACAGAAATCACATCATATATTGAACAGGTAGAAAAGACTGCCATAATTCCCCTGGTCAACCTTATATAATTCAGGCAAATATTGAAAAATGCATTGGCTTTGATTTGACATGAAGAAGACTGAATAATATTGCTTCACCTCTCTGTTATGTCAACACAGGAGTCATTCTCAGACTTATTCACTAAAGCCACCATTTTGTTTTTATATTGTTCAATTACTGTATATGCAGCCCAGGAACATTCAACAAAATTTGTCGTTAGAGAATAATTCTGATCTACTGGAATGTATTGAGCACTGCAATTTGATTTATGATTTTTGCAATTGTGGGGGGGGGGGACTAAACCATTTACTTATCACTTTTCTTCATTTCCTTTTTTCTTTAAATTTTTATCATTTTTGTTTGCAAGAAACTTCTTTAATAGAAATTATTTTGTTAAAAAAAGTTAAAACTAATGTAATGATTATTCAGGTATCATTGGCATTTCATCAAATGTCTGTTTCTTTTTCATTTGTAAATTATTTCCCATGCTTTCCTTTTTATGTCCATAAAATTTGTGTCTAACATAAACCCATCGGCTGTCTTATGACAGTTAAGGACTTCTAATTCCTTTATTATTATTTTTAACATGGACTTTGCCCCATATTCTTTCTGTTATACTATTAATCATTTTATTTAACAGGAAAATGTTTTTTTTTTAAACTAAGGAATATTATTTAACGCATTGTCACTTCAAAGTGACTTTTATGATACTTTAAATAATTGTCCTAGAGCTATGTATACTATAATTAAAATGATAATAGTATAATAAATTATTAAATTATTTTACTTGTGCTAGATTTATATAAATGGATGAATTCAGACACCACATTTGACAGTTTAGTCAGCTAAAATCTAGATGATGCTGATAATTGAGCATGGTCAGAGAGACTGATAAACCAAGCAGAACCTTTTCTGCCATAATACCTACTCTTCATTCCCCGAAAAATCAGATTTGCCTAATGGCTTTGCCATCAAATATGGTCCCTTGATAGTATGAGTAAGAATATTTTAGTGTATTTTTAGTGGCTACCTTTCATGCTACTTGTTGATTTCAATTTTGGTTGCTTTTATTTTGTTTATTTATTTGTATCCTACCTTTATTATTTTTACAAATAACTCAAGGCAGCAAACATATCTCAAACTTCGCCTCTCCTCTTTTCCTCACAAGAACCTTGTGAAGTGAGTTGGGCTGAGAGTGAGTGAATGGCCTAAGGTCATCCCGCTGGCTTTCATGGCTAAATGGGGGGACTAGAACTCACAGTCTCCCCCTTTCTAATTTTTTTGGCCAAAATTATAGATGACTGTAGAAAGTCAGTAATTATTGATAAGATCATTTCGAAGAATTTCTCAACTGTTTCACCTTTAAGTTACTGTTACTACCTTTTAAGTAGTACAGTGGATTTTGGGGGCACAATCCATTCCAGGATTTCAGCCGCAACCCAATTGGGTCATGACTGGAAGCAAAATTGTCTGCACATGCATGGACAAACCCTCCCCCAAAAATGGTGCTAAAGGGGAAATCAGTATGGAAAAGGAATCTTTCTGCACCAATTTTTTTCATGCCTGATTTTTGAATTATGACCTGATTCAAAAATCGGGTGGATTTTCTGTTCACCGTCTGATTTGGTTTCAAACAGAAGCATTCATGACCTGAGGTTTATTGTAATTGTAATTTCTAATTGTTGGATTATAATTGATTCCTGCTAGGCATCGATGGAAGAGAATTGGATAAGAAGCTTTCTTACCTTTATCCTTAAAACTCACTTTTATTTGAGGTTTTAATCTAATCTGGCATCTGCAATCCCATTGAAATCCCACCTTACATTAAAAAATTGATTCTAGTTGGTTGATCTACTTTTGACCAAGTGAAGTTGTCTCATAAATCTGTAATGTGGAAATCTTATTGAGGGCTAAGGTATTGTGAATTATTTATAACATCACTTAAGATATGACCCTGTAACAGATAAAATTACTCCTTTTATCCACTAATTCAATACAGGAAATTGCATAATAATATCTTGATCCCTTAATTCCCCATTTCTTCCATTTCTGCATAACCATGTCAAATTAAAGGTATAAACATTAGAAAGTTCTCACTTACCATTGTTAAAACAGGTGAGGTGGTTTAGAGACAGTGACTATGACTTTCTTGAGAGAGGGGAAATAAAGCATGAATTTTGTAACAAGACAATAAGAACTGATTTTGTAACAAGAACTGAAAAATTAGTTCTCAGATAATGAACCAGCAAATGTGTGGAGAAGCCTGCAAAACATTGTTGGCAAAGAAAAAGATCGAGATGGACATTAAACAATACCATTTTAAAGGAGAAAGATTTTATACATTGGATGGAGAAGGAATTGGTCTTTTTTTTTAAAGAAAATAAAAAAGAAGATACCTCAATACAGAATGTTTGGGATATAATGAAGGCATATGTAAGAGGTTTGATAATAGACTATACAAGAAAAAAGAATATTAGAAAAAGACAAACCTCTAAGGCCTTGGAAGATGAATATATAAGACTTGAAAAAGAATTACAGAAAATACCACAGAAAAAAGATATTAAATTGAAACTGGATGTAATTAAGCATAAAATGGAATTAATAGAGAAAGAAGAACTGGCACAGAAAATTAGAAATTCTAAACAGAATTATTTTGAAGACGCAAATAAACCAGGTAGATGGCTAGCATATAAACTGAGAAAGGAGAAGGAATCAAGAAAAATATTGAAACTAATAGATGATCAAGGTCAAGTTTGTTGTGGTAATAAGGAGAAAAAGGAAATTATTCGAGATTATTATGGACAACTATATAATCAAGAGAATATTGATGAGAAAAAAATTAAACAGTATTTACAGAATGTTAACTTACCGAAGATACCTAAAGAGACTGAAGAAATGTTAGAAAGCAATATAACAATGATGGAACTAAATGAAGCATTTAAAAGACAAAATAATGGGAAAGCACCAGGTCCAGATGGGCTTCCGGCAGAATTCTACAAAAAATTTCAAGAATCATTGAACACCCCATTGTTAGAAATTATGAATGAAGTTATGTTAAAGAAGATGACACCCAAAACATGGTCAGAGGCTTATATTACACTTATTTTAAAGGAAGAGGCTGACCCGTTGCAAATTAAGAACTATAGACCTATTTCCTTATTGAATGCAGATTATAAAATCTTTGCTTCAATCTTAGCAGAAAGACTGAAAAAATACTTAAATAATTTTATCCATCCAGATCAAAATGGATTTCTACCAAAGAGACAAATTAGAGACAACATGAGAGTAATTTTGGATACCTTGGAATATTATGAGGCTCATCCTGAAAAACAAATGGCTTTGATATTCCTAGATGCTCAAAAAGCATTTGACAACGTGAACTGGAGATTTATGTTATTATTATTGGAACAGATGGGCTTTGCCAGAAAATTTATTCAAGCAATAGAAGCCATATATAATAAACAGACAGCAAAGGTAATGATGGAGGGAGAATTTACAGATCTTATTAATATAAGAAGAGGTACAAGACAAGGATGTCCCCTATCTCCTTTGTTATTCGTATTAACTTTGGAAGTGTTGAATAGAAATATTAGAGATGACAAAAATATAAAAGGAATGAAAATTAAAAAGGAAGAATTTAAACTACAAGCTTTTGCTGACGATTTAGCTTTTATTCTGGAAGACCCGTTAGAAACCGCTCCAAAATTATTGGAAAAGATAGAGACATATGGTGAGATGGCTGGCTTGAAAATAAATAAAGATAAAACAAAGATTTTGACAAAAAACATGTTATTGAGACAAAGAGAAGAACTGACAGATCTTTTGAAAATCCAAGTTACAAATAAGGTTAAGTATCTGGGGATATATTTGACAGCAAGATGTAGCACATTAAAAGAGAATAATTATATTAAACTTAAACAACAGATAATTACAGATTTGAAGAAATGGGAAAATTTACAATTGTCATTAATAGGGAGAATTTCAACAATTAAGATGAATATTTTACCTAGAATTTTATTTCTCTTTCAAACAATACCAATTAGACTTGGAAAAGACTATTTTGAAGATTTAAATAAAACTATGTTGAAGTTTATATGGCAAGGCAAAAAAGAATAAAGTTAAAACTTTTGCAAGATGCTAGAAATAGAGGAGGTTTTGGCCTGCCTAATTGGGAATTGTATTATCAAGCTGCAAGTTTGATGTGGGTCAAAGAATGGATAACATTAAGAAAACATAGATTGTTGACATTAGAAGGGCATGATTTACTGTTGGGCTGGCATGCTTTTTTATGGTACAAGGGAACTAAAACACAGGGGTATTTCAGAAGACATTATATACGGGAGTCTTTGTGGTTAAATTGGGAGAAGATAAAAAAACAATGTTATTTGAAAATTCCAATTTGGTTATCAACTATTGAAGCATTTTCCTATCCTATGATCTATAAAAAGGAACAAACAGTTAGATATGGGGAACTGTTGGATGAAAAGGGTGGACTTAAAACGATCCAAAATTTAGAGGAACAAGGTATAAGGATGAATTGGTTTTCATATGCGCAAATACACTCAAGATATCTTGAAGATTTTAAAACGGAAGGATTCTATGATAAACAGACTGATTTAGATAAGATATTGATGGGTACTGATGAGAAAGTGATTAAAAAGTTATATGGTTATTTATTGGGAATTAAGCTAGAGGAAGAACAAGTTAAAGAAACTATGATTGCATGGGGGAAGAATTTTGGATATGGAATTGATTTAGAACAATGGCAAAAATTGTGGACTCAAAATTATAAAATGACAATGTCAATAGCATATAAAGAAAACTTGTATAAGATGTTTTACAGGTGGCACCTTCCCCCGACAAGAATAGCAAGAATGTTCAAGAATAAATCTGAAAAATGTTGGAAATGTCATCAGATACCTGGCTCATACTATCATAGGTGGTGGACTTGTGAGAATGCCAGAAAATATTGGACTAAAATTCACATGTGGTTGGAAAAAATGACAAAGAAACACATAGACTTGAA